>CM053330.1:33279618-33760538 GCA_028583605.1 Dastarcus helophoroides
TTTGTTGTGTTTCTTAATCTTTCTTGGTTTCAGGGGACAAGTTCTGTATTTCAATTTTCAAAGTATAGTATAAACTGTACCGTTTCATGAACTTTTATGCTGAAACTATGGGCGATTTTTGTCTAAAACTTGAAGTACCAAAAAAATGTATCGAATTTCATTTAAAGGTGCTCATATACTTTCAACCATTAGGGGCCACATCTAATATGGGTTTTTAAAAGAAAAATTTAACCGACAAGGCAATTTTTGGTAATTTAACGTTACTTATGAATCTTCTTCTGCATTTTTTTACTCCTATTAATAAAACAACTCTGTTTTACCTCAAACAAAATAAGCCAAGCTGTGAAAACTTTTTCAGATTTTTTCCATATTTACTTTCATAAAGTTAAATCCTTATGAAAAAACGCCACTCAATTTTCTTTTAGTCGAACTTACAATAACAGTATCTCTCTCAAGATGATAGCTTGGCGTTAGAGTAACCCTTGTTGTGTTTTTTAATCTTTCTTGGTTTTAGGGGGCAAGATTTTTATTTCACTTTTAAGAGATAAAAAAAAAGATAACCAAGGACCAGTCCGTTTCACCAAAATGGCAAATTCCACCTAGAATTATTGTAGGTTCGACCAACAATTAATTGAAGAATCGATATGCAATTCGGTACCCCAAGGGAAAATATGTTAAGTCATAGAACTCATTCTTATGATAAACAAAATTAAAGTTACTAAACGTAGTTTAAGTCTGGGGTAAATCTGGACTGGACATTTTTCAAAAAGGACTAAATTTGCTTTTTATTTATATATCTTGATGGTGAAAATAGCAAATTAAAGATGGTGTTTTTTTTTAATAAACACAACATCCTTAACTCATTTTGAGAATAATTGGACTAAACATAGTTTGCTTCTAAGATTAGTTCAGTTTCTGTTCGAAGTACTGATAGATCCTCTTAAAAAGTTTGGTTTTCATTATTTTCAATTTCAATAACGTTTAAATGATATGGTGAATACTCTTCAATAAAAGTTTAGTAACCTGTTCAATCCAAAATTAGAAACTCATAAATGAACCTTACATTTCAGGTTAAAATTCGTACTGAATTGGTTGATTGAAAAAAAACTTTGGATCCTTGGATACTCAACAGTTTTAATAACAGTAGGGAATCAATTTCAGTTAAAACAATCCAAATTGGCTAGAAATCTACATCTTTGCAGAAGAATTGAAATATAAATCTTATCCCCTGAAACCATGAAAGATTAAAAAACCCAAGAAAGGTTGGTTTAACGCGTTTTGATAGCCAAGCTATCGTTAGAGTAACCTTTGTTGTGTTTTTTAATTTTTCTTGGTTTCAGGGGACAAGATTTGTATTTCAACTTTTGAAGATAACCAAGGATCAGTCCGTTCCACAAAAAAAAATGCAGAAGAACCTAAAGTGAGATGAAATATAATTTTACCTTTGTGCCTTGGTGGCGATTGTCGATCTTTGTGTCGTCGTTTTATTTCCGCCCTGTATTTACATCTTCTACATACGTAAGCACCATCACCAGAATCTCGATACTCTCGAGTACCTTCGCCATTTTTAGCGGAGAAATAATGCCGAGTGGATTGGAGTTGTTCGATTTTTCCTGACTTGTCCATTTCTCCTACTGTTTCGGTTTGGACCATCTTCTGGTTAACATCATCTGCTAGCTCGGGCGCTTTCGCATGTAAAATATTTTTTTCTGATTGCTTTGCCTGATCAGTATCACGGTATATTAGTCTAAGAGAGTCAGATTCTCTTGCTGCGTCTGTAGCGTCTTCTGCGAATGTGATATTTTTGCTGGTACTTTTCAAATTTCCTCTTGCATCTGTTGATGCCTAAACATAAAATGTAATAATTTGTAGAAACAGTTTTTTTAAAGTTCAATCCACTCCCAAAGGGCAACCCCATACGCCTTCAGAACACAACGAGTAGAATGGGGAAACAAGGATAGATGGCAATGAACCGCCTTTCTAAGGATAGGTTGTAATTTTTGGGAAAAATTCTGCTCAGTAACGTATTATCCATTCTCATTGTAAAAGTTTGATAGCTTAGGCGATTAGAGGAAAACTTCTGCAGACAATCAGAAATTAAAAAAAAGTTAGGATAGTTTTCAGATTGTTTCCAGTAATTCTCGAGTTCCCAAAAAATAGATAATTGTTAACAATTTTCATAAAAATCACTCGATAGTTTCAAAGTGCATGGTGTAATTCTATTTTGCTTGTACACAATTAACCAGATTGTCGAAAATTATGCAAAGAGAAGAGATGGGAAGAGAAGAGATGGAAAGAGAAGAGATAGGAAGAGAAGAGATGGGAAGAAAAGAGATGAGATGGGAAGAGAAGAGATGGGAAGAGAAGAGATGGGAAGAGAAGAGATGGAAGAGAAAAGATAGGAAGAGAAGAGATGAAATGGAAAGAGAAGAGTTGAGGAGAGAAGATATGGGAAGAGAAGAGGTGGGAAGAAAAGAGATGAGATAGGAAGAGATGAGATAGGAAGAGAAGAGATGGGAAGAAAAGAGATAAGATGGAAAGAGAAGAGATGGGATAAGAAGAGATGGGAAGAGAAGAGATGGGAGAGATACAGAGATGGAAGAGAAGAGATGGGAAAGAGAAGATGATGGGAGAAAGGAGAAGAAAGAGATGAGATGGAAGAGAAGAAATGGAAGAGAAAGAGATGGAAGAAAAGAGATGAGATGGGAAGAGAAAAAGAGATGAGATGGGAAGAGAAGAGATGGAAAGAAAAGAGATGGAGAGGAAGAGAGAAAGGAAGAAAAGAGATGGAAAGGAAGAGATGGAAAGAAAGAGATGGAAAGAAGAAGAGATGGAAAGGAAAGAGAAGAGATGGAAGAGAAGAGATGGGAAGAAAAGGAGAAGAGGAAGAGAAGAGATGGGAAGAGAAGAGAGAAAGGAAGAGAAAGTTGGGAAGAAGAGATGGAGAAGAGAAAAGATGGGAAGAGAAGAATGGGAGAAGAGATGGTGAAGAGAAGAGATGAGAGAGAAAGAGAAGAGATGGGAAGAAAAGAGATGAGATAGAAAAGAGAAGAAGATGGGAAGAGAAGAGATGGAAGAGAAAGATGGGAAGAAAGAGATGGAAGAGAATTATGGATAGAGAGAGATGGTGAAGAAAAATGTATTTCTTTTAGGCAGCAATTTTGACAAGCGAATCCGATAGAACGGTTTACCGGATCTAACTTCATATTTATTTATAAAACGGGCTAAGTGTAGTAATAATGGTGGGAGATGGAAAGAGAAAAAATGAGAAGAGAAGAAATGGGAAGAGAAGAAACGGGAAGAAAAGAGATAAGATGGGAAGAGAAGAGAAGAGATAGGAAGACAAGAGAAGAGATGGGAAGAAAAGAGAAGAGACGAGAAGAAAAGAGATAGAAAGAGAAGAGATGAAATGGGAAAAGAAGAGATGGGAAGAGATGAGATGGGAAGAAAAGAGGAGAAGTAAGAAACTTGCATCATTATGAGTGGAGTTGCACACCAAAAAACTGTGATTTGATTCACCTTTGACGACTAATGTTCCAGCTAGCTTTCTTTTGTCGGGTAACCATAACTGCCAATTGTCAATTCCTAGACTTATGTGGAAGAAAAGTATCTGGTGCAGAAGCGCTGGTAGGAATTGCTTAGAAGTTAAAGGTGATGATGTTGAAAAGTGAAGTAGATTTGTAAAAAACTAAGACTGATCACAAAAACTTTTGAGGAACACATTATTTTGAGCGATCAAATGACCCTTTTTGAAGTACCACTTATTCTTTATGGACACCGAAAGTAAGTGTGGAAATGGATATAGATGATGACAAACTGATGTTTTAAATGTGGTTAAGTTGTAATTATCTGAAAAAACTTGATTCAGCAATGGGTTCTAAAATTTAGAAGTTCTATAAAAGAAAGTCTCCTATAAATGAATATCGGTACTGTTTTGGTGGAATTGACTGGTCCTTGGTTATATTCAAAAATTGAAATACAAATCTTGTCCACTAAAACCAAGAAAAATTAAAAAACACAGCAAAGGTTGCCCTAAAGGTATGATAACCAAGCTATCATCTACAGAGAGATACTTAATCTTTCTTGATTTCAGAGGACAAGATTTGTATTTCAATCACTACTGTGTCAAGCGAAGACATCAACTTCTTGTGAAGTCCCATAGGAAATTGATCTTAAGTATCTTAAGAATCTTGCTCCTAGGGAACTCAGAGCCACGAGCTTTTGCAAGCATTATCTATAGAAATACTTCTAGAAAAGAGGCAAATCAACAACCATCCTCATTTTTCAGTGTCTGGAGTGGAAATTTTATCATTAATTAGAAGAATTACTTTTTTTCGAATTGGATCAAAAAGAGGCAAAGTGCTAATCTATAGATATAAGAACAGTATTTTAGCTTTGGGATTTAAAGAGGGTGAGGAGCTATGTAAAGATTTTTTAGCACGAAAACGAAAGCTGAATCGTTGACAGGCACATTTGGTTAGCATTGGCGCAGACATGGCAATTTCAAGAAAAGTAAAAACTTCTAGAATACTACAAACAGGTCATCAAAAATGATTTTATCTTTAATAAGAAGAAAAATGATAGGTCTCATTTGCCATTCAAAGAAATAATGAAATGATAATAAACACGTTTAAATTACATTCCTGTAATGTCAAAACGTTTCTTTATATTTTTTCTAAAATACACCCCAAGATGAAAAAACATTTTAATGTTTTATTGTAAAAAAATCTCTTAAATCTTACTTGTGTACTTTTTTCAGTTTGAGGCAATTCTCCAGAATTTTCTTTGGATTGTTTCTTGTGGGTGCTTGCTTCCTGGATTTGGTTGTCTAGTACAACGTCAGCAGATTTAGTATGATTTTTAGTTTTATCTTCTTTCGGTATCGGCTTGGCTAAATCAGCTTGCACCCCCTCAGATTCTTCTACTTCCTTTGTTTTGCTCAAGGTTGCACCTTCTAAATGTTTCTTGTTTTTTGAGTCGTCCAACTTTTTGTTATACGTGTTGTTGTCTTCCGGATCTAATGTATTTTCTTGTTCAACTCTTTTAAGTCTCTTACCTTTTTTCGGAGGTTTTCCCAGAATGAGTGCTTGAAGTTCATAATCTATGTCGCTACTGCCAGAAGTTTCTTTGCCTTTCTCCGTGTTGGATATTTGGGAAAAATATGTTGTTGATACAATTTGAAGTGGATTGGTTTGTGGTGATGAAGGATTTGAAACTGTTGTATCTCTTGTTGGTGTAAGATCTTCTTGGTTGACGGCGTATGGTAAACTTGAAATCGTGGAATTTATGAGCGAAGTTCCGGGTAAAATGTCAATTAGTGATATACCTAGAAGAAAATTGTAAATTAGCAAATATGAATTATCCTATAATTATCAATTTTAATACGCATTCTTCTTAAAATTACAACAGATTTCAAAGTAGCAGAAACCCAATTGTTGAAGCTATATATCTGAGTTATTGAGATTGTAAAGAAGATTTATAATAAGATGAAGCAAAACATTTTTGAGCACAATATCCAGCAGCATCTATCCTTGTTTCTCCATTCTACTCGCAGTGCTTTGAAGGCTCTTTGATGGTGGATTGAACTTAAAAAAAGATATTTAAAAGCATGACAAAATATTACACTACCTGATTTAAGGGACGTATTCACGCCGGAAGACGATATCTCTTTACAAAAATATTTATTTTTGACCAAAGATTCTTTTGAGATCACACTGGAGGATTCAAGAACTTCCAAATAAAGATCTGTCGTTGCCGGTTGCCTAACATCCAAAAATGTTTCACTCGATGTTTCTTCTGATCCACCGCCCCTGATCCTTTTATTGTCTTCGTAGCACTTTTTCGTTTTTAGACATTCGTAATTTTCGGAACTGGATAGCGAGCTGGAAGAATCGGCCAATGTATCCCACTTGTTCTTTTTGTAATTAAAAGAGCGTAGTTCTACGTTTGGCCTTTCGCGTCGGCGTGCGTGTCCTCGTTTGCGCTAAAATTTAAACGCATTTGAAAGACGGTTGACATATGTCTGGTTAAAGTGTTAATGACATTGAATTATTTCCCCTAATTTTGTTAATTTTTATGGTTCATTTTAATAGGCTTTAGTGTCTCTTTAAATCAATAAATGATGCATGATTTCTAGATCACTACCCAGTATTTCGTAATGATGGATGATTTGTAATTAAGCAGGGTGTCTAATTAGTTGCCAAAATTCTATACCCAAAATATAAGCTCTGCTAATGTTGACAAAATAAAAGTGTTTCTAATTTGGAAGCAGGGGCAGATTTAAGGATGTGCAACAAAGGCTACATCCCAGGGGCTCCACTACTTAGAGAAGAGACCGTTACAAATTAGATGGATCCCCAGCATTTGTATTTGAGGCATGAGTGAATTCACTTTATTAATTAATTAAACTCTTTCAGCTGTTCTATTCGCATTCAAGATGTAGTATTTTAGTAATAACATAATAACAAGGTATTTTTGTCGAGATAATTGTTTTTGAGACTTTTGAACTTTGACAAATGTGGCTACAGCACTACACGTATTGCTTTGAAACCCTTGATTTGGGTTAATGAAAGATTGGCATTCATTTTAACATTTGACGGTTTATTGGTGACACCCACTATGTTCCTGTATGGAAAACTAAAGAGGGCAACCCTCATAGTTAGCAAATCGAAAAATGTTTGATGTTGTTCAGCAGTTTTCAGCTTATGGATAAAAACAAAAAAAGCGACAATTTCTACTATTCTGTATAATACAATATTATTATAAAATGTTTAAAGAGAGCATTGTACTTGTAATTACCTTTGTTACCATATTTTTAACAAATCGAAAAACATTCGACATCGCATTGTATTTGTACGGAAACTTTCTAAAGCGAAGACTCATGCTGTCTTTACAATAATCTTCATATTTACGCTCTGTTTCTTTCAAAACTTTGACAATTCGATTCTGATCTTCCTTATCCCCTTCATTGAAGTATTCCGATATAAATGAACTTTCTTCATCAACGCTTTTATGTTGTAAACATTGGCAAGGATGACAGACATTTGAACTTGCCGTGTGTTTATCATTTGGACAAGGATTCACGATGGAATGACTCGGGATGGATGGGGGATAATCGGCACGTCTGGGAGTTTGGGGTTCACTAATATCAGTTTTGTCACTAAGTGATGAGTCATCATAATTTTTCACAACGTGAGTGCTTTCTTGTTTTGGGGTTGTATTGGGCTCTGAAAACACATCTAGACTTGTTTTGCGGGACAAGTCTGACACCACATCATATTTGACGTCAAATTTCTTGTGTTGAGATTTTCTTCTTTGGAGAGCTCTTATTTCAGAATCTAAACTACTCGTTTCCAACGAATGTTCTCTCAAAAGTGGTCTTGGGATAATGGCGCGACAAACTTCACACTTATTATTATTATAAGTGGTTTTAGTATTATTGCTAGACTCTTGAGGCTTCGTTTGTTTTATTAGTAGAGTCTCATCAGGGGACAATACTGAGCTGCTTAGGAGATTTACTTCCTTTTTGGCCACAAGCTGTCGTTTTGATTTGTCTTCATCGAGTAATAATAAGTCCATTTCAGGATCAGAATCACGAAGATGCATCGTCAGTGTCGTAACATTTTTTGGTTTTAGACTTAACGGCTTACTTATGTCTGTGTAAAACTTTTTCATGACTTCTATTGCTCCTTTCAACTGGTATCGTGGCTAAAAGTAATCAAACGGATTAGAATATAAATCAACATTGAGATAGAGATAGTGAAAGTGCTTGACGTTTCGTGTGCAATCTTCAAGTAACAAGGGAAACTAAATTTAAGACAAAAAGCCACCTTACTATGTCAAACATACTATAGATAAAATTGTTCGAAATCAAAAGTGGCACAAAAAATAAGTGAACTTGTACTCCTGTCAAAAAGAACACAGTAACACAGTAAGTCAACCATGGAAGAAGTAGAATTCTTTAGAAGTGAAAGCGGAATAAAAAGAAGGTAAACATGCAGTCAGTATGGAAGAATAGGGTAACTCAGTATGTCAACCATATCAGAAGCGAAACTCCCCTAAAAGACTGTAATCAAGAGTCAATACAGAAGAGCATTTTCAATAATGCAATGATGGGATTGCATTGCTGAAAGTGCTTGACGTTTAAGTCCGCAATCTTCAGGTGACAAGGGACACTTTTTAAAACAAAAAAGCGCAGTAACTCACTACGTCAAACATACCAGAGAAGAAATTGTTCGAAATCGAAAGTGACGCAAAAAGAAGAAATCCTGCTAAGAACACAGTAACTTAGTAAGTCAACCATACCAAAGGCAGAATCCTTCAGAAGTGAAAGCGGCATAAAAAAGAAGGTAAGCATACAGTCAATATAGAAGAACGGGGTAACTTAGTATGTCAACCGTATCAGAAGTGAAACTCCCCTAACAGACTGTAATCAAGAGTTAAGACAGAAGAGCACTTTCAATAACGCAATGATGGATTGCATCGCTGAAAGTTCTTGACGTTAAGCCCGCAATCTTCAGGTAACAAGGGAAACAAAAAAGCCCAGTAACTCACTACGTCAAACATTCTAGAGAAAAAATTATTCGAAAACGAAACTGACACAAAAAGGAGGAATCCTCTTAAGAAGAACTCAGTAACTTAGTAAGTCAACCATGCCAGAGGCAGAATTCTTCAGAAGGTAAAGCGGCATAAAAAAGAAAGAAAGTCAATATAGATGAACAGGGTAACTGGTCAACCATATCACGAACGAAACTCCCCTAAAAGATTGTAATCAAAAGTCAAGACAGAAAGTACTTTAACTTAGCATGTCAACCAAACCAAAAATGAAGCTACTCCAAAGTAAAAATTGCACAAAACTGGAAATTTAGATAACAAGCAGAGAAGATTTATAAGAAGGTTTTCACAGAAGAAAGTTTAGAAAAAATTTGAGACAACATCTACTTACATCACTCTCATGAAGATATCTTTTCTTCATTTCAGTATTATGGTACATGAATTTTTCTTTCTTGCAGACTTCGCAGATACTCGTAGTGGACTAAAAATAAAGAAAAACGAATGGCGTTATCCATAGATGAAGCAAGAAGCTACATGATTAATACAATATCTCCCCAAATATAGAATATATTGCGAATAATACAATATAGCAAAAACAAAATATTGCTTACAATATCTTGATTCCGATGTATTCTATAAAGCAGAACTAAATGTATTATTTTAACTTACAAACTCTATCAGTGTACTCTCATCGTCCCAATCGTCAACGCAAGTGGATACTTTTCTTCCACAGAGATCACAAAGGGTGGAAGAACCAGCCAGTAGTCTCACATTAATTTCCTCCTCGAAACTTTGCATGCTTGCATAGTCTGGTGATTCCTGTTTTTCTACATCTATAAAGGATCGTTTTCTGGTGGGCAGAAACGATTTGCTATCCACATCTTCTTGGTAGCTATACGAGTATTCGCTACAGCAGCTGCTGCACTCAGAATCATCATTATCATCATCATCTTCTTCTTCTGTCTCCTTTTTCTTGCATATACCACATATGCGCTTCCAAAATGGACCTTTGGATTTTGGAAATCTTGGTTCGTCCTCTGAAGAGTCTCTTTTATGCAACAGGTACGTAAATGAAAGCCTTAGATACAATTTATTGAATAAACGAATATTTCTAAGAAGTTTAATTAGATTTTAGAGGTTTTGAGAAAAAAAGTTGATATTTTGACAAAAAATTCAAAATTAAATAGTAAAAATTTTTCCAAATTTAGAATTCATGGAAACAATTTTATGGAAAAAAAAACAGTTTAGTTTAAATTTGACTTTTCAAAAAATATCAACATTTTGAGAATTCTTCTTTCAAAATAAAGTTGAAATTTTTATTTTAAAGCTTAAATTTAAATTAAAAAGTAAAGTTTAATTTAAACTGAAAATTTTGGGAAAAAGGTCCAAATTGCAAAAAAAATCTTGAATAATCAATACAGTAACGCATTGCATCTCTTACAATTTTTTCGATAAGAAAGTAGACAGTTTAACAAATTAAAATTACAAGCTTAAGGAAAAAATTTAAACAAAAGCGGTATATTTAGCAAAATTTAAAATTTATTACAAAAGAGTTCAACATTTTTAAATTAGTGGTAATTCTGGCATTAAACCCAAAACCTTAGAAAGTATGACATTGCTAAAAAACTGGAATTTGAGTCAAATCTATTTATTCGTCCCTTTTGCAAATTACGGTTTTTAGATTCGAAATTTCAAGGAGTTCAACATGAAATTTCAAATTTCAAAAACTAGATTTTAATTTAATTTGAGTTTTTTAACGTTTTGCCTTTTTTCAAAGGTACTATTGCGAATTTTGCTTTTTTGAAGCTTCGACTTTAAGCTACCAGTTAGTATTCTTTTTTTTTCTTGGACTGTCTATTTTTTTTTCTTTCTATTTTAATGCCAAAATTTCAATTTGTTTCTCTCAAGCTGATGTTAAAACTAAGCGAAATTTCCCGAAATATTCCAAATTTAATTTTAAAATAGAAAAAAAATGCAATGAGTTGATTCGGAAGAATTCGACATCAAAAAATGCAAAAAAAAACTTACTGTTCTTCGCTTATATCTGACATATCCCCGTATTCAATCGGTGACATGCAAATTGTGCATAAATTTTGCAGATCGTGAAAACACCTCTCACAGTAGACGCCATTGCAATTTGGAGTTTGGCATTTTATCGGTTTCTTGTTTTCGTATTCACGAAAGACTTCCCCGCATAACAGACAACTTGTCTGTGCATCGCTTCCAAGACACATGAGAAAAATTTTACAGCTACGACAAGTAACGTATGGTTAAACAGAAGCCATTATTTTAATGAAGATTTGAACATTTATCAGATTCAAAATTTGGAAACCAAAAATCGGTTTCGATGTTATTAAATCTCGTCAGTTCGGCATACCCAATTCAAATGCTGATATGATTTTGGCAAGTATACAATTAGAAATTCGTTGACTTGGTCCGAAGTGATGTATAGCGCCATCAATCGGTCTGCGAAAGAAACTTTGGAATAGCTCCAACAAGCGTTATAAAAATAAAATACGACCTAGACTGCAATTGTGGAACACTCTAAACGTGTAGTAGCCAAAGATATGCCAAAATAACAAGAAGTAATAAGACCAAAACTGGTATTTGGTTCCCAAACTTTGAATATGATAAATGTCTGTTGGTCTATGCATTAAAGCGTCTGACTTTCATGAGTGGCCATTTCTGCTAGGCTTCAGTGGCTCAACTGATGATAGTTCAGCTATAGTATGATCCGCTAGTATACGTTTAGAGGGTGGCACTAGTACAGTCTAGATCGTGCTCCATTTGCAAAAACGCCATAAAGATTTTTTATCAAATTTGTGAAAGGAAGAAGTTTTATATTTTATCAAACAAATTTAGCAGCAAAACAATTTTACATTTTTATCTACTAAACCTAATTAAAGAGGACTAACCCTTATTTTTAACCCCAAAACCATTGTAGTCATCTAAATTGTACTTATTTCGAATTTGGAATATTGGAATATTTGGTAAGTCTTAAATCAAAGAGTTTCTACCTTCTCTAATGATTGATCTTATTTATTGGATTCCAATTGTGTTTACAGTATTACTTGCACTTGTGATGAGGTGTATATCTGGAAGAGGAGCCGTTTATTTATGACACGACTATCCGAACCTAAAGAAGTCTTAAATTTTATACTGGATTTAATTTCGAATTGAAAATGTCCAGACTGAATGTAATTTACTCAGGATATATTAAAGTTATTCTTTCTTCCTTAATCATGTAATCACTTTTATATTCGACCAAACCAATCATCAAAATACTTCTGGTCAGGTGTGTTAAAATATAAACATTCCTTTAAGGCAGAGGCGGTCTTTGGGGGTGGCAAGCAGGGCAACCGCCCGGGGCCTCGCTCTTGTAGGGGGCCTCGCGCACTCGCGCAATAGCACGAATTCTAAAGTTCATTTGAATTTCGAGCCTTAACCGCGCATTGTAAAACTGGACTCGCTGCTCCCTTGCGTGGTAGTTTTTGCGTTGATATCTGTCTCATTCGCTCCAATGAATGTTCCTTTCCTTCTCTTTCACATTGACGAAATTGCGTACCAGTGCCTCAAGTGCTGCCAACTGCAAGGGCTAAACAAAATATGATAGTACTCCATTTTCTTCGTGTTTACGATTCGGGGAATTCATAAGCGTAGGCAGGATTTAGTTCAGAGTGGGACAAGAATCATTTTGAAAAATTGATAAAAAAATAACACCGGAAAACGCTCCGAGTATATGTATATTTTCATTTAACTACATGAACTGAGTAATCGAATTTTCAGGTTAACTTAGAAATTTGGAAATAGAGTTGAACTTCGCGAAAACAGTCAGAAAATTGAATCTAAAATAAAAACCTATCCTGTCGGAAAACTTTTAAAAACTATCCTAAATCTCGAAGATTTCAAAAAATAACGATTTTAAAAAATACCGTCGAAATGTCGAGAAAAAAGTTGAAATCTCTTAAAGAAAAGTGAACATTTTCAAGAGAAATTTTAATTTTGAAAGAGACGAGGAAAAACGAATTTTGGGAAAAAGTTGGAATGTTTAGAAATTCGTGTTTAAAATAAAATTCTGACCTTTCGGAAAATCTCAAAAATTGTTGAAAATTCGAAAAAATTATATTTTTAAAGGTGGAATTTTGTGAAAAAAAGATGTAATTTTCAAAAAAAGTTGGAACTTTGAGAAAAATTTTTCACTGTAAACGGAAATTTTCAGAAGCATAAAACATTCCTATTTCTAGTACGAGTCAGAATTTCAGAATAAGACAACTTTTGAGAAACATGAAATTTTCGGAAACTTAAATTTGAAAAAAAAAAATCAGAAAAAAAACAAATATTAAAGAAATGAAAGTTCAATTTTGAAAGAAAAATGTAGAATAAAGTCGTAATTTCCAAAGTGACCAATTTTTTTGAAAAAACCCTATTTTGGGAAAGGATTTTTTAGAAAACCGAAATTGAATAGAACCCCACCTTTCAGAAGAACTCGAAATTTCTAAATATGCCAAAATATTTCCAAAGACCAAATGTTGTGAAAAAATTTGCAATGTGCAAAAACGCTTTTCTCGAAATTGTGCACTTTTTTATTCTGATTTTGACATAATATTTAAATTTCAATAAAGAAATTGAATGTACATGATATTTTTTTCTCGAAATTACCCAAACATATTTTTCGCAATATTTTTCATTTTTGATAATATGCCCACCTAATTTAGAGCAAACAGACGTATTTCGTAAAAACTGAAATTTAAAGAAAAAGCCAATTTCGAGGAAAAAATCCAGAAAGTTCCAGAAACTAAAACATGACATTTTGAAATAAAAGTCAGTATTTCGAAAATAAGGCGAAATATGAAGATGAAATTTCTAGTCAAATTTAAGAAAGTCATAATTTAAAGAAAAGACAAATATTCAGAAAAGTGGCCTTATTTTGATAGAAAAAATGATTTCCGAAAGAAGAGCCCAAAAAGTGGAATTTTGAGAATAAAGTCGAAATTTCTGAAAAGGACGAAATTAAACTAATTTTAAGAGAAATTCAAAATTTTTAGCAAAGTTGAATATCGAATTTTGATATAAAAATATCGGAAAAAAGGCAAATTTTAAGAAACCTGTTAAAAGTTCTAAAAAATCAAATTCCAAATGATCAAAATCTTCAGAAAAACCCAATGTTAATGAAAATAAAGGAATTAAAAAAAAACGAAATCTCTGAAAAGCAATTCGACATTTCTAGAAAAACTACCAAATGAAGCATTAAAGATCGAAATTTTCCAGAAAAAATTCAAACTTAAAGAAAAAGTGCAACTTTGAGAATAGCCTTGCGTTTGTGGAAAAAACGAGTCTTGAAACAAAAGTCAAAATCTTAAGAAAGATACGAATTTCAGAAAAAATATTCAGTTTTCCGGGAACAATACAGGATGGGCTTTCAGGATAATTTTAAATTTGCGAAAAAAGGCGGATTTTGAGAAGAATATCAAAGTTTCGATTTCTCTAAATTTGGTTTTTTTGGAAATTTTGATTTTTTGCCCTCGAAAAACAAAAAAAAGATCGAAATTTTGAGAAAAAAAGTCAAAATTCAGTAAACACTCGAAATTGTTTCAGAGAGAGTCAAATTTTGTCGAAATTTTGGAAAAAGAACAAATTTTGAGAAAAATGTAATTTCTAGATTTTTCTCTTGAGCGCTTGAATCAGAAGCAGACATGCGCCCTGTTCTGCCCTACCCTGAGCCAAAAAATGTCCAATATTGAAATAATCGTCGAAATATTGAGAGATAAGTTGTATTTCCCCATTCCAGGAGAAATTTTCTCGGAATTTTTGTCTTTTTACAAAATTTCTAAAAAAGTCACTATAAAAATTTCCAGATAAATATTTTTATCAAAAAATCGATTAAGTTTTAAGCAAAAGGGTAAATCTTGATAAAAAAAGTCGAAATTTTCAGAAAATCAAAGTTTAAAGAGAAGTCGAAGTTTCCGGAAAAAACTAATTTCGAGAAATGATAGAATTTTGAAAAATAAAACGATGAATTTAGGGATAAAAATTCGAAATTTTTAGTTAAATTGGATTCTGATAAAATAAATCGAATTTTAGGAATACATTTGAAATTTTCAAAGAAAGTTATGAAAAAAGACGAATTTCGTAAAATAAGTCGAAATTTCGAGAAAATATCAATAGCTTAAAGAAGGACGACATTTGTGGAATGGAAATTTCTTAGAGAAAGTCTCCTCAGTTCAATATAAATTTTCGTTAACCACACGACCTGGGGGGGGGGGGGGGGGCAAGCGCCCTACCCTGCCCTATTCTGACTACGTCTATGTTAAAACTAATTCCTCAACGACGAGGGCCTCTTAAAGATCTACCCGCCGGAGCCTCGCAATGGCTAAGGCCGCCCCTGCTTTAAGGAACACAGAAAAAAATGTAATTTGAAAAATCGGGACTATGCGCTAGATATATCTTAGATGATGGTTATCAGTCAATTACTTAATCTCTTTAGATGTCGAAATTGATGAGGCTTTGTTATAACGAAGGCTTCGGTGGCTAGAGTCAGTACAAGATATATAGAGTGGCTCAATTGAACTGTCAACTACGTTCAAACTACTGTATCTAGCAAACCGTTGACGATAGATGTCTCAAAATTTATGGAATGATACTCCATTATATTGTTTATAAATGTAGAATACGCTTTGCATGTTCTTTTTGACAAAAAAAGTTATAGGTTCTGGGGTTTAAACCAAACAATGTTATTCCTCTATATTTGTCGGAATATCGTAAAAGAGGATGGTTAGAGAGCTCCAGAATTTGAACTTACAAACATTACTCGCGCATCCGACCATAAAAAGATAAAATGATACTGGCATAATTGCGAAACGTTATGGTGGTGATCGAAAAAGGACAGCAACATTTGCAAAGATGTTCGAAAAATTATCGCAGACAATTGGCTACTGATTTGAAAATTTCTCTGAAATGAGCTCTGATTAAAGCTCTTGACATTCCAGAATCCACCAAGGAGATGCTTTGCTTGGCCGCAAGTGGTGCGTTACCAAATTTTGTTTTCTCTGGCAAGTCTCCATTAGTAATTGAGTAATATATTAGTAAACAAAATAGCGAAGTTAACTTGCCAAAGAGATCTTCAAAAAGCAGATGGTACCAATGGTGATGGTCTGGACCGCCGTAACCACCAATGGTTGCTCCTCGTTCAGATTTTGGACAAAATAAACGCAGGCATGTACCGTGAAACTGTTCTAGAGGTAGCATAAAAGTTTTGGGGTACAAAGATTTCGGGTGCAGACTGTGAAAATTTCAGCAATACTTGACATAATCATATAAAATGCTCATCAATCCAGAATGTCCAAAGAACAACGTTTCACGCTTAATTTTTTCGACACAGTGGCTAGCAAATTCTCCAGATGCAAATTCGACGGACTTCTCTATTTAGAGCATTCTAAAAAGCAGGTCTGGTTCTAAAAATTACCAAAGTGTAAATTGTATCAAGCAAGCACTTGGCCCGGAATGGTCCAAAATGTCACAAATTCATATTCGGGCAGCGTACGATTTGTTCTTTGGCTTTATGAAGGCTGTAGAATGCGTTAAGCGCAACCGTATCAAAAATTTGTAATGCACTCTAAATACTGCACTATTTGTAAATATTTTTTATTAAGGTTCAATTAAACTCATGAAAAAATAAAAAGAATTCAGCACTTTCATCAGTTGACAGTTTAATTGCGTCACCCTGTACTTCTTCCAGAATTGGACCGTGTCAAAGAACTACTAAAAGTGTTTGACATTTTGCCCACCACCGTAGGGGGCAAATACAAGGAAAATATATAAGAAATGGAAGAACTAAATTTTAAACAGCAGAGCAAGGCAACTCAGTATGTTCGCCATACCAGAGGCGAAATTCTTCTGAAATGGAAATTGGTACAAAGGTCAAGATTACTTGGACAGAAGAGCACAATAACTCAGTATGTCCACCATGCCAGTGACGAAACTCTTCTAAAATAGACAATCAACAATGGCACAAAGGGTAACATAAGACAAAGAGCATGGTAACTCAGTAGATATACGCCTCTGGTATGGTGAAAAACCATACCAGAGGTGAAACTTCTGCCCAGAAGAGCCCAATCCCGGAAGAAGTACATCTTGTATTGATGAGATGTTGTTATATGGTTGAATCAATGATCCTTCTCCTTGAATGATATGAGCACGAATTTTACCTTTTTACTTTTAACATTTAATTGATGTGAGATGATGAGAGGCAAACAATTTGATACTTACTGAAGTCTTGACCTGAGGTATTCTTTACAGGTAACCTTTTCTATGCTTTTGTCCCCCAAAGCTTTTCTACGCAGCTGGCGCCTTGCTAATTTTATAAAAGAAGAACGCGAACGAAGAATATGATTGTATAACCAAACGGCTCTCTCTCGACCTCTTCTTGGTTTATAATAGCACATGATCCAATGTCTCCAACGCAAGCCGTACGGTTCAAAAACTGTAAGTATCCAACAAAGAAGGAGAAGTGTACCTGAAACAAACCTGACATTTGAAATTTGGTAATTTATAATGTGAGTTCAGAATTTCATAGCCTAGTTTTAAATACCACAAAAGAACAACTAAATTACAGGAGTCGAGTAAGTAAATTATTTAAGAGATATACAATATAATAAATCTAAACAATATTTTCCTAAAATTTCTTAAATAATAAGCCTTGTTTATCTTTGTATATTGTATTAGTTAGCCGATTAGCAATATAAGTCATTTTTATCAAGGGTAAAACATCATTATATTGAGGAAGTTAGAATTGAATATATTTTTACAAATTGTTTTTTTTTTAACAAATAACTTTATCTGTTTCAATGCTTCTTTTAAGTACAAAGAGACTTTCGTTTTTGAGCTTTAAAATACTACTACTAGCTCTTTAGTAAGCTCAAATTATGCAAATAGAATGCAACCTGGACTACAGTCATGCAGCTAGAATACTGTTCTCATGTTTGGAGTTCTGTCATATAGGCTTTTTTGGATACAATTTAAAGGAGATCAATTCGCCTAATTAGAACAAGGTTTTCCGGACGTTGGAATACAGGGGGATTATTTTCTTAACTTAAATCCACTCGCGAAGAGCAACCCTATTGTGCCTTCGAAGGACTGCGAGTAGGATGCGGAAATAAAGATATATGGCGATGAAACGCCTTTATAAATAATGATAGGTTGTAATTTTCGTGGATAAGTTCGTTCGATTACGAATTCCATAGCGAGTTGACTCTTTTTTAGATTGTATACTTTAATAGGAGATCTATGCTAGAATCGATCCCCCCAACAGTACCATTCATGAGACATGACAATGAGAACTTCTATTTATGGAGACTGTTTTAAACTCTGGATTGATGGATGGTTACAACTTTCCTTGGTTTAAATGCACTTAATCGTCATATAACTTTATCTCTATTTTCCTCTCCTACTCGCAGTGCCCCAAGAGCATAATACAAGATGACCACGAGAAATAGTGTGTTTTTAGTTGGGGCTATACTGAGTAATGAACGGTGAGTGGAAGAAAGTTTCACGGCGGTGAGGTCATGATGGCCATTATTATTGATATTATTATCTATGGTTTTGTTTCGGCGTACTTTCTCCACTCATTTCATTTCTTGGTTTGGAGATGTGTCTTAACATCTGCGTTTTCCACTAGATACCATTAATTTCTCTGGGGTTACTTTATGGGGACAAACCAAGTACTTAAAGAAACTAAAAGATTCGTCGTGAGGTCCAACTAGTTGATCAGCAAACATTGGAAAAAGTGTGGGAAAATCTCCAAGGCAGAATGGAGAGTGAATCGATGAAAGAGGTCAACATCTATCAGATATTATTTTTCAACTAAAGGGCATATGACATTTCACTACATTTTTATGTTAATAGATAATTTTTTCTAAAATCTGTTCAGAATGCCTACTTTCTCGGCGCAATTTCAGGCCCGAAAATACGTTAGTTGAGTCCGTTTCTAAGGAATCATCAGAAAACAGCCCGAAAAAGTTTTCTTCATTTAAAAATTAACCGAATAATATTTTTTCAAAAAAACCCTGCTCTTTGTGGTGGTCACCTTGTAGGATTACACTTTGTCAGTGTATTGTACTTATAAAAAGGAGTAACAATTTTTAAAGCTAGTAGTAAAGTTACACCTCGAAAATAGTGAAATAAATTTCTTTTCTGTTTTACAAATATTACTGTGATTATAAAACATTAAAAAATGTTTTGCTCACCTATCTGTATATATCTGTCCATATCTGGAGGTATTGGATTGGGAAGACACGGAACCGTGTCAATTTGCATATTTACTCCCATTGGCTGGAAAGCCTTGACAATACTTTTCAACAGATCAGCAAGAAGACCATTTCCTTCAATATGCAAAGTAGGGACGTTTGGAGCTAAAAGTAAATATAAGAAAGAACTATACCTTCATATTTGAGAAGTACACTTTATTTTTAGAAGCAAAAAATCGATTTAATTAAGCGTGGAATGTGTCACTTGAGAAATAGGTTACTATTAAGTTAAGTTTTGTGCAAATAGAATCGTTCTTAAGTATCTTTCTAACTTCAAAAATATGTAATCTTTTTATAATAGCAAAAACATTTGCATACTTTTGATGTTTTTTTTTAGTCTGGAAGTGTTTGTAAATATACGAACACTTTCATCACCAAAGTCAATAAAACGTATACTTTTTAAGGGAGTGGACGCCTGAATGAACTACTAAAAGTGTGCCACGATTCGCCCGCCAAGGAAAAACCCATATTTAAGATACAAGAGCTTATTAACACACATAAATTGAAATACAAATCTTGTCCCCTGAAACCAAGAAAGATTAAAAAACACAACAAAGGTTGCTTAGAGCAACCTAATCTTTCTTGGTTTCAGGGAACAAGATTTGTATTTCAATTTTTGAAGATAACCAAGAACCACCCCGTTTCACCAAAATGTCAACCATATCAAAGATGAAACTCTTCCGGAATGAAAATGACACAAAGAAGACTGATGGGAAGCAATCAATTCAGAAGAGCACGGCAACTTAGAATATTAACCATTGTGAACTCATCTTTAGAGACTGCAATGACAAACAAGGTTTAGGATAGACGAGCACCGTAAGTTAGTATGTCAACCATACCAGAGGAGAAATTCATCTGCAGAAATTGGAGTGAAAAACCAAGATTCAAGCCTGATGAGCATGGTAACTAAATGTGTTCAATCATAACAGAGGTTAAACTCATCTATAGAGAGTGAAATTAAAAATCAATATTCAAGATAAAAGAGTACGTTAACTCACTATGTCAACCATAACAGAGACAAAGCTCTTCTAATTTTGGAAGAGTTTCGTCTCTGTTATGGTTGACATAGTGAGTTAACTTATTCTTTTATCTTGAATCTTCATTTTTCATTCAGTCTCTACGTAAGACATAAAAAGTTACCATGACCCATCTTGGATATCTTGTCTTTGTGCCAATTTTATTTCAAAAAAGTTTTGCCTCTTGTATGGTTAACATACTGAGTTACCGCGCTCTCTTATTCTGAATGCTCTTATGTCTTCAATCATTTTTATTCCACGGTCTTTACAAATGAGTTTCTTCTCTGGTGAGTGGTAAGTTAGCGTACTTTTGTCTTGAAAGTTTATTTTTCATTCCTCAGTCTCTACAGATGAGTTTTTCTTTTGTTATGGTTGACATATTGAGTTATAGTGCTCTTCTGTCCTGACCTTGGTTTTTCCATTGTTCCTAAAGAAGTAAGAGGAAAAAACAAGGAACACCTTTAGTAGTTTTGGATACAATTTAGTTCTGGAAAAAGGTGATAAAAAACTAATAACATAAGCAAAATAACGTGATAGGTAGGTAAAGGGTGCAATTACCTTCTACTTTTGATTGAAATCTACCATAGTGACGAATAAGGCTCATGATCCAATATAAGGAATAATCAATGATCATATGAATACATATTTTTAGAGTAACTGTTCCTAGTAAAACCGCCGACTGTGAGAGTTGTCTTCTTTCTGTATGCACCAATCGTTTTGAAGATACCTAGAATTTTAGCCAATAGAGTAAAAGATAGTTATATTTAGTTGTTTTAAATAAAGTTTTCATTTTCCATATTTAACATATCTTTCTGAAAAAACCAAAACCTCATAAAATGGCGGTTCATTGCCATCTATATTAATCTCCATCTCACATACATAATTAGTTGTTGTGCTGATGATCATTGGTGCCATGGTAGGCGATCGAAGTGATATTAGAAGTGTCCGTGCGAGAACAGAGAGGTTTGTTCAATAGCGGAATTGTGTTGGGATTATGAAAAAAAAGTTAAAAATGTGCGAACAAAGGGCAGGAAGCCCTCTAAATATGAAGCTCAAGATTTAACAAACTTGTCAATAGAAGCACTGGAGGAGATGCTTTTATTAACAAGCAAGACGATCGAGAAAAGAAAGTGCAACTTGAGCGCTACAAAAAGTGTAACTGGGTTGACACTGAGAAGAAGAAAGAACCAACATCACCTCTAACTGAAAGTGTAAAAAAAGAAGTTAAGAAAGATTTTGTCGCCAATTCTAATTTTGTGAATATAGCGATGGAAAAACAAAGCGAAGAAATGGAGAATCGTGTAAAGCGCAACATCATAGGACAGATCAAAATCATGTCTATTGAAGCAAAGCCGAGTAGGAACAGGAGAAATATTTAAGAGGGAAAGGGACAATTACCTCTAATTATTCTGAGAAAACAGGAACATTGGACCATTACAGCAAATGCGATGAAGACCAAGAACACCGACTATATAATGACACAGATAAGCAAGGATGAAATAACATTTTGTCCTACTCTCCCGTTTCCCATTATCAAATGTTTCTAGAGAGTTCCTTACACTACACAATCACTAAGAAAAATGTTATAACTACAGTATCTTAGCGAGAAAAAATACCGTACCACACGTACAAGAAATACCAAGGATAGTACTGAGAAGAATTCCTACCTTCTTTAAAGAAGAAGAAGTTGAACAGAATTTGAAAATAAAAGAATTTCGTCAGCGAAAGTAGCTAGGAAGCACAAGAGGAACAATTATGCAACTCATCTTGGTTGAGTTAAAATGGGATAAAAAAAGATTTATGAATTGAAAACCTGCTGAGGCCTTGATAGTAGAAGCCTCAGAAGATAAAAGAACTATCGGGCAGTGCTTCAACTGCCAAATATTTGGACACACGTAGAGTAGCCACGCGGACCCAAATACTCCAACTGCTAGAGAACTCACCCAGTGAGCTTTCGCGGTTGTTCCGCATTACTGAAGAGCAAAACCAGTACAGCCAAGAGAATCGAAGGAGTCACTAACGCAAGCAAAGCTTAGATGAAGACTGCAAAAGAGGAAGTGAAAACGAGAAGAAACAAGCAACAACAGAAAGGCAAATGTAAGCATTATCTTGTGTATTTTTTAAAAAGTTTAATCTACTTGCAAAGGGCAACCCCATTATGCCTTCAAACCATTGAGAGTAGGATGTGGAAACAAGAATAAATGGCGATGAACCGCCTTCCTAAAACAAGGATAGGTTGTAATTTTTGGGAAAAATTCCTTTCGGTAATAAGTTCCATAGCTGGAAGTTTTATAGAAAAGAGTCTCCATGGACAGAAGTCCTCACTGTGTCAAGCTGGACCTCACAGAAGTTCGTTCTCTTTGACTGTCTTGTGTGCCTCAAAAATCTTGCCCTTGGGGGGATCAATCCTATTAGTTTCTGCGAGCATCTCCCATGATAGTACTTATAAAAAAGAAATAAGTCACCAACCATTCGCCTGTATTCTAGTGTTTCGAGAGAATCGGTCAAACTCTTGTCATCAATTACGCGAATCGTTCTTCTTTAAATTAAATCCAAAAGAGCTAATGTGCGCCTTGGGGCCGAACTCCAAAATTTAGAGTGTTGGCCTAACTGGAGCTTTATATTGTGTGAGTAACTAATGGGATGTGAAGTACTTTTTAGCTCTAACAAAAAAGTCTAGCTTCTGAGAGGCGGACTTGGCAAGGAGACGCACACGATAGTCCCAAGAGCACTTAGTGCTCGCATTCATTTCTAGGATAGACATATTATATCCCATCTGGAGGGATGTGATTTAATGCAATTAACCAGCGCAGAAGCATCAGCAAATGAAGTTAATAGCTTCATATAAAAGATGCAGGCACCACTAAAGACAGTCAAATAAATCAAGGAGACAAATCCCAATTTTTTTATTGTGAAGCGCTTTATTAATATTTTTTTAGCATTTTCGGATCTAAATGCAAGTTTGTGTTTTCTACGAGCCTTTTAAAAAATTCGGGTACTATCACATCAGGTAGCATCGGTTCTAGTTCTTCTATTGTATTTTTTGCAACTTTAACGATTGCTAGAGTGCCTTTGACGATTTTATAACCAGAGCGTAGTATTTTGATGGCGTATTTGTTGACGGTGCTGACATCTATATTGTAAATGGAATTCTTTGAATCTTCCAGACGTAGAAAATCTTGAATTCCATCAATGATATCCGTTCTGAAGCTATTCACGTCTTCTAAAAACCCCGATATCCCTCGGGAGAGTCCTTGGAGCGTCGCAGGGGTTTTCTTTCGAGCTTCTTCTGTCGGAATGTAAATTAGGAAGATAAGGAGAATACCGGAGGTCGTCATTTTCATGTGTTTCTTGGTACGAAGCCGCGTACTAACTGTCATAAATATTTCATTGGAAACCAACACGAAAAAAAAAGAGGAAATCGAAACCCTCATGGAACGAAGGAATGACTCAAGCAATGCAGGACAAGTGTATGAAAGACGACGATTGGCAAGATAGATGGAGGTGAACGCTCGGGTGCAAGAGACGCCGTATTGTGTAGTTCCCACTCGCATTTAATAATAAAAATAAAAAAACAATTTACTAACCTCGGGCTTTTGTGTTTTTTCAAGGGCTTGGTGAAATAACTAGTAGATAAAAGAAGAACAATTCGTTCCAGATGCTTGAAGGAGACGTTCACAGAAACAAAGATGATGGCACAAAATAGGCAGATAAGTAAAATCTGCAACACGAGAGAGGCCGACATGGAGGGTTTGAATCTCAACAGGGGCATAAAGAGTAAACAATAAAACAAGAGGACCAAGAGCTCCTAAACAGAACAGCAAGACTAAGGGATAAGAGAAAATAGTTCCCTACCCCACAGGCAGATTTAAAGACAAAAACTTAGGGTCGATAGGCCATGACATAACATACAACATATATTGTATTGTAACAAAAAGTGATTATAAAGTTTAGTTGGGAATTTTCTAGAAAATTTGATAAGGGGAAACGGCCGCCATAATAAATGAAACGGCAGATGGGCGCTGCAGAAATTTCGGCAACGGATAAGCCTTATCTGCTGGATTCTTCTAGAACCCGAACCGGGACCTATAAAGGCGGCCGCTTTTCTCTTAATTAGTTAGTTAGAAGTCAATGAATAAGTTAGTTAATTAAACAGTGAATTACAATTGTAGTGTTTTGGAATCAGTTTAGAAATAAAGTGGTTACAATTCACCAAGTGTAAATCATTCGAACCGATAACGCGCAACAGTATACTGATTGTACTTAAAAATATTGTTATTAATTTACATACTTTTTCAAAAATTCGATATCAAAAACGCTATTTACCAATAATTAGCAAAAAAGAGTCAAAAAAGAGCCGAGCAGTCATCATACTTTTGTTTTAGAAAATATTTCAGTTCTGGGTCATCGCAAAGTTTCAAAGAAAACTAGGAAACTTACCGTAATGTATTTTCTTCTTTCAATGTGATTCAAAGGCAGAATTGTTTCTTTTTCCATGGATGCTCTACGCATATCAATTTCCACAAAATCTTTGGTAATGTACTTGTTGTCAAATCGTTCGCTAGTCAGGAACTTGTATCTGTACTGAACAACTCTATGAAGTAAAGCAGCTGATTATTTGGTTGTCAAGAAATAGAATAGTGGTTTCGATCTATTAATTCCCAATGATTGACTCCAAAGACACTTTTTGAGCAAATATTATATCATTTAAAAGCAGATTTTCTCCTCTGTCTGCCTTAAGATTTTAGATTTTTTTTTAGATGCTCCTTTACTATAATTAGGAAACAGATTTTGTAAACCACTTCATGATTGGATGTAGAGGTCGAGCTGGTAACTGTGTGGTATTATAATAATAATGATGATAACTACTAATAGTGCCGGCTGGCGTATAGGCACTGTGGAACTGCAGCACCCGCAATTTCGCTTACGAGTTTTTTCTCAAGATTTTCTGAACACTTTTTATTTCACAATTTGTTGTAGAAATTTTAAATTTTCTCTGTTTTGTTTTTAAAGAAATTTTAGGTTTCTTTCACGAAGTTACGATATTTAAAAACCCATTTTAATTTTAATTTTGATCAAAATCACATTTTCATAAATTAATTTTTGTAAAAGTTTTGAGAAAGAAATCAACATTTCGAGCAGGAATTAAAATGTTAAGAAAAAGCTCAAATTTCTTGAAAATAACAGCATTTTAGGAAAATAATTACAATTTTAAGAAAAAATCTAAATCCAATTCATCTCGCATTTTACTATTTCTCTAAAAAAAAGGTTAATGCGGTATCTTCAAATTTTTACTTCAAATCTCATTTCGTATAAAAATGTTGAGTTGTTTTCAGATATTTCGATTTTTTTAGAAAATGTCATTTTTCCTAAAAATTTTATAAAGAGAAATTTTCTCCAAATTTTCATTTTTCTTGAAAGTGTCGTTCTTAAAATTTCTAGAAATTATAACTTCTCCCGGTTTTTCTTTGTGTTCCTCCAATTTGCTTCAAAAATGTCAACTTTTTTCACGACTCTTTAACAATTTAAAGTTCACTTCATTTTGTAGTTTTGACCACAAATGTTTGAAAAAAACCCTTAAAGCTCTATAAAAATTTTTACATTTGGTAAAAAACAAAAAATTTCGACTTTTTTGCAAAGATATTTCAATTTTTTTTTCAAATTTCGATTTCTTTTCTAAGAAATGTTGCTTTTTTTTGCCTATGAAATTTGTGTTTTTCTCTAAACATTTTACACAAAGAATTTTTTTTGAAATTTCAATTTTCGCGGGATATTTTCTCCTTGAAATATTTTTTCTGATATTTAAAAATTCATTTTATTTTGTAATTTTGATAAAAAACTGAAAATTATTCGGTATAAATTTAGGAAAAATAAACTTCAAATTTGCATAAAAATAAGAAAACTTTGGAAAAAATATTAAAATTTCAAGAAAAAATGAAGCTTGTACATTTTAACCTTTTTTGCAATTTGATATTTCTCTAAAAAATTGCTACTGCTGTAGGACCAAAGAGAATTCTGAAGCGGAATTTCCAATTTTCCTAAAACTGTTAAATTTATTCTTGAAATTCCCAAGTTCGAATTTAGAATTTAAATTTCGATAAAAAAACGAAATTTAAAGACTAAACTCAAATTTTCAAGAAAACGCAGATCACATTTCTAGAAAAAGTTGTTATCTGTAAACAATATTTTTCAAAAAAAAAACATTTTAGAAACTGAATAAAAAAATTTGTTTGCAATAAATTAATTGTTAAAAATATTTTTATAATTTTGACTTTTAAAGTAAAACTATTGAAATTTTTGAGAAAATGAGTCAACATTTCAAGAAGAGTCTTAAAATTTCAAAATTAAAATTAATCAAAATGTTCAAAAAAAATCATAAACAATTTATTGTTCTAATTTAATTTTTTTCTAGTAATTTTGGAGTTCCAGAGAAATTTCAAGAATCAAATATTCTAGCTTGAAGCCAATTTTTTGTGATTAAAATTCAAATTTTGCCAATTTACTTGCATATAAAATGCAACTTGTTTTGGAAATTTGTTTCAAAACTTTGCACAATTTTAAAAATACAAAATTTTGCTATTAATTTTTTTAAATTCAAGTGTTATTTTTAAATTTTTCTTGAAAAAAGTAAATTTAAAAAGAAACATATTACCACTTTTAAAAATAAAGCAAACGTTATCAGAAAATGCGAATTTTTAAAAAAAGGCAAATATTTTGAAATTTTTATGGAACGTCAAATTTTCAAAAGAAACCAAGGATTTCGAAGAAAAAAATTTAATTTTTAAAATGGTCGACATTTTGAATAATTTTGGGAATGTAAATGAAAGACGAATTTTTGGAAAAATATGGACATTTAAAATAAATTGCAGAGTTTCTAATTAAATTTTCAAAGAAGCTGAATTTCTTAAATATTGAAGAAAACTCAAAATAATCAAAAAATTCGTAATTATCGAAAAAGTTGAAATTTTGAAAAGGTAAAGTTTTGAAAAGAAGTCGAAAATTTTAGAAGTTCAAGTTTGAAAACAATCTTTTCTTTTAAGTCAAATATTTAATTGAAAATGTTTAAAAAAATGTATAAACAAAATTTAAAAAAAATAGAACTTTTTAAAAAAGGCAAGTTTTTAAAAAGATTCGAAAGTTTGAAAAAAAATCGAAGTTTTGAAATGGAATCGAAATTTTACGAAATATTAGTCAAAAATGTCAATAAAAGATTTTAAAAAATGTTTGACTTGAAAAAAGTCACCATTTCCAAATAAATGAAAAGCTAAAGATTCGAAAAAATGTCGAAAATTTCAACAGTGCAAGTTTGAAAACAATCTTTTCTCTTAAGTCAAAGATTTAATTGAAAATGTTTAAAAAAATGTATAAACAAACTTTAAAAAAATAGAACTTTAAAAAAAAAGTCAAGTTTAAAAAGAGCCGAAATTTTGAAAAAAAAAATCGAGGTTTTGAAATGGAATCGAAATTTTACGAAATGTTAGTCACAATTTTCAAATAAAGGATCGACAGTTTACAAAAAATGTCAAAATTTTGAAAAAAGTGGAAAAAAATAGTCAACGTTTTTGAGTTTGTCAAAAATTTTAAATTTTGGAAAATGACTAAAATTTTGAAAAATTCAAACATTTAAAAAAGGCTGGAATTTGCAACAAAGTAAAATAAAAGGTTGAAAATTTTTAAAAGAGTATTCACAGTTTTTTAAAAAAGTCAATACTTCAAAATAAAATAAGGTAGAGATTACAAGAAAAAAATCTAAATTTTGCAATACAGTTGAAATTTGGAAAAACAATCCAACCTTTCAAAAAACGCGACCTTATCAAAAGTTTTCATTGTCAAGTTTTCAAAGAAATCTAAAATTTTCGAAAAGTAACGTTTTGAAAATGACGAAATTTTCAGTAGAAATCTTAAAAATTTTAAAACGCGAAACATTGTCGCAGCACCACCATTAGTTTTGGCTACGAGCCGCCACTGACTACTAATATCTTGTGCGTTTTGTTTAGAATGCATGGTTTGCACAAAATAAATTATCACGAAATATTCGCAAAGAATCAATGGAAATAGATATATACGTTGCTATCTCAGTCACACTTTATTTGACCATTTGTTTACTTTTATCCCTCTACACCCTCTTCGAATGTGGACGATTGCGGCAATCGCCCTGTATTTTTATACCTACCTGTAAATTATGAACAGGAAAAACAAGCTTGCTGCGCAATTGGCAAAGTCGAAGAAGGCGACAACTCGTTGAGCTCTTTGTTTTATTTCAGTCAACATACCAGCAGCTATGTCCTTGAGGCTTTTTGATGATTCCGTCTCGAAATGAAATGAATGAGAAAACTTAATTCGCACATAGAACATCGTTTTTACATGACGAACAAAGTTCTTGATTTCTGAAAAAGCACATTTTACACAGCCAACAGTTGCAGGTGTCAACAGTTGACTAAAGGATATATACTTCTTAAAACTACTCCAATGACGGAGTCGCTTATGAAGTCCACCAGCATGCAAACAAAATCGAAGATTTTAACCATATAACAAACTCCTTTAATGAGGACAGTTATGGAGCATATCCAGCTGAAAAATGGTCCCAGTTTGGCGTTGCAGTCTTGTATGGCGCTATCAAATACACGAACGCATCTTTGGAATGGTGTACCTAATTCTTTGTTGCACATATTTATAACTTTACCCAAAAATTGGAAGGCTGCTTTGATAACTCGTACTAAAATAATATTAAAGTTACATATTATGTAGGATTAGTTATGGTCTTGAAGACATACAAATTGACAAAACAATTCTCTTAATTTTTAAAAGAATCGCCTTTATCTTTTGGACTACCTCCTTTACAGTTTTGACTACTGATTTAATGGCATCTTTGATGGCGTAGAATGGTTTTTTAATTACATCGATGATTTGACGAACGGCTGCCTTCAGTTGCTCCTACAAGTTTATGGCTTTTTTTTTAATTCAGTTTTATTTGAACTATCATAATTGCACAGTTTTAAATATATAATTAAAAATTCACAGGAACTAATTGCTAAGTTCCAGGAACAAATTTGACCTTGCATTTCTAAAGCAAATTCATTTGATAGAACACTATATGGAATTCTTATTGCTTCCACCGTGGAAATGAAACCAACTTCAATACTCCGTAAGTAATGGAGTAACATTCACTATATTTGTTAAAACAAGAGGATTAGAAGGCATGAAAATACGACCACCTTATGAAAGCTTCATTTGACCAAAAATTAATTTAAAAATATTCCGAGTTTACTTACGTGCACACGCATGGGATTCAGATTACGTTTCCGAATCAGAAATTGAGATTCAGAATTTAATCACTGGTCTCACATCCACGGATTGCCAACGTTTCATAGGAATGTGTTCCTTTTAGTACCCAAATTTAAACTCTTAATTCGGAAACTAACTAGGATTCCGTAGGAAGGCGACCTGCTTAAGAGGTGCAACATTTATTTTTAATTTTTAATTTCATTTTTACTTTTATTCTTTAATCAAATATACTTCATATACATGTTGTCTCATCAGTATCCTACCAATTTTCAAAAATATTCCAATCATATTTACTTCAGCTTATCATGGGTCATACTGTATAATTCTGATCTTAAAGAACAAACAGTGTAATGTGGTCGCTGTGTGTATCTCTCTGAAGATGATAGCTTGGCTATCGAAACGCGTTAGATAATCTCTGTTGTGTTTTTAATCTTTCTTGATTTCAGGGGACAGGATTTGTATTGCTGTAAGGTATTATATTTTTTACTTTAGAATATTGACCTGGACACATCGTAATATTTTTAGTAAATTAGCAATAAAATAATAGCTACATATAATACTAAGCCTTACTTTTCGCACGACCAAGAGTGTCTATCTTAATCTTCTAGCTTCTAATCTATACATATTAGTTTTTATCAGGATTTGTGGACGTCTACTAATTATAATGCAAACATTTCTATTCTTCAGTTACTGTTTTAATCAAAATTCTATCATTAATTAAACTGGTTTGAATAATACACTTGATCAGGTATAATATATGACATTTAAACAAATTCTTTAATTGTTATTAGTGCATATCTTCTGCAAAAAACAATTAAAAATTTATTAAACAATAAGTAGATTAAGAAGCATTTTAGTGCTTGTAAATTGAAATCCGTTTTTATCACTTTGTACTTGCCGCTTTTATTTTTATCGCTACTTATCCCTGTAAAACGTTTTTTTTTAATTACCTGTCCGCATGCTAAAGATTCACTCAAAATTCCCATATTTGTCAGGGCGTTCTTTGCAGGTCCCGTGATCGTTAAGATGAGGGCGTAGGCTATTAAAGCCTGACGACCTTTCTTGGAGAAAAACTGTGGCAGGGTCATGAATACAATACATCTGGAAAACAACAAAGATTTCATTTAGTCGAACAATGGCCTCTAATAGAGGAAAACGGAAGATGTATTAAAATTAATGTTTGACATGTTAATTAAACGAGACCATGAATTTTCCACCATCTTTATGATTTGTGATAATGATTTCTTATGTATTACCTTATGTATTTCAGATTCTATTAGGGACGCTGAATGCAGGATGTAGCATTTTTTTCAATAAATATAAAATAAAACTTGATTTATTTCCCTTGCTCGCAGATTAATTCTAATAAAATATTTTTCCAAAATTTTCGTGGTTGTGATCCTACCAATGTCTCAAGTTAAATTAAAATGAGAGTTCCTGAACTTCAGATAAATGATAATGTAACAAAATGTAGTTATACAATTTCTATTAGTGGTTGCGTAAGGAATTCTCTAGAAACATTTAATAATGGGAAGCGGCCGCGAGAATGAATCATATGGCAGATAAGCGCTCCAGACGTTTCTGCAAGCGATAATCTTATCTGTACGAAAATCCGTCTAGAAAACCGGATAGGTATAAATACGCGTTGGTCTTTCTCTCAGGAGTCAGTTAATTAACCAGTAAGTCAGTTGGTTAGTCAGATAGTCAAATATTGAAATACAAATCTTGTTCCCTGAAACCAAGAAATATTAAAAAACGCGTTAGAGTAACCTTCGTTGTGTTTTTAAATCTTTCTTGGTTTCAGGGGACCAGATTTGTATTTCAATTTTTGAAAATAACCAAGGACCAGTTCATTCCACCAAAATTTCGTCTTTTGTTCTTGAAATTTCGAGATTAAAAAAAAAGAAAGTCAAATAGATAGTCTGATAGTTAAGTGAATCATAATCGTAGTGTTCTGAAATAAGTATGAAATAAAGTGTTTACAATTCACGAAGTTTTAATTTTCGAACCGATAATACGCAACAATAATAATAAGAAAGAATACAAGGAAATTGTTGGTTTTCATTTAATATCTTTAATCTTCGAGTTACAGTGTCGAAGATAGGGAAGGATCAAGGGAACAAATATCTCCCCTTATGAGTCTAATCATCAATCATGAAGACATTATCCAACAAAAAACACTGAAACACGGGCTGCTCCAATACTTACGCCGTCTTGAACAAAATGACAAGCAGTCGCCATTTAATCATATCATCTTTATTTTTGGTGGAACGGTCTGGTCCTTGGTTATCTTTAAAAATTGAAATGAAGAACTTGTCCCCTGAAACCAAGAAAGATTAAAAAACACAACAAACGTTGCTCTAACGCATTTCGACAGCCAAGTTGTCTCTCTCTCTCTCTCTCTCTCTCCCTCTGAAGATGACAGCTTGGCTGTCGAAACGCGCTAAAGCAACGTTTGTTGTGTTTTTCAATTTTTTTTGGTTTCAGGGGTCAAGTTCTGTATTTTAATATCTTCTTTAAAGATGAAATTTCGATGAAAAGGACCAAAACTTGAGGTTAAAATAAAAAAAAATAACGAAAAAAGGTATCTGAAAATCCAGACGTGTGGACGAATCAACTGGCAAAGAAAATGCCACACAATAGAAACGGAATTAACTAAACTCCGCAAAAAAGATACAGTGAATATGAAAAAATAGTTAAAAAAAGTCAACATTTCCACTTTGACCCTGTAAAGATTGTTTTATTTAAAATCGAGGTTAATAACCGAAATTTCGACATTTTTTTTTCAAATTTTGATTTGTCTAGAAAATTTGAAACCCTATGACTAGTACACACTTGCACCAAAATTACGGAACTCGTGTCAATAGAGAAAGTTCTGCGATTGTCTATAGACAAATGGGAAACAAATCACTTGTTCTACAACTTCCTGTGAACAAGCAGCAATTTCTCAAGTCGCTATCTCACTTGCTATGGTGTCTGAAAAACTAGTTTAGTTCAATTGCGCAGGCATCTCTAGAGCATTTTGAGATTTGTTCAGAATAGTATAGAGACAAAATCCTCGATTTGTCTGTAGACAGTCGCACGACTTTGTCTGCAAGTGTGTACTAGCCTTTAAAAAATTGGACTTAAGATGAAAATGAAATGTGTGAGTTACATTTTTCGAATTTTCACTCTTCTCAAAATTTTAGATCCAAACTTTCAATCTCTGTTTCCCTTTTTCCAAGAATTTAGATTTTTTCGACTTTAGACGTTGAAGATTCGAGACAAAGTCGAATGTAATGACGATATTTCTGTCTTAGCAGACCTTGGTCCTTAGCAGCGAAATTGCCGTTTTTAATCAATTTGGGCTTGTCAAAATTTTGAGTTTAAGATTGCAACAGTTCCCTTTTTCATAAAATGTAGATTTTTCGTAGTCTACCAAACCTTTGAATAAGTCGGAATTTCGATTGGATTTTGAATCTGAAGGTAAAAATTTTCAGCAAAAAAAATGGATTTATGCAGGTAATGATTTCGAAAAAAGTAAAAAAATTCAATTTTACAATCGAAATTTGGACTTTTTCTTCTTCTAAAAATATAGATTTTTATGTGAGAATTAGTTGATATGTCATCCGACCCAATTATATTCCACTTTTACTACTTTTATTAACGTGTTAAAAGAATCGATTTTATTTAAACTAGAAACATTTTTCCAAAATTGTTATTCTTTTTGAAATTTTGCATTTTTAAATTTTGTTTTTTCAAAATTTCGACTATTTTTCAAATTTTCACCTTTTTCAAAATATTGAATTTATTTTGCAAACCACTTAAGTGGAAGATGCTGCTTCTTTTTTAAATCTTACGATTTTTTAAAAATCTAACACAAAATTTCCATTTTTTCTCAAAATTTCAGGTTTTTTAATTTTGATTTTTTTTTAAAATATAGAGTTCCCTGAATGAATTGTTCGCAAAATATCAAGTTTATTTAAAAATTCTGACTTTTTAATCAACATTTCATCCTTTTTTAATGTACGTCTTTTTCAAGTTTATCCAAAATTTAAACTTTTTTCAAAATTTCGATTTTTTTTCAAATTTCAACTTTCCTAATAATTTCGACTTATTATTTTTTAAAAAACTTGACAATGAAAACTATTGATAATTTTGGGTTTTTTGCAAGGTTGGAATTTTCCAAGTTTCCGATTTTATTTCAAAACTTAGACTTTTCCAAAGACTGTTTTTTTAAAGATTTATAATTTTTAAAATTTTGATTTTTCAGAGTTCAGAGATGCTGGGGGACTTCTGGCCTAGTGTGGCCAGTTTGAGAGAAGCGCATCCAAATGACGTTCCTCAGTTTCTCAACAAGGTTGGGTAGCTGAATGAATGACCAATGACACCTCAATCACGAAGATAGCACAATGGGTCTGGAAAGGGTGACCTAAGTGCTGACCTAAACTCTAGGCAACCTACCTTAAACCCAGAATCCATCAACATTTCATCTTTTCTATTTAATGTACGACTTTTTCAAGATTTCAGATTTATCCAAAATTTTAACTTTTTCAAAATTTCTACTTTTTTTTTAAACTTCGTCTTTCCTGATAATTTCGACTTTTTAGTCTTTTGAAAACTTGACCATTAAAATTTTTTGATAATTCTCAAAATTATAATGGTTTTTAAAGGTTGGAATTTTCCAAGTTTCCGATTTTATTTCAAAGAGAGGCGCATCCAAGGGACGTTCTTCAGTTTCTCAACAAGGTTTGGTGGCTGAATGAATGACCAATGACATTTAAACCACGGGGATAGCACAATGGGCCCAGAAAGGGTGGCCCAAGTGCTGGCCTAAACTCTAAGCAACCTACCTCGAATCCAGAATCCATCAAATTTCATCTTTTTTTTAATGTACGACTTTTTCAATATTTCAAATTTATCTATACTTATAAATTTGTCTATTAAATTTTTTTGATAATTTTGAGTTTTCTGAAAGGTTGGAATTTTCCAAGTTTCTGATTTTACTTCAAAACTTAGACTGTTCAAAAACTGCCTTTTTAAAGATTTCTATTTTTTTTTAATTTTGATTTTTTAGTGTTTTAAGTTAGGAATTTTTGTGTTTAAATTTCGACTTTTCAGCAAGCTTTTAACTTCTTTTTGTAATTTTGATTTCAGATCAAAACTTGATTTATTTGAAATCGCAGAATTTTTAAAAATTTAGACCTGTTTTTTAATTTGCGACTATTTTACGTAAACTTTGAAATTGTTCTTAAGAATCTTTTACAAATAAGTTGTTTTTAGAAGTTTGGATTTATTTCAAAATTTCGACTTTTTTATCCACCTTAGACCTTTTTCAGAATTTCATCTTTATCTAAAATTTTACCTTTTTTAAAATTTCGACTTTTTTTTTAATTTCGACTTTCCTGATAATCTTGACTTTATTTTTTTGAAAACTTGACAATGAAAACTTTTGATAATTTTGGGTTTTTTGCAAGGTTGGAAATTTTCAAGTTTCCGATTTCATTTCAAAAGTTAGACTTTCTTAAGAACTGTTTTTTAAAGATTTCTATTATTTTAAAATTTCGATTTTTCAGTTAGAAGTTAGAAATTTTTGCTTTTAAATTTCGACATTTTAGCAAAATTTTAAAGTTTTTTTAAATTTGTCGAAAACTTAATTTATTTTAAATCGTAGAAATTTTTAAAATTTAGACCCATTTTTTAATTTTCGATTAATTTACGTAAATTTTGGATTTTTTTCAAAAATTTTTTCTAAATGATTTTTTTTTCAGAAGTTTAAATTTATTTGAAAATTTTCTCTTTTTTAATCAACATTTCACCATTTTACCTAATTTAGAATTTTTCTGACACTGTCGCAAGCTTTTAAAATTTTCGATTAGGTTTATTTTTTTCTGAATGAATTGTTTTTGGAAGTTCTAGTGTATTTCTTGATTTTTTTTATCAACATTTTATCATTTTTTTTAATGCACCACTTTTTCAAAATATCAACTTTATCGAAAATTTTAATTTTTTTCAAAATTTCGACTGTTTTTTCTGAAAAATCCACCTTCCTGATAATTTCAACTTTTTAAAAATTCGTCATTCATTTGAGAAATTGACAAAAAATTTTTTTCTTAATTTCTATTTTTTTTGAAAGGTTAGCTTTTTCAAAAATTTTGATTTTATTTCAAAATTTAAAGACATATGTAAAATTCAAACTTCTCAAACTTCGAGCTTTTTTCAGACCTTCCGTTTTTTTCAAAATATGTTTTTGAGTTCGACATTTCTAAAAACTGCTTTTTTGAAAATTTGTCTTTTTTATATTTCGATTTTTCAGAGTTTACATTTTTTTTAATAAGACCTTTCTTTAAAATATTTCTCTCTCTCTCTCTCTCTCTCTCTCTCTCTCTGAAGATGATAGCTGGGCTATCGAAATGCGTTAGAGCAGCCTTTGTTGTGTTTTTTAATCTTTCTTGGTTTCAGGGTACAAGATTTGTATTTCAATTTTTGAAGATAACCAAGGATCAGTCCTTTTCACCAAAATTAAATATTCTTGCCTTTTTTTTAATTTCGACTTAATTCGAAAATCTCGATTTATTCCAAATTGCAATATTCTTTTAAAATGTCAAAGCTTATAAAAATGTTAGATTATTTTACATAATTAAAATTTTTCCGAAGCTATCGCTATCTTTTGGAATTTTCGATTTTTTAAAAATTTTATCTTCCCAAAATGTTGAGATTACTTACTTAATTACTTAATATGTTTCTTGAAAGTTTGTAAGGAAAAATTTTGACTTATTAATGAAATGATCCAACTTTCTTTTCAAAATTTTAACCAATCAAAATTTCGACTGCCTACAAAATACCAATTTTTTAAAATTTCGACTTTTTTTTTAATTTGGACCTATTTTAGTTTTTTTAATATTATAACGAACATTTCTATTTTTTTAAATACCATTAAAAACTTTTTAATGCTTTAAACTCGACAGTTTTGAAAATTTTTAAATTTACAAAATTTAGGTTTCTTATAAAAATTTCGATTCTGAAACTTGACTTCTTTGAATTTTTTTTAATATATTCCTAATTTACAATGATCATCGAAATTTTGAAAAGTAGTCGATCTTTCCAAAATTACTTTTTTTTTAAGGAATTTGAAATTTCCTAAAATTTTGTATTATTTTGAAACATTTTTCAAAATCTGCTTTTTCCAAAACTTCAACATTTTTCAAAATTTCATCTCGTTGAAAGTATCCACTGTTTATAAAATTTCGATAATTTTATAATTTCAATCAATTTTTAAGATTTCGATATTTTTTTTGAATAATTTTCCCTTTTTTAAATTCTCAAATTTTTAAAATTTTCAGTTTTTCGAAAATTACTAATTTTTTAAATTTGGATTTTTTTTTAATTTTTACACTTTTTCGAAAATTGTTGCCATTTATCAGAATTTTACTTATGTACATAAGAGGAATACTCAAGTGCTTATTTTTGTAGATCAGTGGCGTGCTGTTTTAGGTTTCTTGTGTCTACAAAGACAGACTATTCTCAAATCATGTTTGTAACTTTAAATTTTCAATACAAATTTTTGTCAGCTGTGTTACACTCTTAAAGAATGAATTTTCAAAAACGCTGATACAGTTGATTATTAATTATAAACAAAAACCTAAAAAATTCCATATTTCAAAAATGACAAAGTTTCATCCCCTTTTTAACACCTTTAGAGTTTGAATTTTTTAAAATTCTTTCTTAATGTTTATCTACTTTATATTGAGAACTCCTGTGCGAAATTTTATGATTGTGAGTCCATCGGTTTAGGCTGAGTATGGTCTGTTAGAGTGAGAGTTTTATGAAGTGAATTTCATGTGTTGTTTTAATAAACAGGGTGTCCCCGTTTTAAGTGCCTTAAATAAAACAGGTGATGGAAAAAACAATTTTAAGCAAAAAGTTTTCTATGAACATGCATCCGGAAACTCTTAATAAAAAGATACAAGGTGTTGAATTTTCAATTAAAAAAAAAAGCTTTTACTTTTTCACTTTCAAGTTTTCTAAGATATTTAAACCAAATATTTCACACATGGTATATGAATAAAGGATTACAAAATAAAATAAAACTAAGTTTCTATCTCAACTAGTGGTGGAGTTAAGAGTAGCCTGTGATATTATTGTAGGAAAAACGCGGTACACCACTGGAGAAATGAAATAAAATACCTGTTTTGGGTAAAGTATTTAATTTTGTAAAAAACATCACTCTCACTCGTACTTTCACTAGGGAAAGTCCCAAAAATTTAAAATCTGTCACAATAGTGACGAATATGAAAGAGTCAACTTTATTCAAAACTGTTAATTCATTTCATTTTATCCAGTGTCGTAGCATCTTAAACTTACCCCTCTTTGTTTTAGTCGGTGATTATTTAAAGACCAGCATACATTCATTGTATTTAAACAGTTCCTACCGAAAACATAAGGTAGTAAATGCGAAAAAAATATCAAGAAAAAACTTCTTCAGAATAAAACACTTTATTCAAAAATTTTATTTTATTTCATTTTGTTTAGTGGCATACTACTTTTTTTTCAAAACAATATTACAGATTACCCGCAACTTTGTCACTGGTTGAGATGAAAACTTAATTTTCTTTTATTTTATGATCCTTCATCTACACACCATGTCTGCAAAATTTAGTTTAAATAACTCTGAAAACTTGAAAATGAAACAATAACATTTTTTTTTATTCAAATTTTAACACCTTGTATCTTTTTTATTAACAGTTTCCGCATACAAGTTCATAAAAAAATGTTTCCCTAAAATTACTTTTTCCATCACCTGTTTCATTTAAGACACTTAAAACGGGGACACCCTGAATGTTGAGTTTTTCTGTAAATGTGGTCATTGCTCTGATAATTCTGTGTTTAAACCCACCTTTTGTCTTTCCCATACAATTTCATATTTATGAATGTCAAAATTACAAGGAGAAAAGAAAAAAATATTAGTTCGAAATCAAACTTTTAATTATTTTTGGGTTGAATATTCGAAAAAAATTAAAAATTCATATTTCGGTTTTTTTTGGAAATTTCGACAAAGTTGTAATTTAAAAGAAGTCGAAACTTTGAAAAAAAACTCTAAATACACGACCCCACGACTGGCGACTATAATAGCTTGAGTAACTCTCTAAGCTGATTTTCCCCAATGAAATAATTTACCTGTCTTGGGTGATTTTTGTAAAAAAAGTATGAATTATCCTTCTTTTTAGACTCTTTTTGGTTAAAAATATTACACAATGGATTTCATTTAACATTTCTTTGACCTAGTTTGATTCTTAAAAATACTCTTTTAATACGACTTTTAAAAAAATAATAGTCGACAAAGACCATTGATTTTTAAATGTGTACTTTGAGTTGGGTAAGAAAAATTGATGAGATCTAATAAGATGAAAACTGGTCTTCGGTTCCAAAACTCTGATTCTGATAAATGTTCAAACCAATTAGTTTGTACATTAGAATAGAGCTTCTGAATATTTCAGATGACCATTTTTGCCAAGAACCAGGGTCAATTGTAATTAGGCCCCTCATGATCCGTTCCTATTCTTTAGAGGGCTGCAGTGCAGACTCTGCATTATTGCAATCTAGGTCGTCTTCTATTAGAATGAAACCATTTGTTAATTTTAAATTTTACCTCTAGACCATTTAATACGGTCTAAGGTTCTACCTCGCTCCCTGCAGATCACTCAAAATCCCCCACCCTTGCTTGCGTCATACCACTATTATCAGAGAATGGAAGTTATTTTTTAATTTTCACTAATTACTTAAGTGTAATATGTAATCTGTAAGTGTAGAATTCCAAATAGCATATTTTTTATAAGAAACATCCTAAATGATGAATGATTAATCTGAATTATTTCCTTTCATTAAAAATTAAAAGTAAACGTAAATTCATGTGTGCAAATGATCTTGTTGATCATCAATTAGTTGTGCAATTGCTAATGATTATTTACTCCCATAGCATAAGATATTATTTGGGATTTTCCGCAACAAATCCACTATATCTACCATTAGATGATGGGGCTACAAATCAGTTCAGTATTCATACGGAATATTAGTGAACCATATTTTCGTTAAGTTACAAGTGAAAACTACTGGTAAGTCACGAAAAGGAAATATAATAAGCAAGATATAAAGGTAATATGTATCCAAGATTAACTTAATTTTCTCAATGAATATCCGGCATTCTATTCGTGATACTTAATTTAATTTCTTTATCATTTTAGTTATATGATATTGACTTCAAATGTGATATTACATTTCTTGTTCTTGATTTAAACGTATCTCTTATTTTACAAGTTTTAAGGGAAAGTTTTACTTAAGCAAATTTTATATAATTTTTCCATATACCCAATACATAGTACATACCTTATTCTTGAGCTAAAGGCCAGTCCAACCGTTAAAATCGTCCCAAGAACTGAACAAAATATCGTAGCAGAATACAAGGTAAAGTTCAACTGAAAAACAAAAAATATAAACAAGATGTACGTTAGCAGAAAACCGCCTAGAAATCCCAAAATACTCTTCAATATAAAATTCGAAAAACTCCCATCGTGGGCTAATTTGTAGAAAAATCTTTCGACTCCCGTTCCGGCGAAACAGTTACATTTCTTTAGAAGTTTTTTAAACCCACGCTGCAAATCAATCCATTTTCGTCGTATTTTCTGCCTCAGCGATAACTTGATGGGTCTCTTTTTAGATAACTCATAGGCCGCGGTCTTTTCAAACTCGAGTTTTTCTTTGAGGTTTTTTAATTTCCTCGCTGTGCACAAAAGGCGAACGAAAGCCATTTCGAAATGTCGCTCAGTTTGCTAAGCACTTAAATGAAGTATCTGTCATTGTTTTGACTTTAAGGGTGCGTTTAGATTAGACACTTTTTTTTTTCTCTCTGACATAAATGTCAACTATGCTGAAAGACTCTAATGCACAGGCCAATAGGTTTGATATTTATTGCATTCGAAGTTTGGAAACCAAAAACCGGTTTTGAGCTTGTTAGATCTTGTCAGCAAAATTGAACTCGGTCTTTGATTTCCATACTTCAAATCTAATAAATGTTCAAACCTATTGGTCTGTACATTGGAATCCTTGTCTTCTGGGAACTTTTTCCCAGAGAGCAACCGCTTCACTAGGTGGCAGTGTTTCAACTGTTGGTAATTCAGCTACCTATGATTCACTATACACGTCTACAGGGCTGCATGAATCTGCAGTCTAGGTTGGATTCTACTTGCATATGCTGTGAGAAGCTATCCGAGACTTATTTACACAGCTGGGAAGAGATAGCTCCTCTCAGGATAGTTGAACTTATGGTGCGTTTATACTAGGCACTTTATTCCATAAATTTTTCTCTGACATAAAATATTTACCTCCGACATAAGTGTCAACTATCCTGAGGGAAGCTATCTCCTCCCAGCTATGTAGATAACACTCGGATAGCTTCTCTCAGGATAGTTGACACTTATGTCAGAGAGATGTGTACGGAATAAAGTGTCTAATCTAAACGCACCCTCACGTCAGATAGAAAATATATTTTAGGTCAGAGAGAAATGTACAAAATGCACCGTAACTGGAAATTTTCACTTTAAACTTGCAGTTAAAATTGAAACAAAACTATTTCACTATAACTTGAATTCTTCTCTTTTTTTGTGAATCATTCAATTTTAGTCTAAATTATTTACTTGTTTCCTATTATGGCGACTCTTAAATCGGATTTTAGGCTGTTTGTCTAATGTTGGTTTTTCTTCTCAAAATATGTATGTTTTCTTAAAATATGTTAACTTTTGTTTCAACTTCAAAGTCAAAATATTTAATGGAAAATATTTCAATTCTTTGTCTTGAAATTTTGAGGGAAAGTTCGAACTTTCGAGTTCGAATTTCTGACAAACTCAAAATTTGCTGCAAACGCTTCGAGTTTAATCTCAATATATATAAATTATGGCTGTCATGTGACAAAAATTTTGTTTTTAAATGGATTCATTTTGACTTGAAGTTCACTACCTTATTTTTAATAATAACAATCTAAAGCTGAAGCACTCTTTTTCCACCTAATTATGTTATTGGTGTAATTGGCAAGTACATCATATTTCGTATATAGAAAGAGTGATTAAGATAAAAAAAATATTTCTACTAATTTAACCCCTTCAATGTTTTAAAACTAGCCCAACTCATTTCATAATAACAAACGATAATTGAGAAATCTAAATATAAACGCTTGAATTGTTTATTTATATCTTATAAACTTATAGTCTTAGAAATTCAAACAAAGGGGATTAAAATGTGACTAAATTTAGATATTTTATTTCCGTAAACATTGTAAAAACGTTAATCGTCCCAGATTTTGGGATTATTTTGGATTAATTTATCATTAAGCAAGCAAGTCCAATTCCAAGAAATCCAAGAATATTCCAGTTGTTTTGCCTAGCAACACTTAAAGATATTCGTTTTATTCTGTAAGCAAATTACTAGACAATAAATTTTTCCAAAAATAAACCTCGTAATCCTGTGTTATCGTTTCTCAGGTCATTATTTTTTTAATAATGTTATTCAATATTTTGAAGTACGCTGCTACTTTTGTGGCTATTATGGTAAATTTTCTGTTGAAATTAATCAATTAATTAATTCTTTCTCTTGCTTTTCTTAAAATTAAGAGTTTCAACTCGAAAACTCTTATATCTATATATATTATTTTTCTTATTTTCTTATATTTTAGAAATTTCAAAAAAGTTTGAATGTTTCGAAAGTTTTTTTGTTACCGAAACGCAAATGTCAACTTTTTTTTCCAAACTTTTAGTGTACATTTTCAGTTTCTGCTTTTCCTTCATAATATTTTGATTTTAATTTCAAAATTTCGACAATCCGATCTTATTTAGGTTTTTCGATTTTTTTAAGTTTCAAATTGTTTTTTAAAATGATCTGACTTTTATTGAAAATTTGTACTTTTTTAAGTTTGACATTTTTTGAAAATTCAATTTTGAAAATTTCGACAAGGATGAAAAAAAAGAGTGAACATTTTAGGAAAAATGTTCACTCTTTTCAGACTTTTCAAAATTTTGATTTAAAGAAAACTTTCATTTTTTCCGTTTTAACTTTTTTGTATATAATGAAAAGTGACTGATTGTATACATATCAAGGCATAGCCTAAACCGCAAAATCTAGGAACTCAAAATTTTGCATAGAGGTTCTTTTTGTAATGTAGGCGCACACTAAGAAAGAATTTTTGGAAATTTGATCTCTAAGGGGATCTATAGAGGCATTAAAAGTACGCTCTGACGTCTGTCAGTGTGACGAATTTCGGTGTCCAAATTCGAGTTAGCAGACAGCAATTTAATATTTTTGACAGTTCGTTGACAGTTGTTTGCAAATTTTAAATAGATAATCGTTTTTGTTGATTAAACATTTTAGTTTATTGATTAAACTGATAAGTGACTGTGAGAGTGCTAAGTATAGGGATGCACAAGAATTTTAAAACATTGATACTGTATTCAATTGACATATCAAAAAAGATACATCGATATGTTTCGATACATCGGTAAATTTATTCGATATTCGATATATCGTATACATCCAATGCCATACAGCAGGACCTCTCAACCAGCAAGACGCTTTTCTTATATTTTGGCTTTTTTTAAAATTCCTACTTTTTAAAACAAATTTTTACTTATTTAAAATTTACGACTTTTAAATTTTCAAAATTCGGCATTTAATAAAACATTTCTGCTTATATCTAAAAATTCGATTATTTTTTACTAAACCTCAAAAATTTTTTTGAAAATCTCAAATTAATTGATAATTTCGATACTTTTTCCCATTTGTTTATTTCAATTCCCGACTTTTTTTACCGTTTAGAATTTCTTTGGAAATCCAGAATTTTGGAAATTTGATCTCTAAGGGGATCTACACTGTCAGTGTGACGAATTTCGGTGTCCAATTTCGAGTGGGCAGACAGTAATTTAATATTTTTGACAGTTCGTTGACAGTTGTTTGCAATTCTTAAATAAATAATCGTTTTTGTTGATTAAACATTTTAGTTTATCGATTAAACTGATAACTCTCTCTGTGTGTGTGATGCACAAGATTTTTAAAACATTGATACGGTATTTGATTAACGTATCAAAAAAGATATATCGATATGTTTCGATACATCGGTAAACTTATTTGATTTTCGATGTATCGTATAAATCCAACGCCATACAGCAGGACTTCTCAACTACCAAAGCGCTTTTCTTATATTTTTGCTTTTTTCAAAATTCCTATTTTTTAAAAGAAATTTTTACTTTTTTCAAATTTACGACTTTTTTTTCAAATTTACGACTTTTTTTTCAAATTTTGATTTCTTAAAATTCGGCATTTAATAAAACATTTCTGCTTCTATTTAAAACTTCGATTATTTTTTACTAAACTTCAAAAATTGCAACTATTCATTTATTTATTAATTTATTATTTATTTTGGTTTTAAAGCTGTAAAATTTGTCTGAAAATCGAGTTTTGAAAGAAATTTTTTATGATTTTATTTGAAAATTAGGACTCTTTCTAAAATTTGCACTTTTTAAGGGTTTAGACTTTTCCTCAAATTTCGTTATTTTCGAAATTTTTATTTTTTATAACGTCAACTTTTATTTTTGAAAGGTTCGATCTTTTCGAAAATTTCGACCGTTTTGAAAAATTTTAAAATTTCAGAAATTCAAATTTTTTTGAAAATTTCGATTATTGATAATTTCGACACATTTTTTCATTTGTTTATTTTATTTCCCGACTTTTTTCACCGTTTCGAATTTCTTTGGAAATCCTGATTTTTCAATATTTCATTTTTTGATTAAACTTTAAAATAAATGTCAAGGTTTTTGGTAAATTTAGATTTTTTTAAAACTTTGCTTCGACTTTTTTTTAAAACGAGCTACTTTTTTTTCAAAAACCTTAATTCTTTTTAAAAATTGTAAATGTTTCTATTAAAATTTTTCAAAATTTTGACTATTTTTCAAATTTTCGCTCTTTTTTCCAAAATTTTAACATTTTTTTTAAAATTGTCTTTTACAAATTTTGAAGAAAAATTGATTTATCCTGTTTTTCAGTTTTTAAAAAAATTTTGACTTATTCCGAAAATCACTTTTTTGATTTTTGATGGAACGGACTGGTCCTTGGTTATATTAAAAAATTGAAGTACAGAACTTGTCCCCTGAAACCAACAAAGATTAAAAAACACAAAAAATCTTGCTCTAACGCGTTTCGACAGCCAAGCTGTCATCTTCAGAGAGATACTATACTATTTCTCTGAAGATGAGAACTTGGCTGTCGAAACGCGTTATAGCAGCATTTGTTGTGTTTTTTAATATTTCTTGGTTTCAGGGGACAAGTTCTGTATTTTGCTTTTTAAAATTTTGACCATTTTCAATATTTTGATTATTTAAATTTCTACGAATTTTTTTTTATAATTCCGACTGATTTTTTTTAAATTATAAAATTTTATAAAAATTTCGACCTTTTTTAAAATATTTTTTTGAAATTTCTTTTTTTAAACCCTAACATTTTTGGAAAATTTGGCTTTCTTAAAAATTGCGACATTTTTTACAAATTCATCTATTTATCAAAAGGTTGAACATTTTTCCGGTTTTTTGTTTTTTAAAAATTTGGATATTTTTAAATTGCGCTTTTTTAGAAGAAAGTGGAAATTCTTCACACAGTCAAAATTTCCAAAAAAGTCAAATATTTGAAAAATGTCGGAAGCTTTCATAGAAAGATATAACTTCCAAAAAATAGTTAAGGAATTACAACAAAAAATCAATATTTAAAAAATGCCCAAATTTTCAAAAAAACTTTTAAATTAAAAAAAAGAGTCTGCAGTTTAAAAAATATTCGAATTTATGTAGAATTGTCGAGATTTAAAAACAATAAAGAATTTTCAGTGAAATCTCCTAAACACCCAAATATTTGGAAATGAATTTTCAAAATCTTCACTTTTTCAAAATTTAAACTTCTTGCAAATTTTGGCTCTCCAAAGTTTGATCTTTTCAAAAAATTCTTTGAAATCCTTTTCCTCTTTTTCAAAATTTCTTGCTTTTCCTTAAATTTTGACTTTTTTGCAGTTTTGTTCATCAAAAATTTTAACCTTTTTAAAAATTTATCATCTTTTTTTTCAAAATTCACATTCTGATAAATGTCGACTTCATTAAAAAAAATTGTATTTTTTTTCTAAAGCATCAAATTTTAAAAATTTTGTTTTTTTTCAGTTTTTGTTTCTTTTGGAAAATTCCAGAATGGGACCTTGTTTAAAAATTTTGATTTTTTAAAAATTTTGACTTTCGAAACAATTCAACCCGAAAAAAACGATGAAAACTTAAGATCTAAACTTAAAGATTACAGTCGGAGTTTCGAAAGAATATCAAAACCTTGAAAACATTTAACAATATTTTAGAAATTTCTCGAATTTTTTTAGCAATATCAAATTTAAAGTAGCAATTATTGATTATTGAAAGGTCTTTTTTTAAAATTGATAATAAAGTAAACATTTCTTCTTCTAATTTTGAGATTATTAAGCCGAAACTTCGAGAAAAAAAATCAATATCTCAAGTTGAACCTCAATGTTTTATTATTTTGACTTTAAAGCCAAATTTTCTACCAAAAATTGAGACAAGTTTAAAATTGAACTAGTTTATTTTTATTAAAATGAATTAAAAATTAGTAGAAAAAAGTTTAGATTCAATATTTCCTTCTCTTTAGAAATATCAATTTTTTTCAGGATATCGATTTTAGACGTGGAAAGTTGTATTACTTTCGTTAAATTGTGACTTTAAAATTAAAAATTTGAAACCACATTCGAAATTTTAAGAAAAATTCGTAGAAAAATTATGGGATTTAGAAAAATGTTCTCGAAATTTCTAATTTAAATCCGAAACTTTAGAAATTTGTTAATATATTATTCGACTCGTCCATTTATATTGGACATATCTATTAAAAAAATTCGATTGGGCACTTATGTGGGTAATACGCCAAAATGGGAAAGTACGTGTTCATCCTGCCCCCCTTTGGCGCCGGCAGTGTAACCGAGAATTCCTGAAAATGAAGAGATCGTAGAACTAACAACTATCCAAAATATAAACACTATTAAAATTCGAAGCACAATCCACCAAATAAACAAGAAATCAAATAGAAATACTTCAAATTTTGGATTGAGTGCATTTTACACGTAACAACATTTTAATTCTGTTTCTGAAATTTTGACCCTAATTTCAAAATCTTTGTATTTTTGAAAGCAGATTTATTTTCACAGTTTCATTTCCAGAAATTTCTGCTCTTATCCCTAAATTTTGACTATTTTCAAAATTTAGACTTTGTACAGCATTTTTTTATAAATTTCTACGTTTTCTGAACATTTTGTAAACATGTATTTGTTCTGTATTTCAGATTTAAACTCCAAAGATCCACTTTTTGAGTTCAAATGTAAAATTAGAAAGTAAAAGCCCAAATTTCGAAAAAAGGACACATTATGTGAAACACTTTAAATAATTTTAACATAAAATTATAGGAAATACAACAAAGCTCAAAGAAGAGAAGAAATTGTAAAAAACATTTCAATACTTTAACTGTAATTCCAAAAACATCAAAAAAATCAAATAGAAATACTTCAAATTTTCGATTGAGTGCATTTTACACATAACATTTTAATTTTATTTTTGAAATTTCGACCCTAACTTTAAAATCTTTGTTTTTTTCTAGGCAAATTTATTATATTTGATTTTTTACAGTTTTATTGCCGAGAATTTCTGCCCTCGTCCCCAAATTTTAACTATTTTCGAAATTTTGACTTTGAATACATTCTTTTTATAAATGCCTAATTGTAAAAATTTCTGCTTTCTCTGAACATTTTGTAAATGTGTATTTGTTTTGTATCTCAGATTTAATCTCCAAAGATCCACTTTTTAAGTTGAACTCTAAAATTAGGGAATAAAAGTCCAAATTTCGAAAAAAGGAACACATTATGTAAAACACGTTTAAATAATTTTAACATAGAAATTATAGGAAATACAATAAAACTTGAAGAAGAGAGGGATTTGTAAAAAACATTTCAATACTTTAGCTGTAATTCCAAAAACATCAAAAAAATTAAATAGAAATATTTCAAATTTTCGATTGAGTGCATTTTACACATAACATTTTAATTTTATTTTTGAAATTTCGACCCCAACTTCAAAATCTTTGTTTTTTTTAAAGCAAATTTATTATATTTGAATTTTTACAGTTTTATGTCCGAAAATTTCTGCCCTCATCCCCAAATTTTAACTATTTTCGAAATTTTGATTTTGAACACATTTTTTTTTAAAATGCCTAATTGTAAAAATTTCTGCTTTTTCTGAACATTTTATAAACGTGTATTTCAGATTTAATCTCCAAAGATCCACTTTTCAAGTTGAAATCTAAAATTAGGGAATAAAAGTCCAAATTTCGAAAAAAGGAACAAATTATGTAAAACACGTTTAAATAATTTTAACATAGAAATTATAGGAAATACAATAAAACTCGAAGAAAAGAAGGATTTGTAAAAAACATTTCAATACTTTAGCTGTAATTCTAAAAACTTCAAAAAAATCAAATCGAAAAATTTCAAATTTTCGAGATTGAGTGTATTTTACACGTAACATTTTAATTTAATTTTTGAAATTTCGACCCTTACGTCAAAATCTTTGTTTTTTTAAGCAAATTTATTATATTTGAATTCTTACAGTTTTATTTCCGAAAGTTTCTGCCCTCGTCCCCAAATTTTAACTATTTTCGAAATTTTGACTTTGAACACATTTTTTTTATAAATGCCTAATTTTAAAAATTTCTGCGTTTTCTGAACATTTTGTAAACGTGTATTTCAGATTTAATCTCCAAAGATCCACTTTTCAGGTTGAAATCTAAAATTAGGGAATAAAAGTCCAAATTTCGAAAAAAGGAACAAATTATGTAAAACACGTTTAAATAATTTTAACATAGAAATTATAGAAAATAAAACAAAACTTGAAGAAAAGGATGATTTGTTAAAAAACATTTCAATACTTTAGCTGTAATTCGGAGATACCAAAAACTTAGAAAAATAGGAAAATGTTTAAAGTCAAATTTTGAATTTAAAGTGGTAATTTAGTAGGAAAAAGGTAAACATCGGGCTAAATTAAAAAATATCTAAAATTAAAAAAATCGGCATATTTACAAAAATAAATAACACAAAAAATAAAATAAAAATTCAGCTTTAAATGTTCAGTGTGTCCCACTAGTAAACGGAGGTCCGATATCTCCTTTAAGGACAAAGCCATCCTTCTCAATTTTTGCAACGTTACCATACTGCGTTAACTCTACAATTTAAAAAAGTTTTGATTGTACAGGATGTTTTGTTTTCTCGGAGCCTGAAATATACAGGGTGGACACACAGAGCACACAGAGCAATGGTAAATTTTTCAAATAAAAATAATGTGACTTAGCTACATTTATCTTATTCCAAAAGTTGATATTAACAGAGATACAGGGTGTCAAAGTTGAAAAAAAATTTCGATTTTTTCGTATAATTATGAAATGAATTGTAATATAGGCACGAAATTTGGCACAAGGAAGTTTCTTAAGTCGACAAACTCTAATTTGCTAACATATTACCAATATATGATAGGGGGCGCTACCTGCGCTATCCTGTATAATTCTAAATCATCATAACTTTTTTGTGGACCCACGTATATTAATCTTAAATAAATTATGTTATTTTCCCATATTTTTTCTGAAAGTTGATACGAGCAACTGTTTCCAAGATATTTGCCCTTAAATCTTGACGTGCCTTGGTTTTAAATTACTAAGATATTAAATTTTTGAAGTAGGCTTGAAAAAAAGTAATCATAAGACAGCTTTGAAACCAATTTATGTGAAATAATACTTTACTGGTAATATTATTACCCAAAATTTCGAAAATCTCAATAAAGAAAATCCAAAAAAATAAGACGTAATTTATTTTCTAACATGATGTGAGATATGATCTCGTCCACACAAGAAAATTTTAATAGTCTGGATGGTCAAAGCAGATATTTGGAAATGAATTTCAATAAAAGACAGCCAGATTTTTAATTGTTTACAATCCCTTTACATAAAAAGGTCATTTCCTACATACTTATTTTGAAAAATGAATTTTGTTTTGGTATTTTATTTAAATTTGCCTTAGAAATTTAAAAAATATGTGTTACAATAATGTCAGTAGAGTATTATTTGATATAAACTATTTTAGAGCCAGTTTTAATACTTTTATTTTGAAACCTACTGCGAAAAATTCACATTTACATAACTTAAAATAAACGTACGGCAAACTTTGAAGGCAAATATCCTGAAAACGGTTGCTTGTATCAACATTTAGAAAGTATACTTTTTTTACATAAACAAATATAGATAAATAAAAATATGTATTTAAAACAAGTCTATATGAAGGTACAAAAAAGTTATGATGCTTTAGAATAATAGAAGGTAGCGCGGATGACGCCCCCCAATAAGTTACTGACAATCTGTTAGCAAATTAGAATTTCTTGACCAAAGAAAGCCCCCTATGCCAAATTTTTTGTCTATAGTAAAATGTGTTTATCAGTTATGCAAAAAAAATCACAATTTTGTTTTCAACTTTGACACCCTGTATCTCCGTTAATGTCAACTTTTGGTAAAAGATAAATGTGGCTAAATCACGTTATTTTTATACGAAAAATCTACTCTTACTCTATGTACCATTACTTATGGTCCACCCTGTATAAATTGCAATTAAAAGAAAACAAAGTTATCATCTGCCCAAAGAATGCGGAGCAGCTTGCATAATCGAAATTTATTTTAGGTTATGGAGCGAGGATAGTTTGCCAACGTTGCAAGAAATGAAAATGTTATTTCCCTTCTTAACGGAGACGTTCTACCTCTACATTATAGTGGGACACACTGTATAAAATTAATTTCTTAAATTTTAAATGAACAAAATTTATTTATTAAATTTTAAATAAATTTGGTGATTTTTTTCAGTTGGACACCACTTCCATTAGATAGCAGATTAAAAAATTTGAAGAAAACACTTCACTCAAGTGTTACAGGTAGACCGAATAGTACAACACAAGAAAACTTTTTTTTAAATATAACTGCAAATCTAGGATGTTTTGAACAAATAAAATATGATGCACACCAGTACACGTGTGTTATTCTCTTAAACTTTAAGTGAAATCACATGTTAGATGTTCACAGAATAATAAATAGTCGAATCATTTTTACAATGAAAAATATTTCGCTACTCACAAATATGCGTTGTCACAATGTATAATTTAGTGCGTAACTAGAAAGGAAGAAAATATTTTTAATATAAATCTAGTTATTTATTTTAACGATTAAGGTTTCTAATTAACTCAATCCTAAAAATAGTTGACTTATGAGTACGTATAGTGCTTTGGTAAAGTAATTAAAACACCCGTTAAAAATTTAAGACATAACTAAACATTTCTGGGAAAAAAATTCGACCTCGTAGAGGTTTTATATTTTGTTTTAATTTTTTGAGAATGTAATTAATACATGATATATGAGGTCATCGACATTTTAAATAACGATAACCTCTTTTTTCATTAAAAAATAAAAAGAATGCAGACGCAAGGTGGTTAAAAACAATAAAGATAATTTTTAACTTTCAAAATATAATGACCACTAAAAAATCAACCTAATTAAAAGTTCAAGTTGTTTACCGCCATATCGTCGTTGCAGTGGAAACATCTTCTATGTGCTGAAATGTAAATTTTAAAGAAGAACAGAAAAGCATATCTTCGTTGCAGTGGAAAAATTTTCTATGTGCACTTTCTTATAAAAATAGATTCCTTTCGTAATCTGCTGGGGATTTAATACCTCTTCTCTTCCACATAAATATGTTTTTCTGCTCTCATGTACAATTTAGGTTTTTCCAAATTTCTACTTTTCTCAAAATTTGGAGTTGACACTTTCAATGTTTCCCATTCTGTTGAACATTTTCAAGTAAATCAAGATTTCGTTTTTTTAATAGATAAGATTTAGTTTTGTGGAGGGTTTGGCTTGAACATGTATAACTGTGTTTTCTCTACTTTTTGGACCTGAAATTTCGAAAATTATTACTAATTTTTTTTCTCAATCAATTTTTTCTGAAAATATTCAAGACAGCTTTTCTCCTAAATTTTTTGTCAAATTTAAGCTTATAGTAAAAGATTCTAGTTTCGTCAATTCGACTCTTATCTTAAAAAAAAGTAAAATTACACCTTCTTGGTCATAAGATAACCTGGTCATGGATTCATTCAACTTTTCAATTGTTATTTAGATAATAATAGCGCCCCCCATATTTAGTGATTGTCACAGTTGCCCTTTTTCCTTTGATGACGAAAGTCCCTCCTTCTGAGATCATAACTGCCTACGTCTTTAAATTTAATGTACGTAATGAAAGGGCACTATTAATTGAAGAAATTGTAACGTGTAATCAATGTGCGTACCAAAGTCGTAAAAGTATAGCAGTTTTTACACTAATTATTATCATACATTGTTTTCGTAATATCGCTGTGAAATTTAATTTAGTTTATGTTCTTTTGTTAAAAATAGGCTTAACTAGAAAAACAAAATTAGAAATCTAAATTGTACATTTAGCATAAAACTTAAAGTTAAAAAAAGAAGTGCCGGAGTGCAGAAGTGTCATTCGTGTGCAGGTATATTATTTCTTTAATTCGTATTAATATCTTGTAAAAAAAAATCTGCAAAATAATTTTTATTCACTATGATAATATTTTCGTTTAATATTTTGAGGCTTTAATATTTAAATATTTGACTTTAATAAGTTTACTTATTGACAATATCAAGACATTTGTATTTATTATACTTTTAAAGCTTAGTTTTAACTGACTATTTGTTTTTGTAAATAGTTTTCAACAGTTTTCTGAACAGAGGGAAATATTAAGTAAAAAAATTAAACATTGGTAGATTTTTAAACAGTAGTTAAGGACAATTCCAATGCCCAACTAAGGTAACTTCTTAGTGTAAAATGTAGATATACTGCAATGGTACGTACTGGTCAACACTAATTTTGTCACACGAACTCTGGTAGGTAATTTTGTTTGGACTACCTGTCCCCATCATGAAACCGTACTTTTTTTTTCTTCACCACCAGTTTTCTTGTGACAAAGTACAATTTATTTTTGGTAGTATAGTCTTCCCAAATACTGTCTAGGTCCATATATTATTTAAAAATCGTAATACAGAACTTGTCCCCTGAAACCAAGAAAGATTAAAAAACACAACAAAGGTTGCTCTGACGCATTTCGACAGCCAAGCTGTCATCTTCAGAGAGAGAGAGAGAGAGAGAGAGAGAGAGAGAGAGAGAGAGAGAAAGAGAGAGAGAGAGAAAGAGAGAGAGACAAGTTCTGCATTTCAATTTTTGAAGATAACCAAGGACCAGTCCGTTCCACCAAACATATGTTATTTGCATCCTAAAATTTTTTATCAGAAATAAAGCATATCATGGTCAAATTAATTCTTCATTTGAAGTCTTTTTTATCATTAAATTGGTACTTTTTAGGAGAATGGGATACCAGGGATCGAAAAAATTACAATTACGAAAAAGTTTGTCCTACACGTTGATCTTTAATTTGTAAATAGAAAACTGTAAAGCATTTGCACTTGTAAAGCTCTCTGGTATATTTCTACCACCACTTCTTATCAAATTAGGCTTACCAAAAATTTTCTAGAGGTAATGGGTCTCAATAAAAATGGATTTTTTTTATTTCAAAGAGAAATTCCCCAGAAAGAGTGAAGTAGCAGTAGAAGTAGAACGTCAAATTAAGAAAATTAATAAAATACTCGTTGTTGACAGAAAAATTAAATGTTTTGAAAAAACCAGCATGAATATGCTTGGAGAATTTAATTGAAAATTTTTTGGTTTACCATAAAAGTGACATTTATAGATATTTGGTTGAAATACTTTTATTGGAGTATACAATTTTGGGTTGCAATGTGGGGATCAAGATTTATATTTTGGACACATTTGAAAAACATTTGAAAGACATTTGAAAAATTCGAAATTTTGAAAAAAATTTGGTATTCTGAAAGGAGTCAAAAAACTGTGAAAAAGGAGTTAAATTTACATGAAAGTCGAAATTTTTGAAAAAAAGTAAAAATTGGAAAGTCGGGACTTTGAGAAATAGACAGAATTTTGAACAAAGGTCAAAATTTTCAAAAAAGGTGCAAATTTTAGAATAAGTTCAAAGTTTGAAAAAAATATCAAAATAATCAAATTACCAAAACGAAAATAAAATTTTAAAGAGTCGAAATTTTGAACAAAGTTTAAAATTTGGACCATTTTACGAAAAAGTCTAAATTTTCGGAAAAATTGAAATTTTGAAAAAGTCGAAATTTTGGAAAAAAGCGAAATTACGAAGAGAATTTTAAAAATGAGTCCAATTTTGAAAAATGTGGACGTTCAAAAATTGGAAAATTTGAAATTCGAAATCTTTGAAATATAAGTCAAAAATTTTCTATATTCTCTAGTATAATTTTCATTTTTGTTTTATTGTATTGTGTCACAACAAAAATCCAACGCAATCACTGCTTGGGGCAATCTATAAGATTGCCAAACCTTAAAGAAAGTTAGTACAGGATATACTTCTTCCGGGATTGGACCATATCAAAGAACTACTAAAAGTGTTCGACGTTTCGTCCACCATCGTAGGGGGCTTCTTCAGGAACAAAGAAAAGAAACAATAAATGAAAAGAGGAATATGAGGGAATATGCAAAAATGAAAGAATGAAAAGGCCAATTTTAAAACATCAGAGCACGGTAACTCAGTATCGTCGAACAGTTTTAGTAGTTCTTTGACACGGTCCAATCCCGGAAGAAGTATATCCTGTACAGACTCTGGCCGTGGAAGTCTTCGTTATCTTAAAGAAGGTTACAGAAAATCTAGAATTGTGGAACGAGTAACTGGCAAAGAACAAACCAATAAAACATGAATCAAAAATTCTTAATGAAAATCAAAGTAAGATTTTTCAAAAGTATCATTCAGAAAGTACAAATCTTGAGAAAAACTCGAACTCCTTTAAAATATTCAAATTTTTAAAAATAATTCTTTTAAAGAAGGCAAATTTAAAAACTGTAAAAAAACCAATTTATTTAAAAGTTAATCTAAATTTTGAAAAGGAGTCGAAGTTCAAAAATGTTAGAATTTCGGAAAAAGCGAAATAAGCTCCAAATTTTTAAAATTAAGTTAAAATCTCGAAATAAAGTCAGAGTTTTGGCAGTCGAGATTTTCAAATATTAGTAAACATTTTCAGAAAAATCCAAATTTTTAAAAAAGTCTAAATTTTGAAATAAGTTAAAATTTAAAAAAGTGGAATTGTTCAATAAAAATCGACTTCTTCAAAAACAGTTGGGATTTTCAAAAGATCAATATTTTAAAATATAAGTCGAAACTTTTAATAGAAGTCAGTATTTAAATAAAATATATAAATTTTCAAAAAAGTCGAAATATTCAAAAGAAGTCGATATTTACCCATATAAAAAGTCAAAATGTTTAAAACTGATCCAAATTTATGAAAACAAAGGGAAAAGGCGAAATTTAAAAAAAAGGGGAGAGGCGAAATTTAAAAAAAAAAGGTTAAACATTTTCAAAAATGTCGAGATTTTGAATAGTCGGAATTTTCAAGAAAATCGAAATTACCAAATTCAAATTTTGAAAAACAAGTCGAAATTTATATTAAACGAAATCGTTTTTTTTTTGTATTTTTTTGTTAAACTTAAAAGTACTTGAAAATGTAGTTGATTTGTAATTAATTGCTTTTTCTAAGTAATTGGTAATTAAATTACTTTTTAAGCAACGGTAATGTAATCCGAAGTAATTTTATTCCTTTTTCTGAAAAAGTAATGGGTAATGTAATTTTGGTGGAACGGACTGGTCCTTGGTTATCTTCAAAAATTGAAATACAAATCTTGTCCTCTGAAACCAAGAAAGATTAAAAAACACAACAAAAATTGCTCTAGCGCAGTATCTCTCTGAAGATGATAGCTTCGCTGTCGAAACGCGTCAGAGTAACCTTTGTTGTGTTTTTTAATTTTTCTTGATTTCAAGAGGTTGTGTAATGATTCCTTTTTAAAAGTAATTGTCCCAGCTCTCACTTCTAGTTTAATCTGATTGTGAGGTTAACTTTAATATGAAAATTTTGACTTTTTCTTCTTATTCAATCTTCGGATAGAAATGACAACAAGCAAAAAATTAAAAATTCATAGTTACTGTAAATTTTGTAAAGGATGTTGTTCGAAATTTCTACAGATTTTTGTTGTTGAAAATTTCAGTTTTTTTAGATGTTCTACTTTTTTTTTCGAAATTTTAAGTTTAGATTTCAATTTATTTAGTCTTTTCCTAAAATGTCGAACTTTAAACTTAAATTTTCTACTTTGGGTCAAAAATGTTACTGTTCCATTTCTTGATTCAAACACAAATAAATTTTATATAAAAATCGAAATTTCAAGATCAAAATATTAACAAGATCGAAACTGATGCTTGTTTTTCAGACCCCGAATTTGATAAATGTACAAACCTATCGGTCTGTTCATTAGAATTCAGAAAATAAAACTGAACATACGAAATGCCTAAAAAATTATAAAAAAAAAATCGCTCAGAAGCAGGTGGTATTAATTTTAAATGATGATGTTTTAGTTTAATCATGTATTGCTATTATCAAATACCTTTTTATTTTTTTGTATCTAACCTTGATTTGTAACCCGTTTTGCTTAGTTTTTAGAAAATTAAGCAAAATTTCGTTTTTGGTTTGCAATATGGGGATCAAAATTCATTTTTTAGACACATATCTTGCATTATTCCTACAAGTTACGGGGCTCTGGGGGGCTCTAAGTGATAAGAACTGATAAAAGTTTCATGCGGACATTCCAATGATGGAAAAACTTTATTAGGGCATATTAAACTCAAGGATGTTGACCGACCACTACTGCTTGATCAAGAGGGACCAATTAAAAGCTAAATAATCTAGAAAAACAAAGATTATAAATTCCTAATGTACATTTTTCATGTTATATTTCTGATTATCCATCATTTTTCAAACATTTAACAAGCAAATGTCATAGGTGATGAAAATTTAAAAACTTCTTATTTTAAATGACAACTAGCACTATTAAAAAATACAAAAGAAGTTCATGTGACATGCTAAAACTTCAATTTTGTTGACCAGTGTAATTATTTGTTATCACAATTAATGCCAAATTATTTAGTCCTAGCAATATTTGTATAAAAATATTTATGTATTAATTGATAATAATAATGATTTCAAGATTCTATTAACAATATCTATTTTAGCGTCGTTATGTGTATCTAGTCAGGGCCGGATTTAGACCTTATGGGGGGCCCAAATTATTTGAGATATGGGTCCAGTGTTGCTGTCAAGTAAATATTAAATTTGTTACTGTGCCGAGAACTTTATAACAAACAAAAAAACGGTCATTACACTGCCTCGCAAATCTCTGGTCACCTAAAAAAAAGCTTTTCCTTAACGTTTCAACAGGGCTTAAGAATTTTGCTGATAAAAAAAATGGTTCTTTACACAAGCCAATTATTTTGCATAGGCCTTCCCTTCTTTACACCAAAAATGTTATCGATCACTTAGAAAAAGGTCTTCAATTGTCTTCTTCACTTCTTCCGGGCAATCATATATGCCCAAATGTGATTTATTCTTAGATCCTCAAGCAGGTAGGGTTCCTAAGCTATAGATTGTGTAGGTTATATGTAAATTTAGCACTGAAGCTAGTGGTCACAGACTACAAAGCTCTACTTTATTTTGAATCAGAGTTCAATCAGAGTTGAATCAGAGTTCAAAATAAAAGATCAGTTTTTTAGCACTAGGATTCAAAATGTTAGCTTTGTCATACTATCTTAAATATATTTAGGTCCTAACACTAGTTAAAATTTAGAAATAATTAGGTCATCTATTATTATTATTGTTGTTATTATTATTGCTGATCTACATATAAGTCCAAAGGGAGTGTTCTGTATAATTTCAGCAATTTTACGTAAATGCTTAATCTTTTGTTAAAAATAGAAGTTATATTTGTTTGCATAATTGTGCAAATATTTACAAACTAAATACTTTAATGCAGAGAAAATAATAAATAATATAATGAGGCAGCGCACACATAGTAAAATAATTAATAAAGATTATGGTTTTACTTTTCCATACGCAAGTATTTAAAGATTAAAATATAAGAATGACGTTTTTGAATAATTCTAGCACTGCTTTTGTTATTCTGAAAATTAAAAGTATGTGAGGTTATTAGCACCATAATAGTTTTTCAAAATAGTTGGGTTCGTCACAAACAAAAAAAACAATTGTAATAGAAATTTAAAATACAAAAATACCCTGTACAGTATTGTGCTTAACTGTCACACATGATATTGGGCTTCGATTCTAAGCCAAGTACCATATTATTTTTTTTCTATAATTTGGATGGAATAGACTGGTCCTTTGTTATCCTTAAAAATTAATATACAAATCTTGTCCCTTGAAAACAAGAAAGATTAAAAACACAACAATACTTGCTCTAACGCGTTTCGATAGCCATGCGATCATCTTCTTCGTAGCTCTCTGAAAATGATAGCTTGGTTATCGAAACGCGCTAGAGCAAATATTTTTTTTAGTTTCAGAGGACAAGATTTGTGTATCATTCTTCTTTAAATAACATCTTTTTCTGCGTTTATATAAATTAAAAGAATATAATTTTAGCTAATTAATTATTATTATTAAATAATTAATAATTTAATCATAGCATAAAAAATTTTCATGTTTGAAACATTAAAAAAGACGAAATTTCGAGAAAATTGAAAGCTTGCGGTTTCTGAGATAAAATATTTAAAGATTAAAATTTAAATTTTAACAAAATAAATTTTGTGTTTTTTTTTAATTTCCAGTAGAGCTGGGTAGTAATCATTACAAAATGTAATGCATTACTAATTTAACTACATTTCTTAAAAAAGGAATTGTAATTGCATTACTTTGATAAAAAATGTAAAGTAATGTATAACTTCGGTAATTTGTTAATTAATATTAATAGAACATGCTTCATTTAAAGAAATTAATTACAAGTGCCCATTACTTTTTTTAAAAAAAGCATTACATTACATTAGATTACATTAAGAAAGAAATTAAATGCCTAAAAGTAATTAAATTTCTTTTTGTAATTCCATTACAATGATGGATGTTATTCCTGTCATTCTCGCTTTCGACACTTGAAACAAGTTTTTGCCCCATAAATTTCAGAACATTGTCCAGAATCAGCTATACCCAGTTAAGCTAGGGTTTCCTACAAAACGGCAACGTAAAAGAACGGCCCTTATTTGACCGCCGCTTTATGCCACGCAGCGGTCGAGGACAGAACGTTTGCCTTGACGGTGAACATTGATGTAAAGTAAGAAAAGCGTTGCAGTAGAGTACGTTGGCCGAGACTAGGGCTGTAAAATTGTCATGATTTGGAGCTGCATTATTCTTATTTTCTCTAATTTTTTTAGTAGTCACAAACTATATTTATTTGTTGTTTTCCTTTTAGTCGACAAAGAAATTTTGAAACACGTGTCACTTCACTTTTAGTTGACAAAAATTATTTTTAGAAAACGTATTTTTCTTTATTTTAGTAGACAAGGTTGTATTTTAGGGTATTATATATAATGGTTTTTTAAAGGTAAATGATTTTTTAATGCAAAAGCATTCGCCACCTGAAAAATTCAAGGGAGGATTTTTACCAAGAAGTTGAAGTTGTTTATAAAATTGGTACTTGTATTTAAAAAACACAGTGACTTGCCATTTTTTTTGTTAAGATTACTCAGGGAAATGTTATTGCGGACGTCACTGATAGAAGTAGAACAAATATTTTACTTGCAGAAAATGCATTTTTATGCCCAATTATTATCTACCAAAATTCAAAAAAATATTTCAAACGGTATTGAAAAAAAAACCGAAGTTTTTCTTAAATTTTAGCACCCTGTATCATAAAAATAAAGCGGACGTATGCAGATATAAACTTTTTTTTCTTAAAATCGTTCAAAAATTATGCCCTTTCAGTTATGGCATTTTTTCGAAAACACCCTGTATACTCTAATTGCATGATTATTGCCATCAAAATCCCCGCAGGCAAAGGGACTATTGCTATGGTAATTATTTCTAAATATTGTTTACATTACATTGAAATTCCTAGAGAAGACTGAGGTATTTGCAAAATTTTCAACAAAAAATCCTTCAGAATGTAATGTTGCAATAAACACGAATAAAAACTCTAAAGATGTCAATTTATAAACTGACATATATCTAGTTAAATATGTTCTTAGTCTTCTAGTTTAAAGATTATGTCTGTAAAATTTTAAAATTGTTTCGAAAAGTATGGAAATTTTTTATCATATTGAAGAACAAATTCTATGTCATTTGGTATTTTCAAACTTTTTATTTAATAAAAATTGAATAATATAAAAGGGAGATATAATATTATATAAAACATCCTGCATATGCACATAATAATAAAAAAGTTAAATAAATCTTAATAGCTACATTCCAACGTAAAATGGCAACGTAACGTATTAAATCGTGCTTGCAGTATCCTCACCGTACACAGCGGTCGCTTCGAAAGTGGGGTCGACGTACTTTTTCGCAGCGGTAGCCCCTAACGTTCTGTAGCAAAACACTGCCTATTAGAAGCACGTGCACGGTTTTTGGTGACGTCACTCGACGTAACATTACGGTCGCTCTTTTACGTCACCGTTCTGTAGGAAACCCTAGCTTTACACCATTTTGCATCATGATGCAAGAACAGTCAACATTTTGCGGTAATCGAAATCTAGTATCAGCACTTCAATACTCGGATTCAAATTCAGTTAGGTATACCGAAATATTTGACAGATCAAAACTCATAAACAAAAGCTTAATATGCAAATAAACACCGTCGACTATGCACATGACTTATTGGTTATGAATATATTCCATTAAAAATCAGGTTTTTTTTAGGTAATTTTAAATTTTTACTAAACAGTGCTCTTTTTTCAAAATTCTATGTTTCAATTTTGAATTCTAAATATCTTCTAAAATGTGACTATTTTTCGAAGCTATTTATCTTAAAAGAAATGCTCCTTTTTAAAATGCCGGCTTTAAATTCGCAAATTAAAACATCAGATTCTGTTTTAAAAGAAGGCGATTTTTTCAAAAATTCAAAATCAGTAAAATTCGAAAATATTTAAATTTTTGGAGAGATTCGAAATTTTCATAAAAGTGTCTTTTTTCGACGAATTCTATTTTTCGGCAGTCTATATAATATTTTATATTCTTTGGGCCACAAAATCACAATTACTAAAAAAAGCACCCAACAATCAGAGCCTAGGGAAGACACAACTCGACAAGAAATGGATATTTAAAAATAGAAACGACAAGCATCGTATTTAACAAAACTACCCTTAAATCTGAATCAGGTTCACAATTATCGACCCAAGATATTTAAAAATATTTCCTGTTATATTTTAATTTTTGATCATGACGAAAAATAGCGAGTGGTATAGAAATCGGGAATAGTTTTTTTTTACAAGGTTTCAGTTATTATTCCACTGTCAAAAGTGAATTACTGAGGTATTACTTTTATTTGCATAAATTAAGCCCTAAACAAAGCCGATGTTTTCTTAAAACAAATAGAGGAGGGAAGCCCTATAAAAGGCACGTTGTCACTTGTTGCTTTCATTTGGCTTCGCGGTTTATTTGCTGTGTTGTGCTTTCTAACAAAAAGTCAACCACCATCCACCCCAAGTGAGTAAATTTTAACGTAAAATTGATTTGTATGTTAGATACAACTTACACCTCGATTATTTGGCTTTTATTGTGAGGTTTTCATCACATTTAAAAGGATCTTTGCTGTGGTTTTCATTTTCTTATTACATTTCAGTTCAATTTACTAATTTGATTTATGTAAATTTATAATTGGTCTTTTTTAGCTCGTGAAATCTGATATGAATAATATTAAAGATTTAACATTTTTTGCAAACTTTTTCTCTTAATAATATTTCTTAAATTTATACCTAGTGATTCATTAATCGGTTCAAGAATGATGACATAATTAACTGCTTTTTATAATTACTGCAATACAAATCTTGTCCCCTGAAATAAAGAAAGGTTTCAGGGGACAATATTTGTATTTTAATTTTTGAAGATTATGAAGGACCAGTTCACAAAAAAAAACTGCAAGTATGTTAGATCTTTGTTGTAGCCCAAGAAAATTATCTGGATGGTATTATAGATTTATTACAAATTAGTGACCCTTCAGAATTACTTTAATTTTGCTGAAACAGACTAAACCTTGATTATCTTTAAAAATTGATATCACCTTGTCACCTGAAATCAAGAAAAATTAAGAAACAAGCGAGTGTTGTTGTGTTTTTTTTATTTTTCTTGGTTTCAGGGGATACGATTTGTTTTTCAGTGGTATTAGTTTTCGTTTGTTTCATATTTAATTTAACAAACTTAGGCTTGTCGTATTTTTTTTATATTGAATGAAGTCTACTATGTTCTATAATTTTTGGCTGTGCCTTTTTTTACCATAACGGTTTAAACATAACGATGCAGATGAGAGAAATTGCTACTTTGGGAATTAACATTTAATTAAATTTGACTCGTATCATTTCGAACCCCTTACTAAAATCCATTTTTGCAAAAAAAATAAATGTTTTACCAATTTTGTAATACTTTTAGAGTGAATTATTCCCGAACTATTTCTTTAAATTAGTAACAATTTCAATAAAGCACTGAATTAAACACTGTGGCTTGAGATTCAAATCGATACAGTATGATCTGAATCTCAATCTTTTGCTAATCTTTTTAGATTAGTGCGCTTGAAAATGCCAGTTCTGCTGGCGAAATAAGTATCGCGTAATTATTTATTTAATTGCCGATTTGGTAAAGGGGTGAAACCTTCTTTGGACTTAACAATTTCAACTCCTAATACCCTAATTTCTTGGTGATAATTTTTTCAATATTTTTTTCTGTAATGACCAACTATTATAAAGTAAGTTTTATAATTTTCAAAGTTTTAGCCAAAAATTATAAGTTTCGACTCATTGTGCAGTAGCTTGGTCATTGTTATGCTAACATATGGATCAGAGACACTTACGAATATTAGGTCTAATCCGAACTCTTATCTAAAGATTCTATTAGAAGTGTATTCAGAGGATTTATCTGTTCATTCATAAGTGTCAACTGTCGCGATTGTAAATATTTGTGAATTTCTGTGGCTTCTAAAAAGTTAAGTTTTTTAGTATTATTGCAAATAATATGTAACAATCTTACTGTGTTCACGCTTGTAACTGTTGTGTTTCTTTTCTTTGCAAAATTTGATCTTTCTGGGATTTTAATATTGAAGGCAAAGAGATTTATCTTTTTTTAGACTTAATTCAAAAGCCACCGCGTTTAGCTGAAAGTTTTAGTAAAAGTGTGAAATAGATATGATTAAGGATGTTGCGAAAGTAAACCTAATAGTAAGGGTCACATAAAGATTAATTTAGTTTAGACTTTTGTCCATTTAAACACCAAAATGTACTTTAAGGTGGTCAATTCTGGATTATAATGTGTTGTTTCATGTTCTTTGCTAATAGAATTTACCGACTAAAGCTAATTCGAGTTGGGTAATTTTATTTAAAAAAACAAGAATTATTTCAATCAAGTTATAGACTTTACTCATTAAAGCTGCAAAGCATTCAGTTTAAAATAAAGGAAAAGGACTTTTAACTTTTGAAAATTACTCAAAAGATTGGGAATGCCGTGTTTTGATACTGAACAATTTTATTTTAAGTGATCCAGGAGCAGGTTACTTTAATTAGAAACCGACAAAAATTAGATTTTTGGTGTAGACCGATACCGAATTTCGACATCTGGTGTAGTTTCGGCCGAAACAAAGAGGAAACTTTTGAGGATTACATTTATATACATTATACATGTAATATCAAAATTTTGAGCAAAGCTCTACCTATTTCTAAAGATTGCTTTCTCTGGAAAAAATGGTCCAAGTTTTGATAAAATACTCATTAAAAAAATTTAGAAATCTTGCATTTTCCTTACAATTTACAATTTCAATAAAATCATAAAAGTCATTAAATTCAAATAAGTTGAAATTTCTACATACTTTTTAAATTTGAAGAATTTTTTGATGAAATTTCAAGTCTATCTTTCAAATTTATTAAAATCAATTAGTTGGAAAAATTACATTTTAAGTTTGAACGTCTTGAAAATTCAATATTTTAACAATAGATATATTAAATAAAGAAGCCAAATTTAGAGAGCAAAGCTGAAATTTCAAAAAAAATAACAATCTAAAAATTTATATTTAAAAATGATCTTTTATAGAAAAGTTTAAATTTCCAGGAAAAAAATCCTTGCTAAAGATAACTTCCTCAAGAGGAAGTCAAAATTTTACTAAAGTTCTGAAAATATATTTTATAAATTTTGAGATCTTTCTAGGGAATGTTTGAAATCGGTTAAAAATTACAACAATAATTAAATATTCGAAATTTGTATATTTTTCTTAAATTTCAAATCAAAGTTTAGCTCTAATATTTTAAAGCAATTCAGTTTAGATTTAAATTTAAAATTTTGGAGATTAAAAAACAGTAACAGTCGTTAAAGCTTCTGGAAACTCGTGACTTCGAAAAAGAGAAGTCAATTTTGTGGGTGAGCTAACAAAATGTGTTTCCAGAATTTCTAGTTTTTTTATGAAATGTTGGTATTTCAAGAGAATTAAAAAAAAGTTAATTATTGAAACAAAGTCAATATTTTGTGATTAAAATAAAAAATTTGGAGTTTTTTTTAAATTTTGAGATTTTCCCTAAAATTTGGCAAGTTCTTCTGAAAAATCCGAGTTTATACTTTAATCTATTTTTAATTTTTGGTTTTTATATTCCAGTAGGGGCATTTTCGTTGTTTTCGCCACTAAAACTTACCTTTTGGATTCTTTATTTTTTCTTTAACAATTTAGAATTTTTTTTCCAATTTATTTAACATTTCTTCGGCCCTGTCATGAAGTGACGTTTTCAATAAATTTAAATATCACGTAGTTGCATTTCAAAAACTGTTTAGAAAATTGTTAACAAACCATAAAAATTTAAATATTGCCAAACTGGGCCGAAGAAATGTGAAATAAATTGAAAAAACATAATATTTCCAGTCAATAAGGGTCTACCATGAAGAATTTAGAATTGTTAGAACCAAAGCAAATTTTTGAACAAAGTTTCTCATTCCCACATTGGCCACAGTATTATTTTTGGAATTTTTCATAAACTTTCTTAGACCATTATGAATTGTTATAACTAGGACAAATTTTCGAAGAATATAATTAAATGTAGATAACGACTAATACGACATATTTTTTAATATTTTAAACCTCATTTTAAGGATAACGTTGGTGCTATATAGAACACAAATTTAAATATTGAACTAAAGAAAAAAATGGGGAATAAAAAAAATAAAAATCTAACAAAACAAGGGAGTTGTAAAAAGACCATAGCATTGGACATCGAAGTATTGAAGTAGTCAGTAAATAATTATCATAGAAAGATAGACGCATGAAGAAAGTAGTTTAAAAAGAATGATAAAAAAGATTCGAGTTTAAATTTGACTTTTTAAAAAAAAAGTGAAAATATCAAAAAGAAATACAAATCTTGTACCCTGAAACCAAGAAAGATTAAAAAACACAAAAAAGGTTCCTCTAACGCGTTTCGATAGCCAAGCTATCATCTTCAGAGAGATCTCTTCAGAGAAAGTATCTCTCTGAAGATGATAGCTTGGCTATTGAATATCAAAAAAGAGTAAAAAGAGAAAAGTTAAAAATTTAAATTTGTTGAAAAATGTTTCTTAAAATTTTGTATTCAATCTCTAGTTTTGAAATATCTAAGAAATTGCTGAGCAAAAAGTTGAATTCTTCTTCATTTTCGAACCTTATTTATTTGTTTTGAGTTACACTAAATTTATTTTAACTGGGCTTGGTAAGCTAAAATAAAATTAGTGTAAACAGTCTAATAGTCTAAGTTTTATCGAAATTCTGTTTAAGAAAAAAAATTTTCAAACATTTTTTTATAAATATGCAGAAAGTTTGATTTCTTTTGTAAAATTTCGTGACAAAACTTTAATTTCATTTTATTGATTTTCAGTTTCTTCCGAAATGTTAGCTGCTCTCGCAAAATTTAAAATAAAATTTGATTTATTTTATTTTTTATTTATTTATTTTAGTTTCTTTCAAACTGTGAACTGCTTTTTATTTTTTCTATAAAATGAAAGTCAAAATTTCAGAAAAAGGATTATTTCTTGACAAATATTCTCAAACATTTTAAATTTAAACTCAATTGAATTTTTTCTCGAATCGTTGTTTTTAAATTCGAATCTTTTTTAAAATTGTTAGCTGTTTTAAAAATCTTTAGTATTTTTTAAAAATTTTAGGCATTTCCCAAAGTTTTAAGCCTTCAAGTTAAAATCTCACGCCTAAAATCAAAATTTTAAAGCGAAAGTCTAAAATTTGAGAATAACCTTGGAATTTTTAGAATTTGTTTAATTTACCAGTTAAGAGTTTTTTCGAAGTGTTAGGTTTTTCAACACTTTGAGTTTAAATTTGCAATGTTTGAGTTAAATAAAATGTTGATATTAACTTCAAAGGTGTACTATTTTTATATAAATTTTGATTTGAATTTTGAAAATTTAGACATTAATCTTACAATTTAACTTTTTTCTTCGAAATTTTGAATTTATCTTTGCAATATCAAATTTCTTTTAGACATTTTGTTTTAATGTTTTTTATTTTAACTGTTTTAAAGTAGAATATCTGAAAATGTTTTTTTATAAATTGTTTAGTAAAAAATTGAAATACTGACACCAAGAAAGGTTAAAAAACACAACAAAGGTTGCTCTAACGCGCTTTGATAGCCAAGCTACCATCTTCTCTCTAAAGAGAGACAGGAAATTTAAAACTTCAAAAATTTACTGGTCTTTGGTTATTTCCAAAAAACGATACATAAATCTTGTCCCCTGAAACCAAGTAAGATTAAAAAACACAACAAAAGTGGCTCTAACGCATTTACAGCCAAACTATCATTTCACTTTGTCAGTCAAGAATCCCAAGAGTTTGTGCATCCAAAATGAAGATGATAGCTTGGCTATCGAAACACGTTAGAGCAACCTTTGTTGTGTTTTTTAATCTTTCTTGGTTTCAGGGGACAACATTTGTATTTCAGTCTTTGAAGATAACCAAGGACCAGTCCGTTCCACCAAAATTGTGTTGTGTATTCTCTTAATTTTCACTTTTTTAAAAAAGTATTCCATTCAATTTTAAAATTTAAAAATTATTCTTATTTTTAAACTTTAATCTCTGAACCTAATTTGCTTTATAGATTTATAATTTCTCTAAATCTTCATTTTGTTTTTTGAAAATTTCAAGTTTATACCCAAAATATGTAGTTTTGGCCAATTTTTGTTGAAACCATGGCCAAAACTAGTTCTTCTGGCTAAAACTGGCTAAAGTCGAAACCAAAACTTTGGTTAGTCTCTAATAAACTAGCAATGTCAATAAACTTTTTTTATTTTTTATAAGTTGCATCTTTTTAGTCACAGTTTTTTGTTAGAGCTTTTAAAATTGTTAGATAAATTGTGAGAATAAATAGAACATTTCCATCAATTTTTATTTTTTAAATATCCAGTATTCTTTCAAAAGCTTTTTATCTAAAATGCTTACTTTATTCTTTAAATGAGTTATTTATTTCGTCAAATTTTCATTTTAATGTCAAAATCTAGACTTTTCTCATTCTCTGAAATTTTAGACTTTAACCGTAATATTTCGAAACCAATAGAAAGTTCAATGGCCTCCAAGAATTTCGAATAGTTGGAATCTTGTTAAAAATTTGGAGTTTTTTTTCTCAAAAGTTAAAGTTTTTTGCGCCAAATTTCGAGTTTGAATCCGAAGTTATGATTTCCTGAAATTACAACTTTACCTAAATTCTGAAATTCTAAAAGTTTTTACTTTTTCTTCGAAATCTTTCTCAAAATGTCGATTTTTTTAAACAAAGAGCTTCAATTTAAATTTGAAATCAATCACTTTTTTGTTAAAATTTTCACTTTAACACTGAAATATCACTAAAACTGGCTAAATTCGAAACCAAAACTTTGGTTAGTCCCTAATAAACTAACAATGTCAATAAACTTTTTTTTATAAGTTGCATCTTTTCAGTCACAGTTTTCTTTTTACGCTTTTAAAATTGTTAAAGAAATTTTGAGAATAAATCAAACATTTCGATCAATTTTTATTTTTTAAATTTCCAGTATTCTTTCAAAAGCTTCTTATCTAAAATGCTTACTTCATTCTTTAAATGAGTTATTTATTCCGTCAAATTTCCATTTTAATATCAAAACCTAGACTTTTCTAATTTTCTGAAATTTTAAACTTTAACCTAATATTTCGAAACCAATAGAAAGTTTAATGGCCTCCCAGAAATTTGAATAGTTGGAATCTTGGCGTTATTTTTCTCAAAAGTTAAAGTTTTTTGCGCCAAATTTCGAGTTTGAATCCGAAATTATGATTTCCTAAAATTACAACTTTACTTAAATTCTAAAAGTTTTTACCTTTTCTTTAAAATCTTTCTCAAAATGTCGATTTTTTTAAACAAAAAGTTTCAATTTAAATTTGAAATCAATTACTTTTTTGTTAAAATTTTCACTTTAACACTAAAATATCAATATTTGTTCCCGATTCTTTTTCTGGAAATTTCAGCATTTTTCCGAACAAATCTCAATCCAAACTTGTCACTGGAAATCTAAAACTGGATTTTTTTCTAATTAATTCAAGTTCAGTTTTTTTCTTAGTTATTTTTTATATTTTTAATGTACTGTTTTGAAAAAGTTTCAAATTGTTGGAAAAAAAATAAACTATTGACATTTTTTTTCAACAATTTTTATATCTTTTCAAGAACGGAACTAATGTAGCTAGATATCATTTCGTATTCAATACTCCAAAAAAACACTGGGATTTCTTGTTAGTGTCAGCAATAGATCTAGATTTTTTTCTCAAAAGTTCAAGTTTTTTTTCCAAAATTTGGAATTTAAACTTAAAATAATAAGTCTGTCCCCAATTACAAATTAAATTTAAAATTTCTACAAATTGTACTTTATTAAATAAGATTTTATTCGAAATTTTGATCTTAGGCCCTAAATATTTCCTTCTTTTATAAAATAGTGGCTTTAAACAAGAGCTGGGTCAATAAAATTTAGAATTTTCCTTAGACTTTCCGAGTGCAATATTAAAATTTCGAAAGAGTGGACTTTTAAAATTTTCTAAATTCTCTAAATTTAAACTTGTGGCAAAATATCTTAAAAGTATGTTAATGAAATATTGCCAACTCTTCTGGTACAGAATAACTGTAAACAGTCGAAAAAAAACCCGTAACATTTACAAGAAAAATTGTGAATCTACTGGATTTCTTTATTTTCTGTAAGTCATTAATAGTTTTAGCCTTTACTCAGTGGAATTGTAAGTACTTTATATGAACTATAACAAAATGCCGTGTCCAGAAAATTTCTTTAAATATGCTTTTTTTCCTCCTGATGATAAATCCCTTAACATCGTTAAGTTTTCAAATAAATTTCACATGATATATTATAGCTATTAATGTAACGAGATTATTATGCGATTTATAATAATCGAGGACGTTGCCAGGCGACTAGGCGTTAGCCGAGTCGTCTGGCAACGTCCGAGATTGTTTAAATCGCTAATAATTTAAAGTTTTATCGTATCATTGGCAACGATGACATTAAAAAATTAAGAAACTTTTAAAATAAAGTTTATATTTAAGGTATTATGATAGCTAACTAACGTATTGTAATTATAACTAACGTATTATTTGCTACTAAGTTATTATGAAGCTGCTAAATATTATGAGGTTAATAATTATCAATAAAGATTTAATTTTAAGGACACCTAATTTTCAATGACACGATAAAATATTAAAAACTGGGATGAAGTAAAAATTTGTAGATCTACGATTAAAATCGCAGAATTGGCAACGCCGCTCTTTACTAATTACAAAGAATTCAAATAGACCTAACATAAAACGCCTAAGCGGACCTAACATAAAATGCCCAAGCGAACCTTGTACAAAACACACACCTTTGTAGACTCGATGCATATTTGTAATTTATTTTGACAGTTAAATTTTCATATCAACTTATTTTAGATTTCTTTTTTCAGAAATGGACGCCAAAGAGTACAGAGTTAGAGGTGAGTCTTTTTTTTTTGAAAGCAAATGTGGGATATGTAGTTTTTTTTTAATTTGACAAATACGATGTCTTTCTTTGGTTTGAAATTAGGGTTGCCAACTTCATCTGATTGTGAGAAAATTCCTGAAGAGAAACGATTGTAGAGATGTCGATCTGAGATCGATAAATCAAAAAATCGACTTTTTCAAGTCTCAAGGTCGATTTTTTGGATCGATCTCGAATACAAGATCGATTTAATGAACGATTCAAAAATCCTAAGAATCGGATCGATGCAGGTCGCTGTAAATTTAATGACAACATTTTTTTATATAAGTGTATTTATGTCGTTATGTTATTTTCCACTTCCTTCTACTAGCAATAGCTACGTTAATAAGCCAACAGGTGGCAGCATTAATATTTGAATTCATTCATGGTGACTGAATAGGAAAGATAACTGTGGTGCAGTGTTGCCATAAGAAGATAAAATTCAGTACATACGCAGTTAAATTACAGTATTTTTACAAAAATTACCCTACGTTATTTTATTACTTGTTACCATCTTAAAAACTTTTATTTAATTTTTATTTTTATTTTTTTTCTCAAAATTTCGACTTTTTTTCCAAATTTTGACTTTTTTCCCCAATTTCGATTTTTTTTCCGAAATTTCGACCTTTTTCTCAAAATTTTGACCTTAATATCGAAATTTCGACATTTTTCTTGAAATTTCAATTTTAAACTCAAAATTTCGACTTTTTTTTCTAGAAATTTCGACTTTTTTCGCAAATTTCTACTTTCTCTCTCGAAATTTCGACTTTTTCTCAAAATTTCAACTTTTTTCTAGAAATTTCGTCATTTTTCTCGAAATCTAGACTTTTTTCTCAAATGTTGACCTTTTTCTCGAAATATTTCAAAATTTCGACTTTTCTCGAAATTTCGACGATTTTTTCTAATTTCGACTTTTTTCTTGAAATATCATTTTTTTTTCTTAGATTTTGACTTTTTTCTCGAAATTTTCCCCGTTTTTCTCAAATTTCCACTTTTTTCTAGAAATGTCGACCTTAATCTGAAAAGTTTGACTTTTTTGTCAAAATTTTGTTTTTTTCCCAATTTTCGACTTTTTTCTCAAATATCGCCTTTTTTCTCAAATATCGACTTTTGTCTCGAAATTTTGACCTTAATATCAAAATTTCGACATTATTGGCGAAATTTCGACTTTTTTTGTAGAAATTTCAACTTTTCCTCAAATTTAGACCTTTTTATCGAAATTTTCACCTTATAAGGTCGATATTTCGACTTTTTTTTTTAATTTCGATTCTTTTTCCCGAAGCTTCGATCTTAATTACGAAATTTTGATTTAAAACTTTTTAAATTTTTTTTTATCAAATTTTGACTTTTTTCTCGAAATTTCGACTTTTTTCTCGAAATTTTAACCTTACTATCGAAATTTCGAAATTTTTCTCGAGATTTCGACTTTGAACTCAAAATTCGGACTTTTTTCGCAAATTTCGACTTTTTTCTCGAAATTTCGACTTTTTTCTCGAAATTTCGACTTTTTTCTCGAAATTTCGACTTTTTTCGCGAAATCTCAACTTTTTTCCAAATTCCAACTCTTTTTTCGAAATTTTGTTTTTTCTCAATTTTCGACTTTTTTCTCAAATATCGACTTTTTTCTGAAATTCCGACTTTTTTCTTGAAATTTTAACCTTAATATCGAAATTTCGACTTTAAACTTGACATTTTTTCTGGAAATTTCTACTCGTCGCAAATTTCAACTTTTTTTTCTCGAATTTTTCTTGAAATTTCGACCCTTTTTCTCGAAATTTCGACCTTATAAGATTGAAATTTCGACTTTTTCTCAAAATTTCGACTTTCTTCCCAAATTTCAACTTTTTTCTTGAGGTTTTGACCTTAATCATGGAATTTCTATTTAAAACTTGAAATTTTGACTTGTTTCTTGAAATTTCGACCTTTTTTCTCGAAATTTTGACCTTAAAAGGTTGAAGTTTTAACTTTTTTCAAAATTTCGACTTTCTTCTTAAATTTTAACTTTTTTCTTGAAATTTCGACCTTAATCATGGAATTTCGATTTAAAACTTGAAATTTCAACTTTTTTTTCGAAATTTCGACCTTAATCATGGAATTTCGATTTAAAACTTGAAATTTTAACTTTTTTCTCGAAATTTCAACTTTAATCTCAAAATTTCTATCAAAAAAACAAAATTTGCTAATTATAATTAACAATTATTGAACTATTAACCAACTGACAAGATTGTTGGGAAAGAGAAGTGATGGGCACAACTGTCATCTGCCTAATTTAACTACAGAATATAGAAATTTGGTCTTATTTTCGAAATTTCGAGAAAAAATTTGATATTAAAGTCGAAATTCCGAGACTAAAGTCGAAATTTTGACATTAATCTCGGAATTTTAAGAAAAAAGTAGAAATTTCGAGAAATAAATCGAATTTTCAAGAAAAAAAAATCGAAATTTTGAGTGTAAAGTCGAAATTTCAAGTTTAAAGCCGCAAAAGAAATCGAAATTTAGAAAAAAAAAATGTCGAAATCTCTGAAAATATTTTTTTTTAATCAATGCCCTTTTTACGCTTTAGTAAAATGTCGAAATTTATAAATATAATGCCTTTAATCAATACCTTTCTACGCTTTTTTTTTTCTCGAAAATTCGACTTTAACCTTGAAATGTCAAGAAAAAAGTCGAAATTTTGGGTAATAGATAGTTGAAATTACTAAACGTACTCTAATGCTAGTTGGTGCTTAGAATAAAGTCTTGTATTCTAAAGGTCGGTGGGACCCAACTGTCATCTGCCTAATCTAACTGTAGAATAAGGAATTTCGATTTATCTTGAAATTTCGGGAAAAAAATTGAAATTTCGAGATTAAAGTTAACATTTCGACTCTAATCTGTGAAATTTCTTCAAAAAAAAAGTCAAAATTAGGGGAATGCAGTAGAAATTTCCACGTTAATCTTGTAATTTCCAGTTTAAACTTTATATTTCTAAATATGTTTTTATAAATGAATGACCGTTCTACATCTTCGTAAAAAAACCAAAAATACGTAAATAAAAAACAAAGCAGAAAATAAATATGTGGCGGATCTTTCTAATTAGGAATAAATAATTAAAATATAAATATTAGTGTTTAAAATCCAAGAAAAAACTTTCAAAATTAAACTACAATGTTTCTACTTATCACCAGATGGCACGGCGCAAATTTTTTACTTGGTTGTAAATTGTGGAGCTGTGCGTAGAATAATATTGGTGAATTCCTTAACAAACTTATTGTTATTAAAAAATAAAACGTAAATTACCGTAGTTTTTGGTACGGTATTGGTACTTGGACCGTACATCGTACTGTTGTCAGAATTACCGTACATATACGGTAATTACCGTACGTATGGCAACACTGCTGTGGTTCCATCATAGTAGTTTGTTCGGCTAGACTGTTATTATGTCAGTTGTCAGTGAGTTTGGTCACTGACATTTTATTTTTTCGATTGTTAAATGAACGTATTTGTTTTGTCCCTTTATTTTAAAATTACACTGAAAATCCATAAAAAATACAAAATCAGAATCGTAAACACTAACCTCAGTTAGTCAACTTGCAGTTATGTACAAAAAACATACAAAGCATAGAATATAATAAATGGGCCCAACTGTCAACTCCAATTTGGATATAATGGTGGCGCCATTTTCTTTAAGCTTTGCGTTGCCTATAAATTGTTACGTAATTCACCTTTTTGAATGCTTTGTCACAACATTTTAACCTTTGTATCACTTAAAGTTGATATTTTTGATATAGGAGAATATGACGCTAATTGATCATTATCATTCAATTTTTCTTTTATTAGAAATGTTTAAAAATTTCACCAAGAAGGCGATTAATCGGAAATCGATCTTTCAGCACCCACAATCGAGAATCGATTGTTTTGCTCACGATTCGAATCAATCCATAAATCGATTATTTTAAAGAGGAATCGACATCCCTAAGCAATTGTACTTTTGTTTACGATGAAAAAAAGAGCACTTCAGCTTAAAATTTGTACAAATGTGTCGATGTGTAAATGCTAATGTGATGACTAAAACAAGTGTCTATTTTGATTTTAAAATTGTTTTGGGTCTGATATGTCTAACAAAAAACCTTCTCCGTTCCAAATTACTTCCCAATTTTAACTGATCAGACAATTTGAACTTTAAAATAGAACTTATTTGCAATTTCGAAATTATTGATAGTAGAATTTCATTTGATTATCAAAAACAAGCTCGTCAGTTTTTAGATAAGTAAATCATATGTATAAATAATAAAATATATCTTTTACAAAATTTGTGATTAAAAAAAGTCACTGTCTTGCCCTTAGCAAATTCGTCGCGAATATTAATTTGTAGACCAAATGAAAGAATTAAAAAAGAACATCTTCACATTTTTGAAAAATGTAAGATAACTAAAGAGCAAAAGAGTACAGAAGCTTAAAATAGAGAACTGTTCTCTTAAAAAATTCTTGAACAATTAGATATTCGAGCTGGATTCTGAACAGGAACATCAATTCCTGAACAATCCAGGCCAATCCTGGCAACCCCGTTTGGGATTGTTTTCTTGGCCACTTGTTAATATTCTTGCGCGTTATCGGTTCGAATGATTAACACTTGGTGAATTGTAAACACTTTATTTCAAAACTGAACTCGGAACACTACAATTGTAGTTCACTAACACTGTTTAATTAACTAACTTATTCATTGTCTTCTAACTAACTCACTGAGGGAAAAGCGAACGCCTTATATAGGTCCCGCTTCGGGTCCTAAAAGGAACAAGCAGATAAGACTTATCGTTTGCCAAAATTTCTGGAACGCTATCTGCCGTTTGATTCATTATCGCGGGCGCTTCCCCTTATCAAATTTTCTAGAAAATTCCTAATTAAATTTTATAATTACATTTTGTTGCAATATTTAATAATACATATTACTGTTCGTAAATTAATCCATAAATGAAATAATAACGTAAAAAGATACCACCTTTTAGAAATGCACATCAAAATTCCAAGCCATTCCAGTTTCGACAAATAGAACTTTCGACAACTTAAGTAATTCGTTGAGCAAAATGGTTGAACATTGAAACTTGAAGTTTTATAAGCTTTAGAGATTAGAATTCAAATCTTGTCTACAGAAACCAAGAAGGAGGTTAGAGGTTGGTTTCAGTTTTGTCAATTACACTGTTTAATTCTTAAGATCTTATAAATAATTAGATGCAGAGAACAAATTCATCTAAAAAGCATCCTAGCTGAAAGCAAATTTATCTATTTGGTAGGAAATACACTGAAGCGAATTACGGGGATCATTTAAATAAATCTCGAATAAATTTCACATAAATGTCAATTTCCAACAGAGTGTATATCCCAATAAGAACATCGACTCGCGTTTTATGAAACTATAAAGTAAAACGTTTCAGATAAGGCGCACATTGAGAAACAGTATACCAATCTATTTTCTTTATTAGATTCTAACATTTTAATAAAACCAAATCGATATGATTCTTGTAAATATTTTTCCAAACACCTATTAATTTACATCTAACCTTTGTTACTGTTTGCAGGGAAGGAAATGGTCGATTATATAGCCGACTACTTGGAAAATATCAGAGATCGAAGGGTGTTTCCTAATAAAAAACCTGGATTTTTGAAGGAGCTAATACCGGAATCCGCTCCCGTGGAAGGGGAGAGTTGGATACAAATTTTCGAAGATGTGGAAACGGTCATCATGCCCGGCGTAACGCACTGGCAAAGTCCCCATATGCATGCTTATTTTCCCGCCCTTAACAGCTACCCTTCCTTGTTAGGCGATATGTTAGCTGATGCGATCAATTGTCTTGGATTTACGTGGGTAAGCAGCAGATTGTGTTTCAATTAATACGATTGCCTTAATTTGATTAAATTAATGAAATTAGCTGTTGGATTGCGTAACGGTGAAATTATGCGGCATTCAGATATAATTTTACATCGGGGATGGCTCGTGGAAAGTAGCTTATGGTCATGGGTACACCATGAGAAGAATTTGGTTAATTTTGATAATGTATTGACATGGAGAGCAACAAATATTTTTACTTAAATTCAGAGTTACGTTTTCTGGAATTGTATCTTGTCAGAGAACTGCTTAAAGTATTTAAGGCTTCTACCGTTGCTCTATATAGGACTTCTTCAGGAAGAAGTAATGAACCAAAGAGCTCGGTGATTCAATATGTCAATTCTATCAGCTTAAGTTTCTAAGGTGAACATATCAGAAGAGTTTGGTATTTGCTTTAGTATCATTGACAGTGAAGTTACTCGCTGTTCTGTCTTGATTTTTTTTTTGTCACTAACATTTCAGAGGTGTATTGCCTCTGACATAGTTGGCATGAACATATCAGAAGAGTTTGGCGTTTGCTTTAGTGTCATTGCCATATTGAGTTACTTGCTGTTCTGTCTTGATTTTTTTTTGTCACTAATATTTCAGAGGTGTATCGCCCCTGGTAAGGTTGGCATTTGAGTGACCTAACTCTTCAGTTTTGAATTCTGATTGCTCCTTCTACTGCTTTTGCAAAAGAGCTTTGCTTTTGGTAGTGTTGACGTATTGACTTTTCTATATTGACCGCTCTTGACTTTCATTTTCCACTACTTTTACTTCAAACCTTTTTGACTAGATCAGTAAGACATTCTCGATATCTTTTTTGATCTTTCTGACTTGATCAGTAAGATATTCTTGATATATTTTTTGACCTTTCTGTCTAGATGAGTAAGATATTCACGACATATATTTTGCGAAGCTTTGACTAAGTCCACTCCTATTGAGTCGCAATTTTCTTCGCTAGTTGCTTCTTCCCCACGTCTAGATTTTCAGTTACTTTTTTTCTTTAAAGATTAGCAGTCTTTTATATTTTTTCAATCGCTGTTTGTGACGATTTCTTAATAGAACCAAACGCGACTATGAATGGTGCGACTACAAAAAGGCCCTAACTGAGTATAATAAAGAGCTAAGAAAATCTAAGGAAAAGCTGGCAACAATTTTGTAAGGGGATTAATGACCGGTCCCAGAGATTGCGTCTTCAGAAGATCCTGTCAAAAGACAACTCAAATGGCATTGGGCTGCTTCACTAAAAAGGCTATAAAATTATCGTAAAATTAACGATAAATATAAATAATAATAAAATTTAACTTGTTGGGCACTTCACTGCCCGACATCAGAAATGGAAATTAATTATAATATTCTCTCTAGAAATTTAATTACTGCCAGAAACAATTCTGACAGTTTAATAACTGACCAAGAAAATGCCACTCAAAAATGCCATTCAAGAATGGAATTAGATCAGTAAGCTTCAAGTATCTTTGCATGTTACGTTCAATATCTCTCTTGAAGACACTCTTCTTGAGTTGAAAGCTTGATGTAAAAGTTGTTTTGAAGTTAACATTTTGCAAAATTTTTGATGAGTCATTTTATTCTAAGGTATTTAAACTGTAGGTTTTAAAAAAGTTATGGCGATGAAATAAATCAAACCAAATAAATACAACTCAACTTTTTAAAAAAATTGTCTTGTGATTTTCTTCTTCTTCAACTATTTTCAGGGCTTCGAACCGGAACTGAACCGAAAACCGGAAACCGAAACAAACCGTTATTTCTGTCGGAACGAAAACCGGAACTGAACCGGAAAGAAAATATCGGTTTATTTCGGTTCAGTGCAGATTCAAAAGTCCACAGTTGAAAAAACCTCCCCACTTCAATTTCAACTTTACATTGAAAGTCTCTAACTGCAGCCCAATATTTTCTCTCGATTATTATTACTGTATTGTTCACGAGTTTTTTGAGAACTTAGACTTTTTTTATTAAAATTTTAAATTTAAACTTATTATTATTTTGTCCCATAAAGGTCAGATTTAAATTTAAAATTTGGAATTTTTCTAAAAATATTGACGTTTATTTTTAAATATTTCGACATTTACTACTAGCATTTGAATCAAAATTATGTAGAATTTTTGTAAAATAAATTTCAAATATTTTCTCCAATTTCACATTTTTTCTCAAAATTCTGGGCTTACAATTTCAATTTTTTCCTATTGTTTCAATCGTTTTAAACAAATGATGCCTGATCCGTAGCTCGCGAGCCACATATGGCTTGCAGTAATTTTTGATGTGACCTAAGGTGCCTATGAAGAAAAGAAGCATCCCATTTTATTAAGCAAATTCATGTTTTCAAACTAAAATCAAAATTTCTAAAAAAAAGTCAAAATTTCAATTTTAAAATCGGAAAAAATAAAAAAAAATATCTTTAAGGTGAAAAATTTAAGGCAAAGGCTAAAAAATTATGAAAATTATTCAAAATAAATTTATTTAAACGAATCCAATGGTCAGAGTTTAAATTTAACACGAAATTAAAAAACAAATCAAACAAAAAAACTGGAAATATATAAGTGGAATTTTAAAAAGTATAATTTTTAACATTAAATGAAAAATGTTATGCAAAACTTTAAGAAAATAAAAAACTCTTAAAACAAAAAAATTCTTGAATTTTCAATTATAAAATTAAAACAGAATTTTGAGAAAACATCAAAATTTTGAAAAAAACCCAAAAGCCATTCACAAGAATCTAGTTCTAACACGAAATTTCGAAAAAAACGTCCAAATTTTAAGTTTAAATTTAAAATTTCGAGAAAAGAAAAAAGTTTAAACCTCGAGATGAAGGTCAACATTTTGAGATCAAAAGACAAAATTTTCAAAAGAAAGTCTAGATTTCGAATTTTGTAGCAAAATTCTAGAGAAAAATATTAAGGTTCAAATTTGAACTCAGAATTTTCAGAAAAACTTTTCTAAGAAAATCTTAAAATGTGTGCCTTATTCTCGAATTTTGAGAATAAAGTAGAAAATTCGATGAAGTGGCTAAAATGTCAAATTAAAAGTTTTGTGAAAGGTTTTTCTTTAATAAATTGCACTTTTTTGGAAATGTTGACTTTTTTTCTCGAAATTTCGAATTTAATCTTAAAATGTCAAACTTGACCACTACATTATGAGTAAAAACTTGAAATGTCTAGAGAAACTTAAAATTAATAAAAACAAATTTCAAGTTAACGAGAAATTATGAGAAAAATTCCAACATTTTAAGAGAAACTAGAAATTATAATTTTGTTTTACTATAACTTTCGAGTTTGTAAATGTCAAGTTTAAACATGAATTTTCGATAAGTTTTCGAAAAGTTCGAGAATGAAATCAAAATTTTGAATTTTTTAAATAAATAATGGTTTCATTTTATTACAAACTTTCTAAAAAACCTGAATATTTTTTCAAAGTTTTTGGCTAAAACTGATTTTTTTTTATAATTTGGAAATTTACCCACGCTATTAGTAGCTTTAAATTTTTAAAATCGAAAATAACAAAAGTTTCTTAAGATCTTCGGTTTTTATTCAAGCTTCTCTGTCAAAATATTTAATTTGAAATTTAAATTTTTACTTTTTTCCTAAAGTTCCAACTTTAGAATCAAAATATGCACTTAATTTTTGACTTTAGTTTCAAACTCTCGAGTTTTCTCGAAATTGTGAATTCTTAGGTTAAAACTTCGAAAAAAAAAGAAAACAAAATTTCACCTTAATCAGAAAATTTTAACTTTCATCGGTAAATTTCAACCTTCATTACTTACGAGATTTGACTTTAAAACTTTTGGTAAAAAAAACTTGAAAGTTTATGAAACGTTTTTATCAATTTCTGAATTTAAAAATGTTAGCTCGAAATTTTGATAAAATTTGGAATCCTCAACATTTGCAAAGTTTCTAGAAAAATAGAAATCTCATTAGTTGTTAAATTTTAATCTTTGATAAACGTTTTTCAGTTTCCATCAAAATTTGACCATATCAAGAAACGATGATAGTTTTCTCTTTAAATTTAGGCTATTTTTATTTTAAAAGATTAAAATTTCAAATTTGATTTTTCAGAACAATAAAATTTCGAAAATAACTTCAAAATGATTGCTCCAAATTTTCTAAAAACGTGAAAATGTCTAAAAAGACTTCGAAATTTTGATAACAGGTAGTAAAGAGATTAACTTGTTTTTCGAAATTTTTACATTTTTCTTAAAATTTTATTTTCAAATTGCAATTTTTTTTTCTAAAATTTCGACCTAAACATGAAATGTAGTCTTTTTTTTAAATTATGACTTTTTTTGATATTTACGCAGTTATCTCTAAATTCGAATGTTTAAAAGACTCATAATTACTAAAAATAGTTGAAATCTTGAGTAATTTTTATTCATGAAAGCTTTGTTTTTTTGAACTTTGATCATTGATTGAATCAAAATTTTAGTTCCTAGAACGGTGCAATTGTTTCCCCTAAATTTGAATGATTTTCTCGAAATATTGAATTGAAACATGACATTAAAAAAAATTGTCACGTTTTAACCCACACTTTTAAGAAAGTAGTCAAAATTTGAAAAAAAAGTAAATTTAGGTAAAAAAAAATTCTAAAAGTTTCATTTTAATCACAACAATTTGACTTTTAACTCGATTGCTCGAGTATCTTCTCGAAGCTTAAAATCTTTAGTATAAGTCGGAATTTTGCAACTTTACAGTTTTTTTTAAATTTTGAATTCCTTATAAAGTTTAATATTGTTATTTTTTTTCCTGAAAATTTAACTTCAAATTTATATGTAGACGTTTTTTTAGAAATATTAACTCCGCTTTATATATTACTTTTGTAAACATTTTATGTTTAAACTTAAAAAGTGTTAACATTATTTCTAAATAGTTTGAAATCTAAAATTTTTTATTTTAAATTCTATTCATTTTAAAAGTTAGAGTACAAGTTTACAGCTTCTACATTTTCTAAGAAAAATTGACTTTGTACTCGAAATTTATTCTAAATCGAAATTTTAAATTTTAATTTGAATTTTTTTCCTAAATTTCATATATTTTTTTGAAATTTGTACCTTTGTTTTTAAATGAAAAATTAAAAATGAGTTACTCGGAGCTGAACCGTTATTTTTGTAGGAGCGAAAACCGGAACTGAACCTATATAATTTTTTTTCCGGAATAAAAACCGAGAGCCGGAACGAAAATAATAACGGTTCAAAGCCCTGACTCTTTTTATTAATAAACTTGGTTTTTCTTTGAAAAAGATTTCATATTCCCTTAAAATTGAGACCATTTCTAAAAATTTTCACTTTTAAAACTTGATTCCAAAAAATCTCAATATGGAACTCTGAATTTTCTGAACAAAATAAAATTTTGAAAACAAGTCAAGATTTCTTCTTGAAAATTCGTTCTAAACTTTAACGTTTCTAGAAAAGTCAAATTATTTGATTTAAATCTAAACTTAAATCTCTAAAGTTGGACTTTTTCTCACAAAATTGACAAACATAAATTCAAAAAATTTAGACTTCAAGTTTAAAATTTCAAATTTAAAATTGTACCTTTAAAATAAATAGTAAAAACAGGTTTTAAAATGAAAAAAAGAATAATGAATATATCGTAATTTTACAATTGAGGCTGCGTTTTCTTGAATTCAATGGAGAACAATGGAGAACTGCTTTTTTTGTTCTTGTTTTGTTTTTGCTGTAAGAACAAGATAAGAAATGGGTGAGCAAAAATAAGACAAGAAAAGATGTGTTTTTAGCAAGAGCAAGATTTCTTGTCAAAAAATTAACAATAAGCAAGATTTCGTGCGTTTTTCAATATTTTCTTGGAAAATTCTCTAAAAAACTATTTTTAAACTTTTTAAATACACGTTTTTTCTTATAAGGCGCCCCTCTCAAATTAAAATTTGGAAAAAATTAAAATTCCAGAAAGCAAACATTAAAAGAAGTTCAATGTTAAGATTTTTCTCAAAATGAAACTATTTAAGCATTTCAAGTTTAAGAAAAAATGTAATTTTATTCTACATTTTGACTTTCACTGTTTATGAATTTTGAACAATTTTCTGAACCTTTTAATTTTCGATATTTTGTTTTTTTTTTCTCGAAATTAGAATTTTAACCAGAAAATTTTGACTTTGACCGCATTTTTTCTGAACATTTTGACTTTATTCGAAAAATTTTTCCCTACTAACCTTAGTTCCATTTTAATTTATTATTGAAACGTGGAATTTTAATTTCAGGAGTTTGAGCTTGAACTTCAAATCTCGGAAAATACTTTTTTAAATAATTTCGGAAGCAGGAGTCGAAAGTTCAAATTCAAAATCGAAAAAGTCGTCTCTGAAGTAAAAAATTAGGTGAAAACATTACGCTAATTTAAAATAAAAAAATCAGAATTTGAATAAAAGTTGAACATTTTTGAAAAAACCTAAATTTTTCTCAAAATAGTAAAATTTTGAGTTTCTACGTCACATATCTGATTTTACATTTTTAAATTCTCTTAAAGCATTTTGAATGTTTCAGAAATTTTAATTTCTTTTAGAAATCTTTTTCTCTAAATTTTTGTAATATAATTTTTTCTTGAAATTTCGATATTAACATCTAAAGAAATCTAAATTTAAATTTCAGTGTAACGTCGAAAAATTCGATTTTGAAATCAATCGGAAAATTTAAATTTAATTATCGAATTTCTAAAAATTGGAAATTCCAGAAAAAGTTCAAAATATTTGTGTTGAGTGTTTTCGGGCAATTTGTAATTTTTCGAATATTTTTTAAAAAAAGTTCTCAGGGAAGAGTCGAACATTTCGATTGTAAAATTAAAACTTTAAACATAAAATAAAATTTTGAAATTTGAACTTCAGATTTCGCCAATAAGATGGATATTTCTAAAAAAAACCCAATTTTTTTACTAAAACAATATTTTGAATTTGGAGTGTTTTTTTCTCAATATCAACTTTCTTGAAATTTTCAATTTCAAATTTTGTATGCAAGTAGAATACAACTTGAACTGTAAATTCATGCAGCCCTCTAGGCGTGTGTAGTGAATCATAGGTAGTTTGAACTACCAACAGTTGAAACACTGCCACCTAGCGAAGCGGTTGCTCTCTAGGAGAGTTCCCAGAAGACAAGGATTCTATAATGCACAGACCAATAGGTTTGAACATGTATTAGATTAGATTCGAAGTTTGGAAACCAAATACCGGTTTCGATCTAGTTAGATCTCGTCAGTTTGGTATATCCAACTCGAATGCTAACAAATGTTCCGACAAGTAAGTACTAAAACATTCACAGGCGTCAAGCGAGTGACTCTTAGTACTACCACCTATTGGTCCATAGAAAAACTATGGCCATCTTGCATACGACATTGTTGGCGATGGCCATAGTTTCTCTATGGACCAATAGGTGGTAGTACTAAGAGTCACTCGCTTGACGCCTGTGAATGTTTTAGTACTTACTTGTCGGAACATTTGTTAGCATTCGAGTTGGATATACCAAACTGACGAGATCTATCAAGATCGAAACCGGTATTTGGTTTCCAAACTTCGAATCTAATAAATGTTCAAGCCTATTGGTCTGTGCATGATAGAATTAAAACTTAAAGGTAAAAACTGATTACTTTTTAATTCCATCTTTCCTAAATTTGGGTTACATTCAAAAATTTTGTTCTTTTTTTCAATAAATTTTGGATAAGTTTACGTTTTGAGAGATTACATTTCCAGTTTATCGTTTTCTTTTGTATTTACATCTTTTATGCATGATGTAGGTAGTTTTTAAATTGATAAAGTTGCAATTAATTCTGAATCTCTTTAGTTGCTGCTCATGCTCAAAACAAGCCAGCAAGAACAAAAAAAAGCAAGACTTTTGCTGGTCAAAAATCAAACCAGCCAGAAATTTGGCAAGACAATAGGTAAACTAAATTTTTGTCTTGCTCAGCAAGATGAGACATCAAGTTAGAAAGCAATACAAGAAATCTTGCATTGTGCATCATTAATTTTGCGAGCAAATACATATAATTTAATATCCCCTCCAAAGCAAATGATTATGGGAAGATAACTTGTAAATAACTTTTAATATATTATCACACTCATATATTAAGGGTGAAACAGTGCTTAGTGTGCGCAATAAAGTCAATTTGGAGCATATTTCTCATTACAACAAAATTTTGCAGGCATCTAGTCCAGCTTGTACAGAATTGGAAATAATTGTCACAAATTGGTTGGCGAAAATGATTGGATTACCAGATGATTTTCTACATAAGAAGAATGGCACAGGTGGAGGAGTTCTTCAGGTAAGAATCAAGTCGTATTTTACCCATATTATTGGGCCAATTTCATCTCAAGGTTTTTATTTACTTTCTCCAAATCAAAAATTATTTTTAAAGAAATTTGTGGTAGATTATTTGAAACAAAACATATTCTATGGAAGAGTAGATTCTAACGATAGTTTTTAAAGTCTAAGATAACCAGTATATTGTTTACTTATTACATAAGCAATCCCAAATTCAAAGTGAGCCGAGAGTAAATAAAACCAAAACAAGCTTTGCTTTTAAACCTTGAGACTGATTCGTATTAACATGTAATTAAGGATTAATTAAGTTTTTGATTTATTTTGGAATTTATTAAAATTAAATGCTAGTATACTAGCATTCATGTATATTTTTATTCTATCACAAAGCACGAATCCCATTAAAATTTTTGGTTCCCAGACTACTGCGAGTGAGTCTACTTTGGTGAGTTTGCTAGCTGGAAGAAGTCAGGCAATTAAAAAGTATAAAGAGTCCCACCCTGAAGAAAATTTGAATGTGGGAGAAATCAATAGTAAACTTGTGGCATATTGTTCCGATCAAGCACACTCAAGCGTAGAGAAAGCAGCACTCGTCGGACTGGTGAAGATCCATTATGTTGATTCGGACGAAGATCTATCGATGAGAGGACCGGCACTGTTAAAAGCTATCAATAAGGACAAAGAAGATGGTTTGATACCATTTTGGGTAAGTTCGTTTTGCAATTGGTTTATCTCATGGCGTATAGACTGAGGGCGATTTTGGTGAACTAAGTTAAGCTGTTTATCACGATGGTATTTTTGGTTACGAGAACCAGAATCCAAAAAATTTATACTTGTTCATATTTTGTCAAAAGTATGTCAAAAAGAACCATTAGAAGTGTTCAAATTTTTTGACAACAATGGTAGGGAGCTTCTTGGGGAACAAGATAAAAAAAAACAAGAAAAGAACGGCAATTAACTATATGTTAATCACAACTGTGTATGTTAATACAAGATGTGATACTTTTCTGAAATAAAAATGATACCAAGAGGTAAGATTTTTGTAACGGAAGAGCACGGTAACTCAATATGTCAACCATACAACAGGTTGACTCTTCCTAATAATGGCAGAAAGGCAATCTTGTTTCGCATCCAGTACAGTTTACATACTGGGGTGTCACGTTCTTCTGTCTTATTTATCTGGATATATCAATCATACCAGAGACGAAACTCTTCTAGTAGTTCTTTAATATCTCAATCATATCAGATATGAAACTCTTCTAGTAGTTCTTTGATATGGCCCAAACCCGAAAGAAGTATATCTTATTTATCTGGATATATCAGTCATATAAGAGACGAAACTCTTCTAGTAGTTCTTTGACACAGTCCACCTGGAAGAAGTATATCTTTTGGTGATTGATTCTTAGAATTATTGTGAAGGAAGATTTTCAAAACATAGTTGTTTGAACCTCATTTGGTAACCATCAATCCCATCTGGGATTCCGCAACTGGGTATTGCGGAATTCCCGAAATGGGTATTTGAGTAAAAATAAAAGACAGAACAAAAATATAAAAAGTTATGGTATTTATGTCTATTAAATATTGACCACAAACGGAAAATGATTCATAAGCATCTAAATAATAGTACATTTTTAAATTTTTAATGAGAAGTACAGTCCAACGAGAAGGAACTGAAAGAGCAGAGCTTCTAGCCAAAAGGGGAGCCGAGTTTCCTCTAGTAGGACCGAAAACTACTTGTTTGCTTCCTTACAGAGCAGCAAAGGATGTAATAAAGTAACTACTAAGGAAAAAACACAGCACAGTCCAACGAGAAGGAACTGAAAGAGCAGACCTTCTGGCCAAAAGGGGAGCCGAGTTTCCTCTAGTAGGACCGGAATCTACTTGTTTGCTTCCTTACAGAGCAGCAAAGGAGGTAATAAAGTAACTACTAAGGAAAGAACACAGCACAGTCCAACGAGAAGGAACTGAAAGAGCAGACCTTCTAGCCAAAAGGGGAGCCGAGTTTCCTGTAGTAGGACAGGAATCTACTTGTCTGCTTGCTTACAGAGCGTCAAAAGAGGAAATAAAGCAACTACTAAGGAAAGAACACAGCACTTACTGGAGGGGTGTCAATGGTCTGAGGCAATCGCAGATGTTCATTGACGAACCATCAGAAAAGAGAGCCAGAGAACTATTACAGTTAAGCAAAAATGAGCTCAGGTGGACTATTTACGGGACACTGTGCTCTAATCAAACATCTTACAATAATTGGCGTAAAAGAAAGTTCTTCTCGTAGAATGTGTGGAGAGGAAGAAGAAACTCCTTTACAAATATGCAAGTAGAATGCAACCTAGACTACAAATTCATGCAGCCCTCCAGGTGTGTATTGTGAATCACAGATAGTTAAACTATCAGTAGTTGAAACACTGCCACCTAGCAAAGCGGTTACTCTCTAGGAAAAAGTTCCCAGAAGACAAGGATTCTAATGCACAGATCAATGGGGTTGAACATTTATTAGATTCGAAGTCTGGAAATCAAATACCGGTTTCGATCTTGTTAAATCTCGTCAGTTTGGTATTTGGTGAATCCTTTAGTACTTACTTGTCGGAACATTTGTTAGCATTCAAGTTGGATATACCAAACTGACGCGATTTAACAAGATCGAAACCGTATTTGGTTTCCTAACTTCGAATCTAATAAATGTTTAAACCTATTGGTCTGTGCATAAGAATCCTTATCTTCTGGGAACTTTTTCCTAGAGAGCAACCGCTGAGCTAGGTGGCAGTGTTTTAATTATTGGCAGTTCAGCTACGTATGATTCACGATACACATTCCAGCTTTGGAAATGCTCTGACTGAACCCAAGATAGTAGTGGAAACACCCATAAAGAAAGTTCTGGAATTCTTTAAATGAACGGCCCTATTATAAGATAATGGTGGGGGTACAATAAGTGAATGCTTTAGTGCTGCAGGGATAACCGACGTCATAAGAAATAATATTAATAATAATAAAACAGTCTAACGAATTGCAGCAGATTTTTTTACTACTGAACCTTCTGTCACGATATTTCTGTTTGTAATTTTAGCTCTACAGTGTTGCTTATAAAAAATTCGAATTCTTAAGTCGATATAATTTTCTCAAAACTAAGTAACATGATGTGAAATCGAGGGGACCATAAATGGGTAAAAATATGAATTAATAAAGTAATGCATTTTAAGGTTAAGAAGAGTTCATCTCTTTGTTCTTGTCTTTTTCAAAGAGTGACGTCCTTTGTTTTTCCTTAAATAGAAAAAGTGCCCACACATCCAGTCTAAATCAATTTGAACAACGAATGCTCGGTTTGTTAAAAATAGGCCAGGACGCTTCCATATCAATGAGTTCTTTCATTTTCTCATTGCAATCGTGGGGATTAGCGACTCCATCGTTGGGATTTTCTCCGCATATAACTAATTGGGGAAATCTTCTTAAAAGCAAACAATCTTTAGTCAACAATTCCCAATAGGGGTAATTAATTATGGTTCATTTATTCGGGTTGACAAGTTTATATCAAATATAAATATAAATGGAATGTGACTTTGTCTTTGCAATCCTAACTTTTTATGTTACTGGACTTGTATTTAAGGAATTTAATCATAACGTTTCCAGGATAATTAAAAGAAAATTAGAGACCTGAAGAATAAGTTAAAATAATGTTGATGAAATCGTTCTCCACTAAAGGAAAAATTAGGGCACATGATAAGATTTTTGTATCATTTATTAGCAATAAACATTTTTTTCAAAATTGCCCTTTGCGAGTAAATCGTATTTTCAAAAAATATAACACGCAAGTCCCCTAAAATAACGTTAAATTTCGTTTGTCTATCGTAAACTTAGTTAACTTGAAATAAGCTTGCTAAAAGATGGCAGTATAGGTTTCCTGTACAGCACATAAATCAGAAAGATGTCTTGAAGAGATCATTATAGCGATAACTTTCACAGAAATGTTAACATTTAGATAACTTTTCTTAGTCGTCAGATAACGGACGTCTAACAGATATCTATAAGATAATTTTGGTAGATGTCTCTAGCATGAGAAATATTTATGTTAACATAATGTTAACTTTCTGACAATATTTCCCGATGTCAGACTCTAAAAAATGTTGACTGTAAGAGCTCCTTAAGAGAACTTATTTCTGATCGGGTTACACTGAGCTTAGTTTATGCTGGGTTTTAGGGGTTGGCAAGCACCCATTTTGCCGCCGCCTTGAAAAAAGAGATGTTCATAGTATTTTCACTAATGTTTTGTAACGGTACACCTGAAAATTTAAAAACAGGTCTTTTTCCTTTTTCCAAAATGTTCAGTTTCAATTTCAGATTGACATTTTTTTTCTAATGTTTGTACTTTAATTTTAAAATTTTGAAAAAATAAAATGAATTTAACCTTTCGACATTTCTGTTATACGTAATCGATTAATAGGGTTTCTTTTTTAAGGTTTGTACATCGTTAGGCACCACAGGAGCGTGTGCTTTTGACAACCTAGAAGAGATCAGCGAAGTTTGCAAAACTGAAAAATTATGGCTTCATGTCGATGCAGCATACGCTGGAAGTGCCTTCATATGTCCCGAATACAGAAAGTGGCTTAAGGGCATTGAGAACGTTGATTCCTTAGGTTTTAATCCATCCAAATGGCTTATGGTACACTTTGATTGTACCGCTATGTGGTGAGTAAATTAATTCACACAAAGTGATTAAAAATGTTGCAATTTTTAATAGAGTGAAGTTATTTTTTTGTTTTTTTGGTGGAACGCACTGGTCCTTGGTTATCTTCAAAAATTGATACACAAAACTAAAACCAAGAAAGATTAAAAAACACAACACTTGCTCAAATGCGTTTCAACAGCCAAGATGATAGCTTGGTTATCGAAAGACGTTAGAGCAAGTATTGTTTGGTTTTTAATCTATCCTGGTGTTAGGGGACCAGATTTGTATCTTAAGAGTAAACTTTGCATATTAAAAAATACAAGGAGATTGAAAAATTCTTAGCCTAGTGCTTACTATAGAAGCGAGCAAAAATGGAAGTCAAAGATTTCATTTTTCAACAAATTCTCCTCTTAACCTAACCAAGAGGCTTTACAGGTTTGGTGTAGTAAATGCACTACACCAAACCTGTAATGGTCCGTATTCACCGAAGTTTGGGAACAATTCGTGTAACAATAGCAGCGTTGACGTGTTCGCCAAAAATGCCGGTGGCTGTCGGTAACGTCAAAGGAGTTAACATTTCGCGAACATAGTGTAAACATTTTGGGAACAGGTATTGGATGTACGAGAGCTGTTCGCGAACGGCGGTGGATACGCACCATAAGGCCTTTAGATCTTTCAACAAAAAGTTTTATCTTGCTCTCCAAACCAAACCTTCACAGCTTCCATAACCTTTTCGGTGGAAGAAAATTTACGACCTTTTATACAGTTGAAGAAAGAGATGACAAATCTACTGAATAAAGGAAGTGTTCCAGTAATTTGAGTCCCCAATCACGAATTGTTTGCATGGCCACATGCAATTTGTATGCTGAGGCATTGTCCTGCAAAAACAAAACATTTTTAGACACCTTTTCTCATCTCTTCCTCCTAATTTAAAAAAAAATAAATTCTGACGCTGTTTTCTGTTGCTGGGGAACCAGTCTGCAAAAGAATTGTTTGAAATGTGGAAATATGAAAAATTATGATTTAAGTGTACGACAGTCATTCAGTCGAGCTTAGTCTCCGAGGTTACTGATTACAAAAGAAGTTATTTTCCTAAAAATTAACCTAATTGCAGAAGCTGGTATTATTGAAGTCTTTAAAACCATATTATTGCTTACAGGGTTAAAAATAGCGAAGCTTTGCATGCGGCTTTTAATGTGGATCCACTATATTTGCAACATGAATATTCTGGGCTAGCTATAGATTTTATGGTAAGTGTTGGTTGTTTTGGCAGCAAAAGAGTAGACTAAGTTAATTTAAAAATATGTTTTCTCTTTAAACATAACATTGATTAAACTCTTAACCCTAAATGTTAACAAATCAAATTTAAATATATAAGTTCATGTTTTTTTTCTTTAGCACTGGCAAATTCCACTAAGCAAAAGGTTTAGGGCTTTAAAATTATGGTTTGTAATAAGGAATTATGGAATTACAGGCCTACAAGAACACATTAGGAAGGTAAGTCCCATTTCAAAAAATTTTTATCAAAGTATTTATAAATTATTTATCTAGGCACGTATCCAAATAAAATCTTCAGATTCTAGAAGTATATTCATTTAAATTAAAGCAATCACATTCACTATAAAATATGAATACACTTCGCTTATAGTTCTGTTTTAATGCACAGACCAATAGTTTTGAACATTTATTAGATTCGAAGTTTGGAAACCAAAGACCGGTTTCGATCTTCCCTAGACCTAGACTTTTTTTATAGAGATTTAGATGTTTTTCTTTCGAAATTCTCAGTTTAATCTCAATAATTTAACTTTTTTCTCAAAATCTTGCATTTAAACTGAAAATCTTTTGTTTTTCCCTCTAAATTTCATGTTAAATTTTAAATTATTTTCATAAATAAGGAATTTTTATCCTTTTTAATTTTTTTTCAAAATGCCTGTTATAGTTTGTTTTTTAAAATTTCACATTTTTTCTTCTAGTTTCTGCTTTCTTATCAAACTGAATTGTCGAACTTTTCATTTCGAAACTAAAATGTGTATCTCCTTCTTCTAAAATTTTGACTTTATGTTTAAAATCTACACTCTAAGAATATTGACATGTTTATTTAGAAATTTCTGCTTTAATCATCTCAATATTAATACGAAATATCGAATTTAAACTTGTAATTTCGATTTTTTCTCGAAATTTCACGATAACACTCGTATATTTAAGGAAACTTTTAACAACCAAATTTAGAGTTTTATCTTTAAGTTTTTAACCTCAGGATTTTAAATTTTGTTACAATTGTTGAGCATATTCCGAAAATTTTATCTTTTTGCTGGAATTTCTTTTAATTTTAATAGTTTTTCTAAAGCATCAGCTTTACAGTAAACATGTTTACGTTTTTATAAAGCATTTTTTTAATATCAAACTCTAAATATTTTTTATGAAATTTTAAGTTTTTAATAAAAATTCATAAAACAGTGGAACTATTAAACTGAAATATCGAATATGGTTTTCGAAATTGTTCGTTTATAGGTGACATCAATATCATTTAGGTGATATTAAAACAAAACAGCGTTTTTAATCCAGTATATTATAAGGGTCACTAAAACAAAATAGCTTTTTATGACTAGTTTTTGTAGAATTTGTAGAATACAATCCAGATTGCAAATTCATGCAGCCTCCAGGTGTGTATAGTAAATCATAGGAAGCTGAACTACCAATAGTTGAAACACTGCCCCCTAGCGAAGCGGTTGCTTTCTGGGAAAGCTCCCAGAAGGCAAGGATTTTAATGCACAGACCAATAGGTTTAAATATTTATTAGATTCGAAGTTTGGAAAGCAAAGACCGATTTCGATCTTATTAGATCTCGTCAGTTTGTATACATAATAAGATCGAAACCGATCTTTGGTTTCCAAACTTCGAATCTAATAAATGTTCAAACCTTGTGCATTAGAATCCTTGCCTTCTGGGAACTTTCCTAGAGAGCAACCGCTTCGCTAGGTGGCAGTGTTTCAACTGTTGGTAGTTCAGCTATCTATGATTCACTATACATACCTGGGGGCTGCATAAATTTGCAGTCTGGATTGTATTCTACTTGCATTATATTTCTGTTAACGAAATCTTAACATAAAGAAGTCAAATTGATGAAACAAAGCAAATGACACCAACTAATTAATGTTTGCTCCTCATTTTATTAGTTAATCTCGTTGATTATGGCTTATTTATAATTATAAAGAATAAAATGGACACGAACCTAATAAAAATGTGATAGAAATGTAACCGATTAGACAGAATTTCGAGATTAAAGTGAAAATAAAAGCGATGGTTGAAGCTGATATTCTGCGATAGGTATTCCATATTACAAAAACTAGTCATGAAAACCTATTTGTTTTAGTGGCCCTTATAATATACTGGATTAAAAACGCTCTTTTGTTTTAATATCACCTAAATGATGTTGATGTCACCTATAAAACAAAAATTTCGAAAACCATATTCGAAATTTCAGTTTAGGAATTCCACTTTTTTATGAATTTTAATTAAAATTTTAAAATTTCATGAAAAATATCGACAGTTTGATATTAAAAAAAATGCTTCATGAAAACGTAAACATGTTGACTGTAAAGCTAATGCTTTAGAAAAATTATTAAAATAAAAAAAAATTCCAGCAAAAAGCTACAATTTTCGGAATATGCTCAACAGTTGCAACAAAATTTAGAATTCTGAGGTTAAAAATTTAAAAATGAAACTCTAAATTTAGTTTTTAAAGTTTCTTTAAATGTACGAATGTTATTGTAAAATTTCGAAAAAAATTTCAAGTTTAAATTCGATATTTCGAGTTAATGTCGAGATTAAAGCAAACATTTCTAACTAAACATGTAAACATTCCTAGAGTGTAGATTTTGAACATAAAGCCAACAAGAAGATACACATTTTAGTTTCGAACTGAAAAGTTCGAGAATTCAGTTTGAAAAGAAAGCATAAATTAGAAGAACAAAGAGGGAATTTTTGAAAAACAAACTATAACTTGCATAAACATGTAAACATTTCTAGAGGGTAGATTTGAACTTTAAGTCAGAAGTTTAGAAGAAGAAGATACACATTTTACTTTCGAAAAGTTCGAGAATTCGGTTTGAAAAGGAAGCAGAAATTAGAAGAAAAAATGTGAAATTTTGAAGGACAAACTATAACAGGCATAAAAAAATAAGAAAAATAAAAATTCCTGATTTATGAAAATAACTTGAGATTTAACATAAAGTTTAGGGAAAAAGCAAAAAATTTGCAGTTTAAATGCAAGATTTAAGAAGAAGGTTAAATTATTAAGATTAACTGACAATTTCAAGAGGAAAACATCTAAGTCTCTATAAAAAAGTCTATGCTTTTATAAAAAGATAAGGTTTTAGAAAAAAGGTGACAGTTATAAGTTTGAGTTGGAAAATTTGAGAAAAAAAATCGAAATTTTGAGACGATGCTTAAAATGTAGAGAACAAATTGGAAATTTCAAAAAAAAAGAAAAATTCTCAAACTTTTTAGAATACAAATTTGAGATTTAAACTGATAAGCTTAAGACAATTTTTTTTAGAAGAACGTGAAATGTAAATTCAATATCGACTGTCAATGCAAAATTTCAAAAAAATTAAAAAAGAATTAAATATAAGCTAAACCTATGTCAAACCTTCCAGAAATGATCTAAATGTTAAGGTTAAATTTTAGGAAATGGCGAAAAATTTCAAAGTGAAAAATTTCAAAGAAAACTCAAAATTCTAAGAAAAAGCTCGAAGTCTACAAAAATATCTTAGATTTTTCAATTAAAAATTTCAGATTAAATCCTGAAAACTTAAAAGGAACGTGATGTCGAGTTCAAAGCTCATTAAAAAATTGAACTTAATGAACAATTTCGATGAAATAGTTGGGAAGTCGTAATTTAAACAGGACATTTCCAAAAGAAACCAAATTTTTGAGATTGTAGCCAGGACGGTGACATTCAAATCAAAATTTTCTAAAACAGTCTTTGAGTTTACGAGGGTGGTCTGATAAGTACTTAGCCTACAAAAAAAAACGAAAATTTTGGAAAACTGGCGATTTATTTCTCAACGTAGTCTCTTTTTAACTCGATACCCTTGACCCAGGGATGCTCCAACTTCTTTAACCCGTCTGAAAATTACGTTTTCTCGAGGTCTGCAAAGTAGGCCTCCGTGGCGGCGATGACCTCCTCATTCGACTCAAATTTCTGCCCGGCGAGTGACCATTTCAAGTTTGGAAATAAATAGAAGTCGCACGGGTTCAAATCTGGAGAATACGGTGGATGGGGCAGGAGTTCGTAGACCATTCGACCAATTTGACCGTGGCAAGGGCGGAGGTGTGAGCCGGTGCATTATCATGGTGGAAGAGCACTTATTTCTTCGCCAAATGGGGCCGCTTTTTCTGCAATTCGGCGTTGAATCGGCCCAATAATTGGGCATAGTACAGCCCTGTGATCGTTTTGCCTTTCTTCAGATAGTCAATGTAGATCACACCTTGTGAATCCCAGAAAACGGTGGCCATCACCTTTCCGGTCGATAGGACAGTTTTCGCCTTCTTCAGAACACATTCACCGGGTGAAGTCCACTGTTTGGTCTCTGACGTGTACCAGTTGATCCATGTTTCGTCAACGGTCACGAAACCACGCAGAAACTCCTTCGGATTGCGCTTAAACAGCGTCGAACACTGCTCTGAAGTGGTCTCACGGTTGTGCTTGTTATCCGGAGTGAGCAAACGCGGCACCCATCGCGCTGACAGCTTTCTGATGCCCAAAATTTCATGCAGGATATGACCCATGCGGTCTTTTGAGATGCCTACTGTCTCAGCTATCTCGTGTACCTTCAATCGATGGTCTGCCAATACGAGATTGTGGTTTTTGTTTACGTTATCCTCCGTAGTAGCCGTTTTCAGGGTACCTGGGCGTGGCTCATCAAAAACCGACGTGCGACCACCCTGAAACTCGTAAAACCAAGTTTTGATGGTCGCCATCGAAGGAGAGGACTCACCGTACACAGCATCCAAGCGCTCTTTGATTCCGCTGCGCGATTTCCGTTCGAAAAACAACAATCGACTCACCGACCGGTATTACTCTTTGTCCATTTTTCTAAAATCCGCGGACACGCCCGCTTCCACACTCGATGAAAACAAATCTAAGAGTCCGATTCGGCTGAAATTTCGACAGTAGCCGTCTACGAGAATGTACTACACGATAGTAAATTTCTTTTGCCATAGTGGCGCCATCGGGCGGTGAGGCTAAGTCCATATAGGACCGCCCTCGTATTAAAAAAAATAGCATTTTGGTATCAAGATCGAATTTTAGAAAAAGTAAACATTATAAGTTCAAACTAAATTTTTTGAGAAAAAGTCGTAAAATTATTAGAAGAAAAAACGAAACCCAAAGTGCCACAAAAATTTAAAGAAGAACTTTAAAAAAAATGAAAAAGGAAAGAAATTTTAAAAAAGAGATGGATTTTTATTGATGGATTTTGAACTCGAAAAAAAAATGCTTTATTTTGAATATCAAGTTGAAATTTTAAAAATACCTCAAACATTCTAAACTCAATTTTGGAGTTTTCGAAAGAAGTCGAATTTTCGTTTAAAAATTCAGAAAATGTTTTATGTTTTCACTCGTAATATTTAGAAAAAATTTAAAATTCTCTCAAGTTTATAAGAATTCCAGTCTGTAATTTTTGGAAGAAATCGATATTTATACATACATTTTTTGATACAAAGTTTAAAAACAAGGGCCAATATTTTCATATAGATTCTTGATTAAAGTTGTAACCGGTGGAAATTAGCTATTAATGTAACGAGATTATTATGCTATTTATAATAATCGAGGAGGTTGCCAGGCGACGAGGCGTCAGCTGAGTCGTCTGGCTACATCCGAGATTGTTTAAATCGCTAATAATCAAGTTGCATTCAAAGCTTTATAGTATCATTGACAACAATGACATAAAAAAATCACAACAAACTTTTAAAATAAAATTTGTATTTAGGGTATTATGCTAGGCAACTAACGTATTATAATTATATAAATAACGTATTATGTGCTACTTATTTATTATGAAGCTGCTTAATATTATGAGGTTAATAATTATCAATAAAAGTTTAATTTTAAGGACATTTAATTTTCAAGATACGATAAAATATATAATCGACAAAAAACTAAAAACATACATCAACAATTTTCAAAAGTTTTTAATACTCTTGGAACTTAGACTTAATTTTTAATTTCCAATTGTCTAACTAGTTTGGGTTTCAACTTTTAAAGTATTCAGAGCAAGTTCAAATTTCCAAAAAAAAAAAAATAAAAATTTGGCGCCAGAGGACGCAATTTTACCAAAAAATTCGAAATTTCGAGATAAGTGGTAACATTTCCATATTTTAGTTTTCGTTTGATCCGAATTTTGGTTTGCCCAAAATATATAATCTAAATGTGATGTGTCATTAACCCCCAAAACTGTAATTTAATCAAGCTCATCTATTGAGACCAGTGGCGGTTCGTAGTCAAAACAAATGGGGGGGTGCTGCGGCAATGTTTAGCGTTTTATGTTTGATCCAAAATGTCGATTTCGTCAAAATTTTAACTACTTAAAATTTCGACAAAATGTAACTTTTCGAAAATGTTGGATTTCTTAGAAAACATGACAATAAAAATTTTTGAATAATGTCGGGTTTTTTTGAAAGCCTAAATTTTTTCCAAATTTCGATTGTATTCCAAAATTTAGATTTTTTCTTGTAATTTCAACTTTATTTTATTTTTAAGTATTGAATTTTCCACAAATCCATGTATACTCTTTACGACATTTTATTTTTTGTATTTTTTTAAATTAAGTACATTTTTTCAAAATTTCACCCTTTAAAAATTTTTATTTTTTCTGAAAATGTAAAATTTCTTAAAACTGGACATTTAACTCTTTAAATTTTCAATCTTTTTCAAAATTTTATTTTTTTTTTGAGAAATTATAATATTTTTATTGAAAATTTCGATTCTTAATAATTTCGACTGTTTTTTTAATGTCAAACATTTTTCAAAATTTCGACTAGTTTTGCAAAGTTTCGATGCAGACTTTTTTTTCACATTTTCGACTATTTTTGTTTTTTTTTTAATTTGGCTACTTTTTAATTTTAGAAATTTTTTAAAATTTCGTTTTGTTTTTAAATCTTGACGTTTTATGGAAAGTTTAACATTTTTTCAAAATTTTAATTTTGTTGACCTAAAACTTTGGTTCAAAATTTTAACTACCAAAAATATAAACTTTTTTCAAACCTTAAGCTTCTCAGTATTTCGAATTTTAACAACCTCGACCTTTTGACTTGTTTTCAATATTCCGGTTTCGAAAAATTTGGTTTTTATTGATCATTTGAGTGAACATTTCTTAATTATTCAAAACTTTAAAAACTTGATAATTCTCAGATCTTTTGAATGTGTCTACTTTTTCAAAGGTTTGATATTTTTTTTAATTTGGACTATAAAATTTCGACCTATTTGTTTGAAAATTTCTTCATTTTCAAAATTTTGTTTGAAAGTTTTTAAAAATGTTTGCCTTATCCTTAAATTTTGTATATATTTCGTATATTTCTCAAAATTTAGAAAGATTAAAGTGTCAACAAATTTCGACTCCTTTTTAAAATTTTTAACCATTTCTTAAATCTGCACTTTGCTAAAATTTTTGACTTTTTTGTAATTTCCACTTTGTTGAAAATTTCGTTTTTTTTCAAATGTTCGAATTTTTCAAAATTTTAGCCATTTTTCAAAATTAAAAATTTTTAGAACATTTAAAAATTTCGATTATTTTTTTAATTTCAACTGTTTTCAAAAATTTGACATTCTTTGCAAAGTGTAGATCCTTTTTTTAAAAATTTTGATTTTTCTTTTAAGTGACACATTTCTTGAAAACTCATTTTGAGATTTTTGACCAATTTCGAATTTTTTTAAAGATTTCGACTCTATTTGAAAACTTGACCTTTTTTTTTAAAGGTTCGAACTGTTTTCAAAATATTATTTATAATTTTTTTGAACATTTCCAATTAAATCATTAACTTAAAAAAAAAGAGTTTTTATTTTAAATTTGAACTACTCAAAATTTCGACTTTTTCCAAAATTTTACCTTTTCAAAATTTCAACCTTTTTGATAATTACGGATTTTTTGATTATTTTCAGTTTTCTCCAATATTCAAAAATTCAGCTTCTTTGAAAATTTAATTAAAAATTCTGCACCTTACATTAAATGTCGATATCTATTCAGAATTTTGCCTTTTCTCATTCGCAAAATCACTGAAAATGTCGACTATTTTAAAAATTTAATTTTTTTTCAAAATATTAACCTTTTCAAAATCGTTATTTTTTTTGGAAATTTGATTTTCTATGAAAAATTCAAAATTTTCGTAAATTTTTTCGGAATTTTTAATTCTACTTTTTTCCAAATTTTGGCTTTTTTGATTCCTTTGGCTTTATTTTTTATAACTGGTGATTTTTCTTCTTTTTAAATTTAAAGTTTTTCGAACAAATATTATATTTATTACTTATTAATTATTATATTAAAATAAATATTACTCCTAGTAACAAAAATTTCGATTTTTAAAACTAGGCGAAGCTTTAAAACAAATTTCCAAAAAAAACTTGCAGCTTATGTACAAATAAATTATTAAAATTTAAATTTTAATCTCAATATATTGACTTCAAGCATTAAATTGTTCATTAATTTTTTTGCAACATTTTGATTGTTTTTATTTTCTGAATTTTGAGGCTTTTCTTGAAATGTTGTGTCTTTTTTTAGAAAATTTCAATAATTCCCACTTTAAAAGTCGAAATTCTAAGAATATTTTTGACAATTAATTTATTTTTTAAAATTGTTCTTATTTCTTTAATTTTTAAATTGTTCTTTATTTCAAAAATTTTGTATACAAATAAGAAATTTCAATTTTTCCTAGAAATATTGTCTGCTTTTTCTTCAAAATTTGCTCTTATTCTTTAAATTTGAACTTTACAATTTTAAGAATAAATTTAACATTTTTAGACAAGTTGGAAATTTTGATTCAGAATTTTCCCTGGTCATACAGTAGTAATAATTTTTTAGAAAAACAAATTGCAAAAAATTTAAAAGGTTCATTTTTTATGCAAATTTAGAGTTTATTTTCTCTAAATTTATATATAAATAAAACAAAGTCGTGTTAATTACACCATTTATAACTCCAGAACGGCTGAACGAATTTTTATGTTCTTTGCTTTGTTGTATTTGCCTCGGCTTTAAATAGCAGAATAAAGACTAAAATATTGAAAAAATTCGCATGTTTTATAAAAAATCCGTGTACAGCGCCATCTCTAATTCATAACAGGAACATGCGGAAATGTACCGCGACCTACACTAACCGTAAATGTGTTGTAATCAGTTTCCAGTAGATGACACTGTATCTGTTTTAATTATGGCCTGTTTTTAGCGGTTTTTCGGGATTCACCTGGAAACGGGCGATCGTATTAAATATTTTAATGTAAAATTTCATTCACAATATTTATTAATTCTGAGGTGGTACGAAGTTCGACAGGGCCAGCTAGTACTTAATAATTTTCAGTTTCTTATCAAAATTACAAAATAAAAGGAGCTATAAAATATTAACATTTCGTAAAAAAACTTTTAACATTTCTGAAACAAATTAGAGAAACCAACATTTTTACAAGAAAAAATATTTTAAACAAAATTTCTAGCAAAAGTTGAAATTAAAAAAAAATCCTTTGTATAAAATGTTTAGGGAAACACAAATTTCATGGAAAAAAAATTAAAATTTCTTAGAGAAAATTGAAATTTCAGAAAAAATTTGAAATATCTTTATAAAAAGGTTTAAATTGAAATTTTACTAAAATAATCCAAGACTCGGTCGTTATTTCATTTTTGAAAAATATCGAATGCGTAAGGAGATGAAAATTAAATTTTTTCTTAAAATTTCTTGTTTTTTCCAAAATGTTGACATTTTTATAGAAATTTGAGAGGTCCTTGCTTAACACTTTTATCAAAATTAGAAAATAAAATGAACTATGAAATATCAAATTCTAACGAAAAAATTCGACAGTTTTAAAGAAAATTAGAGGAACATAAAAAATCTGAAGAGGTTGAAATTTCCAGAAGAAATTTTAAGACCAAAATTTTCAGAAAAAGTAGGAATGTGTAACAAATTTCTTTTTATAAAATATCTAGGAAAAATGGAAACTTCACAGCAAAAAAATTAAAATTTTCTTATATAAATCGAAATATCTAGAAGCAACTTAAAATTTTTATACAAAAAAGTTGAAATTGAGATTTTAGGTAAAAATTGGAGTATTCGCTAATATTTTTTTTAGAAAAATAATAAAATGCAAGAAGAGTTTGAATTAGATGTTATTTTGAGATTTTAATTATTTTCTCAACATTTTTACAAAAATTAGAAAAAAATATTAAAATAGATTTTAAAATTCCGTAACTTCGTAAAAGAAACTTGACATTTCTATAAAAAGAAATCAGAGAAAATTTAAAATCTCTACAAAAATTTTTTTGAGAAAAAAACCCGTAAGCGAAATTGGGGGTGCTGCAGTTCCACAGTGCCTATATGCGAGTCGCCACTGATTGAGACTTAAAGAAACTTATTTATTTTCAGGGTGTTAGGCTTGCCACCAAATTCGAAAGAATGGTCCTTGGGGACGACAGATTTGAAGTGCCAGCTAAAAGGCACCTCGGCATGGTGGTGTTCAGGTTAAAGGGGGAGAACGAAGTGACGGAAAATCTATGGAAGAGGTTGAATTTCAGAGGGAACATCCATTTGGTGCCTGCTTCCTTGAAAGGGAAATATGTCATTAGATTCACTGTTACTTCACAACGTACAACCGATGAAGATATTGTAAAAGACTGGAATGAAATCAAAACAGTAGCCACGGAACTGTTTGCAGAGAATGACATTTTGACGAGGAGGAAAACCAAAGTACTATTAGGAGGTAAAGCTGATTTGAATAAGCTGATTGATTTTGTTAGACATTAATTGCATGGTTTACGATTTATTTATTTCTTTTTCTAAGTTTATGTATGTATTACTTATTGTGTTAAAAATAGATTATTTTTGTTAAGTTTGCTTTTAATTTAACTGTTTATTATTACTAACAACTTCATTCCAAACGAAGCGGTTTTATGTTAAAACGTTGAAAAAACATGAAATCCAAATACTAGGACGAGAAGGTATTGAACATTCCTAAAGTAAACAAAAAGTGCAAGTTAAAATATTTCATTATTTAACGTACGTGATTTAAATTGAGGTAATAGGTCACATTACTGCCAATGGCACTAAGTCTTTGCGCCAGACTACTGAAGCTACTAGGCTTTTATATTCATTAGTTCGTAACGTGAGAAAAATTCATAAGTTCCATCCTTATAAAATGAAAATTGCCCAAGAGCTTCGTGAAGATGATTACGACAAAATAATAGAGTTTTGTGAGACTATGTCGAATTTAGTCACTGCAAACCCAAACCTTGTAAAAAATATCTGCTTGAGTGATGAATACAGCTTTACTTTCATGGCTCTGTTAATAAATACAATTTGCATTACTGGGACGATGAGAACTCCCATTTTATCAGAGAAGGTCATACTCAACCTCCCCAAAAACTGAATGTTTGGGCAGGCATCCTTGGGGATGTTGTCATTGGGCCCATATTCATAAATGAAATAAAAACTGGTGACATTTACTTTACTATGTTAGAAAACAGATCCGTTAATAATTGTGGAAATAGAGAATCAGCAAGATTTAGAAGGAAATCAAGTGTTGGACGAAAATGAGTTCTTCTTTCAACAAGATGGAGCTCCACCACATTGTGCTTTAAACGTTGGTCAACAACCAATTGCCAAACTATTGGATTGGCAGACGTGGTGCAATTGAGCGGCCAACAGCATCACCAGACTTGACAAGTTTAGATTTTCTTCTGGGGCCATTTGAAGTCAGTGATTTACAAAATACAAGCGGTTAATTTGGATGACTTACGGCAACGAATTGTTGATGGATGCAGCTGAATTACACGAGAAACATTTCAAAAAATGAGATAAGAATTTGAAAATCGGATCTATTACTGCCTGGAACAAAACGGTGCTCATTTCGGGTATTTCTTGTAAAATTCAACTATTTCAAACGACAGGATTTGCATTTTTGAAGACATTAAATGGTTTTTATCATTCTCTACTTATCAGTTGACGTTTGACTAATTACTTGAAGCTAAACCCTAAACAGTGGTGCAAACATTTCTTTTATCAAAACATCTTTGATAGCTTAAATTCCCAAGCGTTGATTTTACTAACAATATGGGCTTAACAACAATATTGTGCAGGAAAACATGAACGTGGGCTATATTGCGAAACAAGCGGTTTTCTCAAAAATTAATAGTAGACATAAAAAAGTACTACATAACCAAAGAGAGTTTAAGAACCATTTATATACAACAATTTTTAGATTAGATTTCGTGTTTCGTGTTTCTTTTCATCCACCCCGCACCTTGACCTAAGGAGATCTTTTGTTCATACCCTGATCTATGTAGTTCCAAGGTTCAAACTCTTGTAAAAGTTTATTATGGACCCGGGATTGAGTTTTTTTACATTTAAGGGGCCTAAGGACACCCATCCGAGTTGGACGTGCCTTTTGCGTGCAAGCTGCAGTCTCCAAAGCTTCTGCGCAAAAGCGACATAGATCTCTTTTAGCTTGACCTATTTTCTTGAGGTGGTACCTCATAGGGCAATGTCCTGTTAAGAGGACGGTTAGTATTCTCAATTCGGATTTGCTAGTATTTATCTAGTAGACCTTTGTCTTTTCAAGCGTTCCAGATATGAATCTTTTTGTCTGTCGTAGTCCTGGATATGATCTCCAGGACTTTGCTTCCCATTTTTTTACCTCATTGTTAATTTGACGTTTATAAAAACCAAACGCCGGTTCAGGTCCAAGAAATGACGATGCAGATCCTTTTCTAGCGAGTTGGTCCGCAGCTTCATTCCCTTGTATTTTTTTGTGCCCTGGCACCCACTTCCCAAGCAACATTGATTTGTATAATAAACGTTTATTAAATTAAAATTGCGTTTATTTTAACTTAAAAGAACGTTTATATACCATTCAGTGTTGCTTAGGTTAAGGTTGATCCTGTTGTGTTAAGCCAATTGTTTCAGAGTTTGCTGACAGTCCCAAATTAGTTTGAATTGGACAATGCAGCTGCAAAGAGCCTTTATTGCCGCTTGACTGTCAAAGTTGATGTGGATCTTTGTTTCTTGCAGGTTTTTTCGAAGACAAGCGTGAGCACAAACTTCTGTTGCATGTATTTCAGTTGTTTGAAAGACGGCTGGACCTTTTCCTAAGGCTTTAGAGAGCCCATAGTTAGGACCATAAATTTCTACCCCAGTCCCATGTGCTGTCTTTGATCCATGTGTAAACCAGATGGATAATTTGTGTTTTTCTTCAGGTTCAGTACCTAAAGAAAAACACTGACATTAAATCAGTTTGAGCGTCAGTGTAGTTATTTAAGTCGACTTCAACAAAGGAATGATCAAATTCGTACCTGCGTTGCATATTATCAACGGATTTTGCTAAAATCACAGGGCTACATTCCTTGAGGATTCCCATGTGAGCGGCAAAGTCTCCTTCTTTAAATTGTTTTAATTGCAGTAATCTTGAGGCTCCTTTGATTGCCTTTCTCTTTACTAAAAGGTGAAGAGGAGTTAGACCTAGCATTACCTCAATTTTTTTTAAGTTTAATCTACTCGCAAAGGGTAACCCCATTATGCTTTTAAAGCACCGTGAGTAGGATGCGGAAACAAGGATAGATGGCGATGAACCGCCTTCTTAAACAAGGAAGGGTTGTACTTTTTGGGGATAATTTCTTTCGGTTACAAGTTCCATAACTTGAAAGTTCTATAGAAAAAACAGTCTCCGTAGACTGAAGTCCTCACTGTGTCAAGCTGGACCGCACAGGAATTTGCTGTCTTCGACTGTCTAGTACGCCTCAAGAATCTTGCCTTTGGGGGGATCAATCCTATTAGTTCCTGCGAGCATTTTTCATGATAGTACTTGTAGAAAAGAGACAAGTCAATAACCATATGCCCGGGCTCTAGTGCTTCGAGAGAATCGGTCAGATTCTCGTCATCAAGCGAATCGCTCTTCTTTGAATTGAATCCAAGAGAGCTAAAGTGTGTTTTGGGACTAAACTTCAAAAGTGAGAACAGTATTGGCTAGTGTTGGCCTAACTTGAGCTTTGTATAGTGTGAATAGCTGATGAGATGTGAAGTACTCTTTAGTTCCAAAAAGAAAGCCTAGCTTCTAAGAGGCGGATTTGGCAATGGCGCGCACCTGATCGTCCCAAGGGAAGTTAGTGCTCGCATTCACTCCTAGGATAGATAGATTAGATCCCATCGGAAGAATTTTACCGTCCATTAGTATGTTTGTTGCATTATCCCTTGATGTTTTCTTAGAGAAAACCGCGGTCTAAGTTTTTGAAGCGTTGAAGTCGACCAAATTGTTCTTACCCCATTCCAGAATAATCTCGAGATCCCGATTAATCGTCTGTATCTGCTGTTCCCTCAGTCGATCTGAAGCAGCGATAGATAATGGTTTGTCGGAGAAAAAAGATGACACAAGGCTACTATCATCTGCGTAGCTGTATATAGGATTGAAAGTTGAAGCTAAGAGATCGTTTATGTGTAACAGAAATAGAGTAGGAGACAGAACGGACCCCTGAGGCACCCCTGCGTTAATCGCAAATGTCTCGGATGAGATGCCATCGACGACGACCTGAAGAGATCTGTCAGCGAGAAAATTAGATATCAAATGACAGAGTCCAGGAAGAAGACCACAAGATGTTAATTTGGCGAGAAGAGATCGGTACCAGACTCTGTCGAAAGCCTTTGAGATATCCAATGCCACCATACTAGCCTCACCAAGTTTTTCCATAGCTGAGTTACAGATATGAGTAATATATGCCAGTAGATCGCCAGTGGAACGTTGTTGTCTAAAACCGTATTGCATGTCGGAGATAATTCTATTTTCCTCCAGATGCTGCTGTTGGGCAGTAGTTCGTTGCGTCTGTTATGCTCAGACATGCGTTCAAGATTTTGTGCTGTCTTTTTCGTTATTTTTGGCCACCATACTAAAGAAGCGCATGTGATCAGGGATGTAATTAACATCCTATATGACCTGTAGATCATTTTCGGTTTCAGACCCCAGATTTTGCTGAATAGTCTGCGGCACGTCCAGAACGCTGTCGTGGTTCGCTTGATTATTAGACTCAAATGAGGATTCCAGGTGAGCTTTTGCTCTAGGACTATTTATAGATGTTTAGTCTCATTTGAGAAGTTAAGTTGGGCTCTATTCATAGTGAAGGCTGTTAGATTTAGCTTTCTTCTCTTCGTGAAAGGAATTATTATTATTTTATTTGGGTTTACACTTAACCCTTGTTTTTGAACACCAGTTGTCAATGATGTTTCCGCATTAAATCCGACAGGATTTTACCGTTTTTGCCCCTGATAATGGCAGTAATATCATCTGCATAACCTATTGCTTCAAAGCCCGAGTAATGCAGTATATTTAGGAGGTCATTAACTGCGGTGGACCACAGCAGTGGCGATAGAACATTTCCCTGGGGATAACCCCTTGATGCGCACACTGTGACTGAATCACTGTCTAAGGTTGCTTTGATTCTCCTACCACCTAACATGGAGACGATCCAGTCGATAGTAGGTTTCTCAAAACCTTTTATGGATTCATCATCAAAAGCACCCTCTATGTCTATAAATCCACAAAGAACTATTTCTTTGTTTAAGTATGCACTTTCTATCTTTTTAACAAAATTGTGTAAGGTTGTTTCTATGGATTAGCCTTCTTGATTCGCAAATTGATTTTCATGAAGCGGATTCTTTGACAGTACTTCTCTTCAAATGTGTTGGTTTATAATTTTCTTCATTGTTTTAAGGAGAAATGACTTTAGACTAATAGGTCTATATGATTTAGGCTGCGCAGACAATCGTTTGCCTGCCTTTGGTCTATAGACCACATTTACATCTTTCCAGCTTAGTAGAATGTAGCTTAACGTGTAACTAGCTTTGAACATTGTAGCTAGTATAAGTTCCATTATGCCGTGCTGCAGTAGGGCTGAAAGATTAAAAAAAAAACATTTTTAACCCCATGTTCTATTTAAGATTTTTTAGGGGGCTGCTGCTTCGGCCAAGGAGGTACAACCGTAGGTGGCAACCTACACCAATTAAGTGTCCCTCTCACAACCAAAATTGACCGGTTTCGATATTTTACACATAACATTTTTATTTTCCCCTTATATAGGGTGGATCGTTTTCAAAAAATCAGCTTTCTGGATATAAATTTGGTATAAAAAGGAGCCTACTAATTATACCCCAACGTAAGGAATGTCTATCAAAAGGTCAAAATCGCTTCAGTAATTAAATTCTGGAAAGCGGACAGACAAACAGACAAACACACTTTCTCAGTTATGTTATGTTATTGAAGAATAAAAGTCGAGAAATAGATCAAACTTTGAAATTCAAGCTTAGGATTTCGAAAAAAGGCAAAACTTCAAAATGAAAGTCGAAAATAAAAAAAAATAGAAAATGCTAGAGAGAAAACACGAAAATTCGACTTCTAATCTCAAAACCAGGGGCGGATTTAAGGGTGTATAAAATATGCAACTGAACAGGGGCTCTCAAAAAAAGTTTTGTAGTCATCAAGTATATGGTAAAAACGGTAAGAGAGAAGATTTTAATATTATTGCGAACACGACACAAAGTTTTTGTGTTTCACAGGGGCTCTAACCAATGTGTTGCATATGGGGCTCCTAGTAGCTTTAATCCGCCCCTGCTCAATACTTTAAGAAAAATCAATGATAGTGGAACTTTTGATAGGAAAAACGATGTTTATAAAAATATTGTTAAAAAATATTTTAATGTGATAACGAAAGGCTTCCACGGCCAGAGTCAGTGCAGGATATTATTATTATTATATTTATTATATTTCAACAGGGTTTAGGCCCCTATTACAGAAACAAAATAAAAATTGATGGGAGTAGATGCACTTGATCATAAGAAAAAATAATGAATTATCAATTATACAAAATAATTACCCGGAGAAAACACTAATTATTAGATAAAGTAAATTAATTATAAGGAAATGTGGCTAAATGTCTCTTCGATAGTTTTTCTTAATTTGGCCCGACTGTCTGAATGGAAATCAAAACTGTCCGCAATACCATTAGCATATTTTGTAAGAATCACTAGCAGAGACCTGCCCATAGCGTTAGTACGACTATTCACACAATAAAACATTTGTTTTGATCCTGCACTCTGTCTTGGCACCAAAAAGTTAATCTTGGAAAGTAAGTTTGGACAATCTATACAATTATTGAGGAGTCCGTATAAGAAATTCATTCCATGTGTTATTCTTCGGGTTTGTAGACTGATAAAATTGAAGCGATTTAAAAGAACGTTATGGTCACAGCCTCTAGCTGGGTAGACACCATCTTGAATGAAACACAAGAATTTGAGGAAACGCCTTTGAATTGACTCTAACGCTGTGATATGAGTATTATATATTGGAAACCAGATGAGGGAGCCATATTCAAAACGTGTTAGTACTAGCGACTGAAATAATAATGCTAAAGATTTCTTGTTTTTAAAATCCTTACAATTTCTACACAGAAAGCCATATGTTTTATATGCTGATGAAAGTGCCTTGTGCAAAGCAAAGTTAAAACTACTATCCATAATAACTCCTAGATCCCTTATGGATTCACATCTGCTTAAAAAGACACTATTAATTTCATACTCATGCTTGATTATATTGATTTTTCTTGAGTAGGAAGCAACATTACATTTAGATACATTTAAAGAAAGCCGATTATCATTGCACCACTTAACAACAGCATCAATGTCTTTTTGAATTAATACACAGTCCTCATTAGAAGATACGGAACTAAAGAATTTTAAGTCATCTGTAAAAAGTAGTTTGGATGATTTTATAACAGAAACAATATCATTGATAAATAAGACAAAGATCAAAGGACCGAGATTTGAGCCTTGTGGAACTCCCGATGTTGGGCTGAACGTGTTAGATTTAAAATTTCGATATTTGACAAATTGCTCCCTATTTGTTAGGTATGACATAAAAAAGTGTATCAGCCGGTTTGAAAATCCATAAAGTTGCAATTTTTGCAAGAAAATAAAATGATCAATTTGATCAAAGGCTTTTTGAAAGTCTGTGTATACACAATCAACTTGTCCATGACGGTCAATGATTTCAGCCACATAGTGAGAGAAAGAAGCTAAGTTTGTTACAGTAGATCGTTTCTCAACAAAACCATGCTGATTCTCAGATATAAAATTTTTTAATGATGCATGTATGCGCTTGTATAAAATTGACTCAAATGTCTTTGCAAAGTTACAAAGTAGCGAAATTGGTCTGTAGTTGCTTATTTGCGTTGTAGTACCCTTTTTAAACACTGGAGTAATACATGCCTGTTTCCACAGCGACGGAAATTCAGATGTTTTTAGAGACAAATTAAATAGAATAGTGAGCGGTTTAGAAAACACGTTAGCACAATCTTTCAGCAGAAAGCTGGGAATGTCCTCTGGTCCAGAAGTAAACTTATCCTTTGACCGTTTTAGTGCCTCTAATATTTCAGCTTCAGTTATATTCAAAATAGAGACTGTATCAGGAAAATGAGAGAAATATTTGGTAGCCGTTTTATCTAAATTATGAGTGTTACTGGGTGTTATATAAACACTTTTAAAAAAAGTTACAAACCCATCCACAATCTCTTGAGGAGTGGACAATTGTGCAGTACCATAAGACATAACACCAGGAATTCTTGTTCTCCCTTTCTTTATTTGAATAAAAGACCAAAACTTTTTAGGATCATTGGAAATGCTATTCTGGACGTTCAAGAGATATTCTTTGTAAGATTGGTCAGCTATTTTTTTGCATAATGCTCTATAATATTTAAAGTTCTCATATACATTGGAATTGCGAGTACGCTTATAATTTTTGTGTAAACGGCCTTTAAATTTTATTAACTTTATAAAATGGGAATCGAACCATGGTGGATAGCATGTACGACAATTTGATTTCTGTGTATATCTCGGAATAGCAGATTCGAATGTATTCGTCAGGATTTCGTAGAAGGTAGAGCAAGCAATGTTCACATCATTAAATGTTTCCAGTATACTCCAGTCAATATTAGATAATAAATCATATAGCAGTAGGTAGTTCGCTTTTTAAAATTAAATGATTGGGCTTGATAGCCTTGATGATTAACATCAAAATTAATAAACCGTTGACAAGATAGAGTAACATTAATGTCAAGCACAGGATGATATGTATCTTCGGGAACTAAAGGAAATGTGGATTTCAGAACATGACAATTAAAACTTGATAATAATGTCCAATAGCCTGTCGGAGGAATTTAATACATTATTGCATTGACGAGGGACCTGAATTTGCATGAAATTCTTGATTGGCATAAAGTAGTTGTCATTTGGGTTATTAAAGTTTCTAATATTGAAATCACCAATAATCATTAGTTTGTCACAGTTAAACTCAAAATTAGAGTGTTCAAGTAATTCAAAAAATAGCTCGTACTCAGCAACTCTACAGGTTGGAGGTATATAAACAACCAAGACAAAGATCACTACATTAGAGTGCAAAGTAACTTTGACTCCACAAATATCAACTAAAGGAATTGCTTCAGTTATATGATTAAAATTAAGTTCAGAGGTTTGAAATTTATCAGAAATTGCGAGGAGGACACCACCTCCTCTAGCCACATTGAGAGAACTATACTCTTTGTCCTTACGAAACACTGTGAAATTATTAGGAAACAACTCATAGCTTTATATATCTGAGTTAGGCCACGTTTCAGTTAATGCAACTATTTCATAATTACATAATGATAAATTGTTATAAAACAAAAGAATTTTGGATATACTTCTTCCGGGATTGGACCGTGTCAAAGAACTACTGAAAGTGTTCAACCTTTCGCCCACATCCTAGGGGGCTTCTTCAGGAACAAAGAAAAGAAACAATAAATGAAAAGAGAAATATAAGGGAATATGCAAAAATGAAAAAATGAAAAGGCCAATTTCAAAACATCAGAGCAGTAACTCAGTCCACCATGTCCACCTCATGTCCACCATACCAGAGGCGAAACTCTTCTGAATTGAAAATTGGTACAAAAGATAAGAAGGTTTAGACGGAAGAGCACGGGAACTCGTATGTCCACGATACCAGAAGCGAAACGTTTCTGAAAGGAAAGAGGGAAAGGGAAACTTTATATACCATTCGTCTGCGCAATCACTTCTGAAGATTTTCCGTTGGTTGGTTTCCAGATGGAGGAAAGCATGTAACCGTCGTCTCTGTTGAGGTTTTTGGAGAATTTTTGGACTTCAATGGCCTCGCGTATCTTTCTATTGTAGTAATTGGGAATATTAGATATAATTGAAATATTATCAAAGAGAATCTTATGTCCGGTCCCATGTTGATGTTCCGCAATGGCTGACTGCCAAAATAAACCATACCTAAGACATCTTTGGTGCTCGGATATTCGCGTTTTAAATGATCGCTTCGTTTCTCCGATGTACACTGAACCACAAGAACAAGGAACCCTGTACACACCATTAAAACAAAAGGATGAAAATTTATCTTTGCGAGATGGGAGGAGGTGTTGGATCTTTGAGGATGATGAAAAAATGGGTTTGATGTTATGTTTTGTCAATAATTTTCCGATTTGATCTGTTACTCCGTGAACATAAGAAAGAAACGCTTTAGAAGAAATTATTGAATTTTGTGAAGGACGGGGGGTAGGGTGAAGATGTTTAATGTCGTGCGATTTGTAACCATTGTTGCGGAGGTTGAAACGAATTTTGTTCAACTCCTCTGAAAGATTTATCGGTTGTGAAATTGCTACAGCTCATGAAACCAGTGAATTTATGACAAAACGTTTTTGGGAAGGGTGATGATGAGACTCTGCATGCAAATAACGATTAGTATGGGGGGTTTTCGATAAACGGAATGAGAAACGCGACCGTTTGGTAAACGGATGACCAGTACGTCAAGAAAAGCAAGAGAACCGTTGTTTTCGATTTCCATAGTGAAACTAATGAAAGAATATAAACTGTTTAGGTTTTCCAAAAATAAATTTAGTGAATCCTTGCCATGTGGCCATACAACAAATGTGTTATCTACATAGCGAAGCCAAACCTTGGGTTTTAAATCCGCAGTTTCCAACTCAGTGTTTTCAAAAGATTCCATGAAAATATTTGCTATGACTGGGGATAAGGGGGAACCCATTGGGGTGCCGGAGACTTGTTTATAAAAGCTGCCATTGAAAGTTTGATGGAACGGACTGGTCCTTGATTATCTTCAAAAATTGAAAAACAGAACTTGTCCCCTGAAACCAAGAAAGATTAAAAAACACAACAAACGTTGCTCTAACGCGTTTCCACAGTCAAGCTTCTCAAGTTTTCTCTCTGAAGATAACAGCTTGGCTGTCGAAACTCGTTAGAGCAACCGTTGTTGTGTTTTTTAATCTTTCATGCTTTCAGGAGACAAGTTTTGTTTTTCAATTTTTGCCATTGAAAGATTTTAATGCACCAAGAAAGGGAAGCATAACCATTACTGGGCCAGGGCAAAAAACTTGGGAAACGCTTCTCTTATAGAAAGATCCCATTATTTTACAATAATTTAGTAGTATACTATTATTAAATTAATAAAGAAAAATTCCAGGTGAAATAATTGAAGAATACAAAAAAGACAAACTTGGCAAGAAAAAATCAATCATCCAGGAACAGGCCCGGATTTAAGGTTGGAGCGATTGGGCCCAATGGGGCCCCGCACTTGAAAGGGCCTCACATCACCACCAAAATTAAGAAAAAGTTATTTTTCGAAATTTAAAGCAAATTGCATTTGACCGTAAAGGATAAATTATAAATTATTCAAATAATAAAAATATTGATGGATGAGATTTATTATTGTATTTATTATAATACTAGCTTCTACATGCGGCTTCGTCCGCGTGGAATCAAATAACTGCTTTTCTAGAAAACGTTAACATTTTACTTCCTCGAGATTTGATTTTCTTTAAAACAAAAACTTTCCATGTTAAGCATTGCGCATTTCCCATTTAGGTTTCTATATCGAGAGATTTAGGTTATGCATTGGTCCGTTAATAGTTAGCTATTAACTAGGACATATTCCTTAATATTACGTGTAAAAGTAATAAAGCAAAACGGTCTAAAATACTATTAAAAAAATAGTTAACAGGAATGTATGTAATAAACTATCCAAAGTTACAAACAATTTGTGCAATGTCATGGTTTGTTAAATTGAAAGAGTTCGATTTGTTTTGTTTTACATATAAACTCGATAACAGGACAAACATTATTTTATTTCTGCTAGTTGCTCAGTCAAAACAAAAACTGAAAAAAAATAGAGGCCCCCGCAAAAAAATTTAATCTGGCCCCGCACTTATTGGATCAGGACCTGGACAAAAAGAGTCGAACAATAAAATCGAATTTGGAAAAATCCAACTTTTCAAATAACTCGATATTATCAAAAATTTTCATAGTCAAGTTTTCAAAAAAAATCTAAAAATTTTGGAAATTCGAAAATCCAAATTTTGTCAAAAATGTGAAAAAAATCATTCCGAAAAATCCAAATCTTCGAGATAAAGTCAAATTATTTACAAAAAATTGAAATTTTGAAAAATATATCTTTTAAAAATTTGACAGTTCCAAAAAAGATTTTTAATAAAGATAAAAGTTAGCGACAAATTAACGTTTCCAAACAAATCAAAATATACAGGGTGGACCATAAGTAATGATACATAGAGCAAGAGTAGATTTTTTGTATAAAAATATCGTGATTTAGCCACATTACCTTATACCAAAAGTTGATATTAACAGAGATACAGGGTGTCAAAATTGAAAAAAAAATGTGATTTTTTCGCATAACTGATGAACACATTTCACTATAGACAAAAAATTTGGCATAGCGGGGTTTCTTTGGTTAAGAAAATCTAATTTACTAACAGATTGTCAGTAACTCATAGGGGGCGCCAGCTGCAATACCTTGTATTATTCTAAAGCATCATAACTTTTTTGTGTCTTCATGTACACTTATTCTAAATAGATATTTTATTAACCTACATTTTTTACGTAAAAAAGGTATACTTTCTACATGTTGATACAAGCAACCGTTTTCAAGATATTTGATTTCAAAGTTTGTCGTACGTTTATTTTAAGTTATGTAAATGCGAATTTTTCGCAGTAGGTTTCGAAATAAAAGTAATAAAACTGACTCTAAAATAGTTTATATCTAATATTACTCTAATGACATTATTATTATACATATTTTTTAAATTTTTGAAGCAAATTTAAATAAAATACCAAAACAAAATTTATTTTCAATAATAAATATGTGGGAAATGACCTTTTTCGTGTAAAGGGATTGTAAACAATTAAAAACCTGGCTGTCTTTTATTGAAATTCATCTCCAAATATCTGCTTTGACCATCCAGACTATTAAAATTTTCTTGTGCGGTCTCAGAGATCATATCTCACATCTCTATGTTAGAAAATAAATTACGTCTTAATTTTTTGGATTTTCTTTATTGAGATTTTCAAAATTTAGGTAATAATATTATCAACAAAGTAATATTTGGTATTAATTAGTTTCGAAGCTGTCTTATGATTACTTTTTTTTCAAGCCTACTTCGAAAATTTAATATCTTATTAATTTAAAACCAAGGCACGTCAAGCTTTAAAGACAAATATCTTGGAAACGGTTGCTCGTACCAACTTTCAGAAAGTATACCTTTTTTACGTAAAAAATATGGGGAAATAGAATAACGTATTTAAAATTAATATACGTGGGTGCACAAGAAAGTTATGATGATTTAGAATGATGCAGGATAGGGCAGGTAGCGCCCCCTATCATCTATTGGTAATAGATTAGCAAATTAGAGTTTGTTGACTTAAGAAACCCCCTTGTGCCAAATTTCATGCCTATATTACAATTCGTTACATAGTTATACAAAAAAATCGAAACTTTTGTTTCAACTTTGACACCCTGTATCTCTGTTAATATCAACTTTTAGTATAAGCTAAATGTAGCTAAATTATAATTTTTATTCGAAATATCCACCATTGCTCTGTATACTATTACTTATGGTCCAACCTGTATATGTTAGTTTTTTAATAAAGTTTGACTTTTGAAAAAGTGATAATTTCAACAAAAAAATCGAAACTTTTAAATTAACTCAAAATTTTGAGACAAAGCTGAAATTTCGGGAGTCGAAGTAGAAAAGATTGATATTTTGAAGAAAGCGGATGTTTTAAAAGTGTTAAAATTTTTAAAATAAATCGAACAATAAAAATTGAACATTGGACATTTTCAAAAAAATGACCGAAGGATGCTTTCTCTTCTTTTACGCAGACGAAGCCGCCGCGAGTCTCCGTTAGTATACTATAATCAGCTATCCAAAGTTACAAACAAGCAATTACAGTAAATTGTTTGTAAAATGTATTGAATTTGAATTTTATTTAAGTATTTGATATATAGGGGCCCCGTAAAAAAATCTAATTCGGGCCCCGCACTTATTGGATCCGGCTCTGCCCAGAAAAATTTACCGAATATATTCTTATAAATGAATACTTTAATTTTGAAATAATAATTAAATAAACAAATATTATCAATTACAAATCCTAAATATAATTTAAAATGAAATCAATAACATCAAATAAAAATAAAGAAAACTTTTAATTATTTTAAGTCACATCAGGTTAGGTAACAAGATTGACGCTAGACCTGACAGGACTCCGTGGCGCAACGGTAGCGCGTCTGACTCCAGATCAGAAGGTTGCGTGTTCAAATCACGTCGGGGTCACAACTTTTTTTTTTTATTTCTGTAGCAGAATTTTTTTTATTTTACTCCAACTTTCTAAGAAATAGATATTTTATTGTTCGAAATACATATAACTATTGAATGAATAATGAAATTTTCTTTTACAAAATAAAAATAGAAAAAATTTTAAACAAATGGAGGGCAAAATAAGAAATACTTATGTCTAAATATTAAGACACATTTTGGCAGTAAGAAATCTCAATTTAAGAACACTCTAATTATTCTAAATTGCATATTTTCGACATTTAGAAATGAAAGAAACCTATATTAATAAAATTAAAGCGTCTAGCTGTCTGTCTGTCCGTCCATCGATTGATTTTTTGTCCGCGCTAATCTCGAAAACTGCTAAATTGATTCTAATGAAACTTTTACTAAAATGTAGATTATTTTTAGGAGCACCTTTTAGGATATTTTTATTTCAGTAAAAACCTAATATTTCACTTTTACGAATTCATTTGTGCTAACATTTTTATTTGAGGTTATAAGACAGAAAATATAAAAGAGAAAGTAATCCGCAATGTTTGTGGCTGTACACTATTGCTCAATACCTACAATTTTAGCGGATACTTGAAAAATAAGCTCAAATATTTGAATCTATTGTTTTAAAGATTAAATGAGAAATTTTATTTCGAAGTATGACGTTACTGGACGTTACGTGGACAAAGTCGGTGCTGGTCAGCTAGTTAATTAATATATTTGTGGGTTAGGAGACCAATTTTTGGCTTTTCCCTAGAAGTTGAGAGTTTAAAGTAACAGCTTCTAGTTAAATGTTAAAATAACCTGCAAAATTCGAAAATATAACTGTATAAACTATATAATCGAAGGACATGCATTTTTTATTTTACTAACGATTTACTACTCAAAAAAAAACTAGTCATATTAAAAACGTTATTTCTGTTATATTTAGAATATTTTATAAAACGTAAAATTTGTTCTAATATCTTTTTAGATACTAAAGGCAAAAATGAAAACTTCGGAACTAGTCTACTCCTGTCTAATTCCCCTATGTCGCCAAAGATAGTAAATGGGAGCTTTGCGGCAATGTACGACCAGAGCGATGTACTAGCAGCGTTCTCAAAAACAATTCAGCTACGTCAAAATGCTCAGAACAGTCCAGGTACGTGTTTACTTTTACGTCGAATATTTCCATGTAGTAAAAACGTATTAGTCGCCCATACACCAGCGGATCACTCGACGAATTGGATATGGCACATATCAAATCAGCGGAATTAATTTTGCGTTAATGGACAGGGCCGAGCCACAGACTAATCTGCAGACTTTATCTTGCATACACTAAATATGTTAGTTAGTGGCTGACTTTGACATATTTCACTCAAAAATGCTAGATAACACCAGCTAAATCTCGAGTGCGTGCAAATATACCGAGAACCGAGTCCAATTCGTAGAGAAGTGACGAGTATTAGACCACTAACGTGAAGCTTTTAACTGACGGATTTAATTGGTGGTTATAATACATGTACGGATATGTACGTTAGTGGGAAGAAACATATTTGGTATGTAACGAGCCAAGTGCGCAGATATATCTGTACGGATTAAATCCGCAGATCAGATTCGTTCGTGTATAGGCCGACTATTGAGCAAACGAAGACTTAATTCTTAAAAGCTGTAGAAAATGAGTTGCCAAAAATATAACTTAATGTAATTTAGTCAAAGGCGGGGAAATTAAGTATAGTATTCGAAAAATGCTCTTCATAGCATTCCTTACACATGGAGTGTAACCTAATATTTTTCCTGTAGATCAACGCCCACCTATCTTATTCTTAATTTTCATTCATCATGTTTTCAATTTTAGCCATGAGACGAAGAATTAAAGGTATTTTAATGTCTGGAAAACAGTATTCATTAGATTCTCGTTTGGATTTATTCCATGGAATCGAAGAATCAACAACAAGTAGATCTACTTCAGATCCAGTTGATAACTTGCCACTTTTGGAAGATGAAGAAAATACTAGTGGAAATTCAGGTAAGATAAAGCCCATTATTTTATCAGAAACAACTTTACCCTGACATTTTGATAGGTGATAAACTGATAAGTTTCATTCATATTTTATTGGTCATTTCTTCACCAGTGGCTTCTTCCACAAACCCAGATTTTCAGTTACCTTTTGTTAAGGATTGGTAATCTCTTATAGATTGCCCCAAGCAGCGATTGGATTTTGAGGAAGAAGCAACTGGCGAAGAAAAACCCCATAAAAAGTAAATGCAATTGGCACAACCTCGCAAAGAAGGGACAGAGAATATTGAAGCTGATAAGTTCCTAGACACTCTAAAGTGGTGTTTCTCAACTTTTTTTAAAGCTACACACTTTTGGTATTGAAATACAAAACTTGTACCCTGAAACCAAGAAAGATTAAAAAACACAACAAAGGTTGCTCTAACGCGTTTGGATAACCAAGTTATCATCTTCAGAGAGATATGTCTGAAGTATTTCTCTGAAGTATCTCTTTGAAGTATCTCCCTGAAGATGATAGCTCGGCTATCGAAACGAGTTATAGCAACCTTTGTTGTGTTTTTTAATCTTTCTTGGTTTCAGGGGACAAGTTTTGTATTTCAATTTTTGAAGATAATCACCAACACTTTTGGTATTGTGTAAAAAAGAGCGACACACCTTCAAGAATTTTTTGACGACCAAACGCAATCTCATAAAATACATTTTTGACAACCAAATAACCAAAACCAAAAATCCTTATCATCACCTCAACAAATTCTGATGACAAAAGAAAAATAATTTCAAATAGCGACCTACCTGGGGCCTTAAGACGACACACTAGTGTGTGGCGAAACACCGTTTGGGAAGTACTGCTTAAAGTATAAAATCTTTTAAATAATTTTTTATGCGAAATTTAAGACTAAATGATTTTTTAGGCTTAGTACACAAAAAGGTGGTTTAATAGATGGCAATGTTGTAATATAATTAGTTTAAATTCGCCTTACTATCAGCTTTAATTGGACGACTTTTTGCAGATTGGAACCAATCCCAAAAAACAGTTATATTGAAGAAAAAGTCAAAATATCTGAAAAACACAATATGGATCGCATTTTGAGATAAATGTTGTAATTTCGAAATTGCAATTTCCGAAAAGTTGTCTTTCAGAAAAAGATGAATATAAAAAAAATGCGGCATTTCGAAGAACAAAGAATTCAAACATTTGCTTCCAAAAAGCAAAATTTTGAGAATCGATTCGAAAAAGATAAATTTCGACAAAACAGTTGAAATTTCTAGAATGAATTGAATATCAAAATGTGAGGTAAAATCCAAACCTTAAGAAAGTAATTTTAATAAAACCAAACTTTAAGAACCCAGTGAAAATTTCTGGAAATTTAGATTTTAAGAAGAGGAAAGTTTCAAATTATTCAGGGTTAAAAAAAAGGCGAAATCTCGAAAAAAAAAACGATCGAAATTTTGAGAGAAACTTCGAAATCAGGAAAAAATTAAAAATTTTTCAAAGAGCGCCAGTTTCAAGAAAAAAATGGAATTTCGTCAATAAAGTCGAAATGTAAAACATTGAATTTTAAAAACTAGTCGAAGTTCCAAAAAAAGAGAAATTTCGAATATTGAAATACAAATCTTGTCCCTTGAAACCAAGAAAGATTAAAAAAACATACAACAAAGGTTGCTCTAGCTTAGAACTCCGAATCTTCAGAACACAATAAAATTTGGAAAAAAGTCAAGATTTCTTCTTGAAATTTCGTTCTAAACTTGAACGTTTCTAAAAAAGTCGAATCATTTGATTTAAATCTAAACTTTAATCGCTAAAGTTGGGCCTTTTCTCACAAAATTGACAAACATGAACTCAAAAAATGTAGACTTCAAGTTTAAAATTTCAAATTGAAAATTGTTACTTTAAAATAAAAGCAGGTTTTAAAATAAAAAAAAGATTAATGAATCTATCTTAATTTTACAATTGAGGCTGCGTTACCTTGAATTCAATGAAGAACACTCTAGTTTTATGTAATGCTTCATAAATTTCTGGTTCGTCTTGCTTTTTCTTGTGCTTGTTTTGTTTTTGCCATAATAACAAGACAAGAAATTAGTGAAGAAGAACAAGACATAAAAAGAAGTGCCTTTAGTAAGAGAAAGATTTCTTTTTGTGATGGAACGTTATGGTCCTTGATTGTCTTAAAAAATTTAAATTCAAAACTTGTCTCCTGAAACCAAGAACGATTAAAAAACATCTCTCAACTCTTTTCCCTCTCTCTCTCTCTCTGAAGATGACAGCTTGGCTGTCGAAACGCGTTCGAACAAACTTTGTTGTGTTTTTTAATCTTTCTTGATTTCAGGGGACAAGATTTGTATTTCAATTTTTGAAGATAACCAAGAACCGGGCCGTTCCATGAATTTCGAGAAAAAAAGTGTAGTCAGAAATTCAAAAGTTAATTTTTCCGAATAATGTCGAAATTAAAAACAAGGCGAATTTTGAAAAAAAAAATAGCCGAAATCCCGAAAAATAGATCAATTTCTATAAAAATACGAAATATGGAGAAAAAATGAATATTTCGCTGTGAATGCAAAATTTTGAGACTATTCGTTATGGAAAAGAGAAATGTTGAAATCAGCCTAAATTTTGAAATAAAAAAAGGAATTTTAAGGCAAAAGTTGAGAAAGTCGTAATTTTGAAGAAACCGAGAAAAAGAAAGGAAAATTCAAAGAATCAAAACGAATTTTGAAAACAAAGCGAAATTTTGAGAAAAAGATTTAGGGCTGAAAAAAAAAGATCAAAATTACGACAAAAAGATTTAATTTTCTAGGACAAATTTAGAAAAAAATCGAAATATTTCAGTCAAATTTTGTCTTTTGAGAGGAATTTTGAAATCAGTCTAAATTTTGAAAAAAAAGAAAGAATTTTAAGGCAAAAGTTGAAAAGTCGTAATTTTAAAGAAACCGAGAAAAAATGGAAAATTCAAAAAACAAAAACGAATTTTGAAAACAAAGTGAAATTTTGAGAAAAAGATTTAGGGTTCAAATAAAAAGATCAAAATTACGACAAAAAGATTTAATTTTCTAGGAAAAATTTAGAAAAAAGTCGAAATATTTCAGTCAAATTTTGTCTCTTGAGAGGAATTTTGAAATCAGTCTAAATTTTGAAAAAAAAAGAAAGAATTTTAAGGCAAAAGTTGAAAAGTCGTAATTTTAAAGAAACCGAGAAAAAATGGAAAATTCAAAAAACAAAAACGAATTTTGAAAACAAAGTGAAATTTTGAGAAAAAGATCTAGGGTTCAAATAAAAAGATCAAAATTACGACAAAAAGATTTAATTTTTGAGGACAAATTTGGAAAAAATTCGAAATCTTTAAGTCAGATTTTGTCAACATTTCAAAAAATGGTTGAATTTTGAGAAAATGTCGGAATTTGCTGGCTAAATATTTATTTTGTTTTGAGTGTTTAAGTAAAAAGATGTCCAGTATTGAGAAGGTTGATAAAATTTTGAGAAACAAGTTGGAATTTTCAGAATGTTGAAAAAAAAAATTTTTTTCTTCATGGTGGACTTCTATTGGTCTGATAAAACGTATGTTCATATTAAGTTTTTTATGTATTTTAATTTATTATTTCCAACTTCTACTTTCTCCTTTATTGTTCCTTTTTATTATGAATTGCTGACGAACCTAAATGAGAGCCAAATATCGATGTCCAATGCTACAACCATTTTTTACTTTTTTGCATCTTTTATAGTTCCATAATTTACTAGAAAATGTGCATGTCTCATTTTGGTCTTCTACATTTTATACTTTTTTCCTGTTTCCTGTAAAATAAACTGCCATGAGGTGACGTTTTAAGAATTTACATATCATGCAGTCATATTTTAAAAAATGTTTAAGAATATTGTCAACTTTCATTATTGAAAATGTAAATATTTTTAAACTGGGTCGCAGAAATGTTAAATAAAATTGATAATGTAAAAAAACTGTTGAAATTCCAAAAAAGTGTCCTTGAATTTTTGCTCTTACACAAAAACTGAAAAGTTTAAAAAACATTTTTCAATTTTTTTTTTAAAAAGATTCGACGAATTTTCAGAAAAGGGCAAATTTTGATAAGCCAACCAAAATTCAAATCGGCTTTTAAAGAAAGTCGAAATTTTCAGAAAAAGTCGAAATTTTGAGAAATAGCGAAACTCGGAAAAATAAAAATAACGAAGAGTTTGGAGAGAACATTTTTTTTAAAGTTTAATCCACTCGCAAAGGGTAACCCCATTATGCTTTCAAAGCACTGCAAGTAGGATGCGGAAACAAGGATAGATGGCGATAAACCGCCTTCTTAAACAAGGATAGGTTGTATTTTTTGGGGAAAATTCCTTTCGGTAACCAGTTTCATAACTTGGAAATTCTATAGAAAAAAGAGTCTCCATAGACAGAAGTCCTCACTGTGTCAAGCTGGACCGCACAGGAATTTGCTATCTCCGACTGTCTAATATGCCTCAAGAATCTTGTCCTTGGGGGGATCAATCCTATTAGTTCCTGTGAGAATCTTCCATGATAGTACTTGTAGAAAAAAGACAAATCACCAACCATACGCCTGTGCTCTGGTGTTTCGAGAGAATCGGTCAAACTCTCGTAATCAATTAGACGAATCGCTCTTCTTTGAATTGAATCCAAGAGAGCTAAAGTGTGTTTTGGGGCTGAATTCTAAACATGAGAACAGTATTCTAGTGTTGGCCTAACTTGAGCTTTGTATAGTGTTAATAGCTGATGAGATGTGAAGTACTTTTTAGTTCCAAAAGGAAAGCTTAGCTTCTGAGAGGCGGATTGGGCAATGGCGCGCACATGATCGTCCCAAGAGAAGTTAGTGCTCGCATTCACTCCCAGGATAGATAAATTAGATCCCATCGGAAGGATTTTACCGCCCACTAGTATGTTTGCTGCATTATCCCTTAATGTTTTCTTAGAGAAAACCGCGGCCTGAGTTTTTGAAGCGTTGAAATCGATTAAATTGCTCTTACCCCATTCTAGAATAACCTCGAGATTCCGATTAATCGTCTGTATCGGCTGTTCCTTTAGTCGATCTGAAACAGCGATAGATAATGGTTTGTCGAAGAAAACACAAGGTTACTATCATCTGCGTAGCTCTATATAGGATTGGAAGTTGAAGCTAAGAGAACGTTTATGTGTAACAGAAATAGAGTTAGGAGACAGAAGAGACCCCTGAGGCACCCCCACGTTAATTGCAAATGTCTCGGATGAGATGCCATCGACGACGACTTGAAGAGATCTGTCAGCAAGAAAATTGGATATCAAATGACAGAGTCCAGGAGGAAAACCATAAGATGTTAATTTGGCGGGAAGAGATCGGTGCCAGACTGTGTCGAAAGCCTTTGAGATATCCAATGCCACAATCCTAGCCTCATCATGTTTTTCCATAGCTCAGTTATAGATATGAGTAACATATGCCAGTAGATCGCCAGTGGAACGTTGTTGTCTAAAACCGTATTGCCTGTAGGAGATGGTTCATAGAATGGAATCAATCCCAAAAAACAGTTAAACAGATAAACTCAACATTTCTAAAAACACCATATGAAACGCATTTTGAGATAAATTTTGTAATTTCAAAATTGCAATTTCCGAAAAGTCGTCTTTCAGAAAAAGATTAATATAAGGAACAACTGCAGCACTTCGAAGATAGACGAATTCTGTAATTTTCTTCTCAAAAGTAAAATTTTGAGAATCAATTCGAAAAAATAAATTTCGACAAAACAGTCGAAATTTCTAGAAATGTTGAATATCAAAATTTGAGATAAGATCTAAACCTTAGGAAAGTAATTTTAATAAAACCAAACTTTAAGATCCCTGTCAAAATTTCTGAAAATTCAGATTCTAAAAAGACGAAACTTTCAAAAAATTCAGGGTTAAAAAAAGGGCGAAATCTAAAAAAAAACGACCAAAATTGTGAGAAACTTCGAAATCAGAAAAAGAAATTAAAAATTTTTCAAAAAAGCCAGTTTTGAGAAAAAGTGGAATTTCGTAAATAAAGTCGAAATGTAAAAAATTTATTTAAAAATTAGTTGAAATTCCAAAAAAAAAAGAAATTTCGAACATTGAAATACAAATCTTGATCCTTGAAACCAAGAAGGATTAAAAAACACAACAAAGGTTGCTCTAGCTTAGAGCAAACCTTTGTTGTGTTTTTTAATCTTTCCTGGTTTGAAGGTTAATATTTGTATTTCAATTTTTGAAGATAACCAAGGACCGGTCCATTCCATAAGTAATTTCAAGAAAAAAAAAGTGTAACTTCTGCCAGAAATCCAAAAAGTTGACTTTTCCGCATAATGTTCAAATCAAAAAGAGGGGAATTTCGAAAAAAAAATTAGCCCAAATCCCGAAAAATAGATCAATTTCGATAAAAATGTGGAGGAAAAAATGGATATTTTGCGTTCAATGTAAAATTTTTAGACTACTCGTTATGGAAAAAAAGAATTTTGAAATCAGTCTTAATTAAAAAAAAATGAATTTTAAGGCAAAAGTTGAGAAAGCCGTAATTTCGAAGACATCGAGAAAAAAATGGAAAATTCAAAAAACAAAAACGAATTTTCAAAACAAAGAGAAATTTTGAGAAGAAGATTTAGGGCCGAAAAAAAAGATCAAAATTACGTCAAATAGATTTAATTTTCGAGGACAAATTTAGAAAAAATCGAAATATTTCAGTCAACTTTAGTTAAAATTTTAAAAATGGTTGAATTTTGAGAAAATGTCGGAATTTGCTGGCTAAATATTTATTTTCTTTTGAGTGTTTAAGTAAAAGGACGACAAGCCCTCCACCCGGTCCAGTATTGAGATGGTTGATAAAATTTTGAAAAACCAAGTTGGAATTTTTGGAAAGTTTAATTAAAAAAAAACTTTTTTTTTCATGGTGGACTCCTATTGGTCTGATAAAACGTCTGTTCATGTTAAATTTTTTTATGTATTTCCATTTATTATTTCCAACTACTACTTTCTCCTTCATTGTTCCTTTTTATTATGAATTGCTGACGAACCTAAATGAGAGCAAAACATCGATGTCCAATGCTAGAACCATTTTTTACTTTTTTGCATCTTTTATATTTCCATAATTTACAAGAAAATGTGCATGCCTCATTTTGGTCTTTTACATTTTATACTTTTTTCCTGTTTTCTGTAAAATAAACTAACCTATATTTGTCAGCTGTTATGAGGTGACGTTTTAAGAATTTACATATCATGCAGTCATATTTTAAAAAATGTTTAAGAATATTGTCAACTTTCATTATCAAAAATGTAAATATTTTCAAACTTGGTCGCAGAAATGTTAAATAAAATTACTAATGTAAAAAAAAAACTGTTGAAATTTCAAAAAAAGTGTCCTTGAATTTTTGCTCTTACACAAAAACTGAAAAGTTTAAAAAACATTTTTTTTCCGGCGAATTTTGAGAAAGGGGCAAATTTTGATAAGCCAACCAAAATTCAAATCGGCTTTTAAGAAAAGTCGAAATTTTCAGAAAAAGTCGAAATTGTGAGAAATAGCGAAATAACGAGGAATTTGGAGATATCATTTTTTTTTTAAGTTTAATCCACTCGCAAAGGGTAACCCCATTATGCTTTCAAAGCACTGCAAGTAGGATGCAGAAACAGGGATAGAGGGCGATGAACCGTCTTCTTAAACAAGGATAGGTTGTAATTTTTGGGGAAAATTCCTTTCGGTAACAAGTTCCATATCTTGGAAGTTCTATAGAAAAGAGTCTCCGCAGACAGAAGTCCTCACTGTGTCAAGCTGGACCGCACAGGAATTTGCTGTTTCCGACTGTCGGTATGCCTCAAGAATCTTACCCTTGGGGGGATCAATCCTATTAGTTCCTGTGAGCAACTTCCATGATAGTACTTGTAGAAAAAAGACAAGTCACCAACCATACGCCTGTGCTCTAATGTTTCGAGAATCGGCCAAATTCTTGTCATTAATTAGACGAATCGTTCTTCTTTGAATTGAATCCAAGAGAGCTAAAGTATGTTTTGGGGCTGAACTCCAAACATGAGAACAGTATTCTAGTGTTGGGCTAATTTGAGCTTTGTATAGTGTTAATAGCTGATGAGATGTGAAGACTTTTTAGCTCTAAAAAGAGAGCCCAGCTTCTGAGAGGCGGATTTGGCAATGGCGCGCACATGATCATCCCAAGAGAAGTTAGTGCTCGCATTCACTCCCAGGATAGATAAATTAGATCCCATTGGAAGGATTTTACCGCCCACTAGTATGTTTTTTCTGCATTATCCCTTAATGTTTTCTTAGAGAAAACCACGGCCTGAGTTTTTGAAGCATTGAAATCGATTAAATTGCTCTTACCCCATTCTAGAATAACCTCGAGATTCCGATTAATCGTCTGTAACTGCTGTTCCTTTAGTCGATCTGAAGCAGCGATAGATAATGGTTTGTCGAAGAAAACACAAGGTTACTATCATCTGCGTAGCTCTATATAGGATTGGAAGTTGAAGCTAAGAGAACGTTTATGTGTAACAGAAATAGAGTTAGGAGACAGAAGAGACCCCTGAGGCACCCCCGCGTTAATCGCAAACGTCTCGGATGAGATGCCATCGACGACGACTTGAAGAGATCTGTCAGCAAGAAAATTGGATATCAAATGACAGAGTCCAGGAGGAAAACCATAAGATGTTAATTTGGCGGGAAGAGATCGGTGCCTTTGAGATATCCAATGCCACAATCCTAGCCTCATCATGTTTTTCCATAGCTCAGTTACAGATATGAGTAACACATGCCAGTAGATCGCCAGTGGAACGTTGTTGTCTAAAACCGTATTGCCTGTCGGAGATGATTCATAGAATGGAACCAATCCCAAAAAACAGTTATATTGAGGAAAAAGTCAACATTTCTAAAAACACCATATGGAACGCATTTTGAGATAAATCTTGCAATTTCACAATTGCAATTAAAAAAGTCGTCTTTCAGAAAAAGATTAATATAAAGAACAACTGCAGCACTTCGGAGATAGACGAATTCTGTAATTTTCTTCTCAAAAGTAAAATTTTGAGAATCAATTCGAAAAAATAAAGTTCTAGAAATGTTGAATATCAAAATTTGAGATAAGATCTAAACCTTAGGAAAGTAATTTTAATAAAACCAAACTTTAAGATCCCTGTCAAAATTTATGAAAATTCAGATTCTAAAAAGACGAAACTTTCAAAAAATTCAGGGTTAAAAAAGGACCAAATCTAAAAAAAACGACCAAAATTGTGAGAAACTTTGAAATCAGAAAAAAATTAAAAATTTTTCAAAAAAGCCAGATTTGAGAAAAAGTGGAGTCAAAATGTAAAAAATTTATTTAAAAATTAGTTGAAATTCCAAAAAAAAAAGAAATTTCGAACATTGAAATACAAATCTTGATCCTTGAAACCAAGAAGGATTAAAAAACACAACAAAGCTTGCTCTAGCTTAGAGCAAACCTTTGTTGTGTTTTTTAATCTTTCTTGGTTTGAAGGTCAAAATTTGTATTTCAATTTTTGAAGATAACCAAGGACCGGTCCATTCCATCAGAAATTTCAAGAAAAAAAGTGTAACTTCTGCCAGAAATCCAAAAAGTTGACTTTTCCGCATAATGTTCAAATCAAAAAGACGGGAATTTTGAAAAAAAAATAGCCCAAATCCCCAAAAATAGATCAATTTCGATAAAAATACAAAATGTGGAGAAAAAAATGGATATTTCGCGTTGAATGTAAAATTTTTAGACTACTCGTTATGGAAAAAAAGAATTTTGAAATCAGTCCAAATTAAAAAAAAATGAATTTTAAGGCAAAAGTTGAGAAAGGAGTAATTTCGAAGACATCGAGAAAAAAATGGAAAATTCAAAAAACAAAAACGAATTTTCAAAACAAAGAGAAATTTTGAGAAGAAGATTTAGGGCCGAAAAAAAGATCAAAATTACGACAAATAGATTTAATTTTCGAGGACAAATTTAGAAAAAATCGAAATATTTCAGTCAAATTTAGTTAAAATTTTAATATTGGTTGAATTTTGAGAAAATGTCGGAATTTGCTGGCTAAATATTTATTTTCTTTTGAGTGTTTAAGTAAAAGGACGACAAGCCCTCCACCCGGTCCAGTATTGAGATGGTTGATAAAATTTTGTAAAACAAGTTGGAATTTTTGGAAAGTTAAATTAAAAAAAAACTTTTCTTCATGGTGGACTTCTATTGGTCTGATAAGATAAGATGTTAAGATGTTAAATTTTTTTATGTATTTCCATTTATTATTTCCAACTACTACTTTCTTCCTTATTGTTCCTTTTTCTTGTTATGAATTGCTGAAGAACCTAAGTGAGAGCAAAACATGGATGCCCAATGCTACAACTATTTTTAACTTTTTTACATTTTTATAAAAAATGTAAAAAAGTAAAAAATCCATAATTTACTATATTTAGTAGAAAATGTTCATGTCTAATTTTGATCTTCTACATTTTATACTTTTTTTCTATTTTGTGTAAAATTAACTTACCTATTTTTGTCAGCTGTTATTAGTTAGTTAGTTAGTTAGTTTTTAGAATTTTCATATCATGCAGTCATATTTTAAGAAATGTTTCAGAATATTGTCAACTTTCATTATTAAAAATGTAAATATTTTCGAACTGGGTCGCAGAAATGATTAATAAAATTAATAATGTAAAAGAAACTCTTGAAATTCCAAAAAAATGTCCTTGAATTTTTGCTCTTACAACAAAAACTGAAAAGTTTTAAAATTTTTATTTTTTTTAAAGATCCGGCGAATTTTCAGAAAAGGTCAAATTTTGATAAGGCAACGAAAATTTCGACTTTCCTTAAAAGCCGATGTAGGCTTTTAAGGAAAGTCGAAATTTTCAGAAAAAGTTGAAATTCTGAGAAGTAGCGAAATAACGAGGAATTTGGAGATATCATTTTTTTTTAGGTTTAATCCACTCGCAAAGGGTAACCCCATTATGCTTTCAAAGCACTGCAAGTAGGATGCAGAAACAGGGATAGATGGCGATAAACCGTCTTCGTAAACAAGGATAGGTTGTAATGTTTGGGGAAAATTTCTTTCGGTAACAAGTTTCATATCTTGGAAGTTCTATAGAAAAGAGTCTCCGTAGACAAAAGTCCTCACTGTGTCAAGCTGGACCGCACAGGAATTTGCTGTTTCCGACTGTCTAGTACGCCTCAAGAATCTTGCCCTTGGGGGGATCAATCCTATTAGTTCCTGCGAGCATTTTTCATGATAGTACTTGTAGAAAAGAGACAAGTCAATAACCATATGCCCGGGCTCTAGTGCTTCGAGAGAATCGGTCAGATTCTCGTCATCAAGCGAATCGCTCTTCTTTGAATTGAATCCAAGAGAGCTAAAGTGTGTTTTGGGACTAAACTTCAAAAGTGAGAACAGTATTGGCTAGTGTTGGCCTAACTTGAGCTTTGTATAGTGTGAATAGCTGATGAGATGTGAAGTACTCTTTAGTTCCAAAAAGAAAGCCTAGCTTCTAAGAGGCGGATTTGGCAATGGCGCGCACCTGATCGTCCCAAGGGAAGTTAGTGCTCGCCTCGCATTCACTCCTAGGGTAGATAGATTAGATCCCATCGGAAGTATTTTACCGTCCATTAGTATGTTTGTTGCGTTATCCCTTAATGTTTTCTTAGAGAAAACCGCGGCCTTAGTTTTTGAAGCATTGAAGTCGACTAAATTGTTCTTACCAGAATAATCTCGAGATCCCGAATAATCGTCTGTATCTGCTGTTCCGTCAGTCGATCTGAAGCAGCGATAGATAATGGTTTGTCGGAGAAGAAAGATGATACAAAGTTACTATCGTCTGCATAACTGTATATAGGATTAAAAGTTGAAGCTATGAAGTCCCTTTGTAACAGAAATAGAGTAGGAGACAGAACAGACCCCTGAGGCATTTCTGCGTTAATCGCAAATGACTCGAATGAGATGCTATAGACAACGACCTGAAGAGATCTGTTAGCGAGAAAATTGAATATCAAATGACAGAGTCCAAGAGGAAGACCATAAGATGTTAATTTGGCAAGAAGAGATCGGTGGCAGACTCTGTGGAAAGCCTTTGAGATACCCAATGCTACAATCCTAGCCTTACCATGTTTTTCTATAGCTGAGTCACAGATATGAGTAACATATATCAGTAGATCGCCAGTGGAACGTTGTTGTCTAAAACCGTATTGCCTGTCGGAGATGATTCTATTTTCCTCCAGATATTTGAGAATCTCGATGTTGATAATCTTTTCCATCACTTTAGATATAACGGATAACAAAGATATAGGACGATAGCTATTAGCCAGATTCCTTTTTCCCTTTTTAGGGACAGGCTGCACCCTAGCAGATTTCCAGATGTTGGGGAATACACCTTTGTTGTAAGAGAATGTGAACAATTTGCTTACGACAGGAATCAATTCTGGGGAGCATTTCTTAAGAACAATAGCAAGAATACCATCAAGGCCAGAAGCTGTCGATATGTCAAGCTTAAGGAGAATCTTTCTGATTGTGCGTTTTTTAAAAAAAACTTTGGGCATCAAAGTGCCAACCTTAGGAAGAATAGGAGCTTCTGCGTTTCGAGAATCAAGATTGGAATTTTCAGCAAACATTAAGGCTAACATGTCAGCCTGATCCTTGGAGGTAGTAGCAATATTGCTATTTTCATCGAATAAAGGCGGAAAATTTGAAGATGTAAAATTCTTTCCAATCGACTTTGCAATTCCCCAAAAGGACCTAGAACCGTTCGGACAGTTGATAAGCCTTTAGCCCGTTTTACGATCGAAATCACGTTTTGCCTCGTCAACAACCTGTTTACAAGAATTTTGTGCTTCTACAAATATGGTCAGAGTCTCCATTGAGAGGTTATTTCACCAACGACGATATGCGCGATTTTTGCAGGAGAACAGCCCGAGCACATTTTTTACTGAACCAAGATTTACTGGAGGCAGAATTCTTTTGGGAGTGGGGAATTGAGCATTCCATACCAATCAGGATAGTTTCCGTGATGGATTCGCCGACAAAGAAAGGGTTGTCTGAGTTAAAGAATTTTAAAATTGTAAAAACAAATTCAAAATTATAAAAGATAAATTTGTGCAAAAATACAAATTTAAAGAAAAGAAGTCGATATTTAGAAAAAATATTGAAATTTTAAATAAGAACGAATTTTGAATAAAATATGGAAACTACTGGAGAAATTCCCTGTAGTTAAATATAAATTTTCGATTGATTGTTTGAGTCAGAAGGGGCCAAATATTGTGCCTTGTTCTATTCTAGCTACATCTATAAAGACAAAAATATATTCCTAACTTATTGTTAATAACTATTAAGAGAATTTCTCTGAAGATGATAGCTTAGTTATCTAAACGATTTAGAGCAACATTTGTTCTGTTTTTTAATCTATCTTGGTTTCAGAGAACAATATTTGTATTTCAATTTTTGAAGACAACCAAAAACCAGTCTGTTCCATCAAAATAGATAACATTTTGTTTAAAGTTTAATCCACTCGCATTAAAAAATTGCGAAATTGCGAGTAGGGTGCGGAAACAAGGATAGATGGCGATGAACCGCCTTCTTAAACAAGGATAGGTTGTAATTTTTGGGGAAAATTCCTTTCGGTAACAAGTTCCATAACTTGGAAGTTCTATAGAAAAAAGAGTCTCCGTAGACAGAAGTCCTCACTATGTCAAGCTGGACCGCACAGGAATTTGCTGTCCCCGACTGTCTAGTATGCCTCAAGAATCTTTTCTTTAAAGGGATCAATCCTATTAGTTCCTGCGAGCATCTTCCATGATAGTACTTGTAGAAAAGAAACAAGTCACCAACCATACGCCTGTGCTCTAGTGTTTCGAGAGAATCGATCAGACTCTCGTCATCAATTAGGTGAATCGCTCTTCTTTAAATTGAATCCAAGAGAGCTAAGGTGTGTTTTCTCTGAAGATAATAGCTTAGTTATCTAAACGATTTAGAGCAATATTTGTTCTGTTTTTTAATCTATCTTGGTTTCAGAGGACAAAATTTGTATTTCAATTTTTGAAGACAACCAAAGACCAGTCCTTTCCATCAAAATTAACTCTTTGTTTTGGCAAAAGAAATCAAAACACTTGGGTCCTTTTGCAACTATTTTATATGCCCAACTCATTCAGCTGAATGGTTTTTTGGTTAATAGATGGTGCTATGTTTTAAAATAATACCTTTTTTATAGCAAAGATCATGACTTCTTCTAAACTATGTGCTAAAAATCTATAATTTTGGTGAAACGGACTGGTCCTTGGTTATCTTCAAAAATTGAAATACAAATCTTGTCCCCTGAAACCAAAAAAGATTAAAAAACACAACAAAGGTTGCTCTAGTACCTTTCTGAAGATGGCTATCGAAACGCGTTAGAGCAACATTTATTGTGTTTTTTAATCTTTCTTGGTTTCAGAGGACAATATTTGTATTTCAATTTTTGAAAATAACCAAGGACCAGTCCGCTCCATAAAAATTATCTTTTTGTTTTGGCAAAAGGAATCAAAGCAGTTGGGTCCTTTTGCAGGTATTTTACATGCCCAATTCATTAAGCTGAATGGTTTTTTGGTTAATAGATGGTGCTAGTTTTTAAAATGAGACCTGTTTTTTTACAGAAAACATCTGCTGAATTATGTACTAAAAATATAATTTTTAAGATCTGTGGCCTGGTTCCTTCTTGCAAAAGCCGTTCAATTTATTATTTAAATATAAGTGCATTAGTTTAAAAACCTCATTTTTTTCAGATATCAGTGAAACTGAAGCGTCATCGTCAGCTGACAATGCATTTCTGGAGGTGCCTCAAATTCGCAAAGGGAGGTCAAAGTCTGTAGACCACGATGCTTCCCAGGTGGAAAAGAGTGTCATAGTAAAGAGGATTTGTACCAAGTGTGGGCACGACATTTTATTTTCAAATGGTCATAAATAATGTTCTTATGGATGTTGTTGTTGCCTGTGAATAAATGTGAATAAAAAGCTGTGAAGCATATATAATGCTTAAATACTCTCTTAAATTTAAGGTATTTGAAACACCGAGCATAGTTTGTTTCAATTTATTGTTGGTATTGATACACAGACCAAGGATAAATATGTTAAAAATAATGAGAAAACTGTATAATTTATTTTCTATGTCTCCTTTATCTCCATACTGCATTAGAAATTGTTGAAAAGTCTTTAATTTTAATAATAATAAACATACAGAATATCAAACATTGAAAAACCAATCTTGTCGTCTGAAACAAAGAAAGATTAAAAAACATAGCAAAGGTTGCCCTGACGTGTTTCGATAGCTAAGCTATCATCTTCAGAGAGATACTTCTCTAATTTTTCTTGGTTTCAGGAGACAAGATTTGTTTTTCAATTTTTGAAGATAACCAAGGAGCAGTTTGTTTCACCAAATCCAGAATTTCGTTTAGAATTTGAATTTCTATTAGAAAAATAAAACAATACACAGGATGTTTCATTTGGTAAAATAGTATTTTACCCCCGAAGTCGAAAAAGCAAATCCTAGTTTTTTTTCAATCCTCTATCAGTTACATTATCTTAAAGAGGTGACCACTTAATTTGGATAAACCCCTATTTATAAGAAAGTTTTAAACTATTGATGGTTGTTTAGTGTTGTAAATTTTATTGCACTTGCTGTTAAATAAATGCTAATTAAACATGTGATTGCATATTCGATTGGGTCAATGGCACCCCTTTAAAATGATATAGGGTGCTGCCCACCTTCGTATAAAAGGTTAGCTGAAAATTTAAGGGTACATTAAATATATAAATTTCCTATTTTTGCATCAATTGGAGTTATAAGCAGCCAATTTTAAAAATTGTGGCATTATAGGGATGTTTCAATATAAATTAACTTTGTATTCAAAAATATACTGCTGTGAGATGCAATAACCTGTTACAGTCCAAGTGAATTTTGTCTGTATCAATAAATGTTTCATGTCTTGTACCTAAAAATTATTTTCTTTTTTTACATTACCTCAAATTTGCCGGCAATTCCAATTTAAAATGTAAATCTAATGAAAAAAAAAAGTTGTCATTAGAATACAATTTCAATGTAGGTTGTGGTGATTTAAAAGAAAAACACAGAACCAGAGTTCAACAAACAGTTTATTTTCATGTCTCAAACAGTGCGGAAACTTTTTTGCATTTAAATAATCATCTGATTAATTTTTTATCCTATTTAATCTACAAAGATCTCGTTGCTTTAGCTCTAAGTAACAATAAGTTTCTAACATGCCCTAGTATAGTGATTTAAACATTTATTTTGGCATCTTTCAAAAAGTAAAAAAAGTTTCAATTTATGGATTTCACCAAACAAATACACACATTCTGATACAACAGAACAGAAAACAACTAGAATTGACAAGCAGCCTTAAAAATACTAATAAATGATTTTGTACAATATTTATAAAGGCCAACCTATTCATGAACATGAACACTGTGAAATTTACCGGGCCATTCTCTCTTAATATTAAAATGGGCCTTGTAGAGGTAAGTAAAAATTATTACAATAATTAATTTGATTTGTGTCCTTTATATTCAGGACAACCACATAAATAGAATTCAATGCAACTTCAATAAAAATTCCACATTTCCAGTTACCTTCTACTTCATTTTCCTAGTAAAGATGATAATTGATTCCTCTAGACAGTATGTTGATCACAAAAAGTTCCTATTCTTACCAAGACTATCGAAAAAGTTGGCATACAAAATTGTTAGTTCCAGTAATTTAAAATGATTATCTTTTTTTTTGATATGATATCTTCATAGAGTATAATAATGTAAAGATAAAAATAGAATATAAAATAGATATTTTTACAGCTACTTTTCCATAAATGTTTGAGTGGGAACGTTTAATAATTTCAATTTAGCACATTTCATTCATTTTATGACCTAGTAGATTGGATTCTGGATTCGTTGTGGGTTGCTTAAAGTTTAGGCCAGCACTTAGACTACCCTTTTCGGGCCCATTGTGCTATCCCCGTGATTGAGGTGTCCTTGGTCATTCATTCAGCCACCCAACCTTGTTGAGAAACTGAATGACGTCCCTTGGATGCTCCTCTCTCAAACTGGCCCCACTAGGCCAGAAGTCGCTCAGCGTGACCTAGTCGATTTTTTAAATTTGTTTAATTTTTCACGTTGTATCAATTTTCATTCAGATAATATAATTCGAGAGATTGGAAAATTTGCTTTCTTTAATTGGCTGTCTGCTCTTATGCTAAGTTTAGAAATCACAACCGAGTTATTTACCATGTAACTAATATCACAAAGCTCCCTAGTTCATCGCCATCTATTCTTGTTTCCGCGTCTTACTCGTAGTGCTTTGAAGGCATAATGGAGTTACCTTTTGCGATTGAACTAAACCTTAAAAAAAATTAAAATATTTTGTATTATGCGTCGCATAGCAACATTCATTAAATAGAGGCGCCCTCGGCGTGATATGCGTTTAGGTATGTTAACAATATACCATTAATAAACAGGCTGCAATAAAATTAGTCTATGATGGTTAGCAGTAAATATTTTTACGTTAGTCAAGTTTAGGAATTGTTTAATCAATTTATTAGTTATTTTTATTATTTATTAAGAATATACTTAGGTGTGCAACAAATCTGGAAAGCTTCAGTCTCAAGATTTAGAAATATAAAAGCTCGAAAAATATTCACGTTTCATGAGAAGAAGTTCCCATAAAATGTTCTTGAAAATTTTTATAACTTTCAATATTTCTGAAAAAATATAATCTTTGATACTTGATCCATTTATTTCTTTATGTCTTTAAAATATAAATGATTAACTAACCATTAGCTGGTTAATGGGATACGTTTTGGAAGAAGTATACCTTGAAATTACTGACTCCTTCCCTGTTAAAACATATCTTGTCAAGTTCAAGTTTGCTACTGCTAAATTAAAATTGATGCTTGGTAACTTCCCTGAAAACACGCTAAATAATGAATGAGAAATTGTGGTATTTTTCAGGTGTAGTGTCGTGTAGTGTAGTGTAGTGTCGTGTTGTAAATAAAATCATACCTTTGGATAAATCTAGGAAATCTAAGTATGCAGCCTTCAACCTTTCAATTTTACTGAATGAATTGATACAAACTTTTTGGAAATCTGCTTCCATGACATTCACTTTGAGTTTTCTTTAACTCTGTAGCAACAAATTCGACAGAAAGATGCTCTATTATAAATCAGTTGATTGTTTATTTGATTGTCGGCATTTTAGTTACTTCTTATTTATCAACAGTATTAAACATTTAAAATATAGCTAAGTTAAAAACAATATTTTCTTTGCAACCAACACTGGTAAAAGTGTTTTTGAAATTATTTTCTCTGTTAGAATATATTTAACAGAAAAGTAGCCCATTACAAAATAGTACAGTCGTATCATTAAAAATAGAATTTATTTGTGATGGGTGTAAAATGAATCTAAAAATTTATTACAAAAGTTAAGGACGGTCCAATCTTTTGAGATAAAAACATTTTAAATAACTATAACACGCGTTTTACTTATTACTATTTTTTTCTAGGCAAGCCTAAGAAGGATTTGAAACAACATAATTGTTATTAACCTACTTTACTCTCATCATCAGTTTAAGTTTTACTAAAGCTTGAGCCTAATAAGAACTGAAATATGAAATAATTCTTCAACAAAAATATTCTATGACAGAGAGAGATTTTTACAAGGAACCTCAACTAGAGAACATGTTGCAGCTCTGCCAGAACACATAAGAAGGGTTGAAATAAGTACCTCCAAGGAGCTATTTTTGAATTCACTCAGGCGGATTCGGGGCGCCTCCTACAGAACAGAAGATAACAAGAATAATAAGTGGGTTATCTGCGATATAACTAAAGTCGCGAAGGTCACCAACAGCGAAGAAGTTTTCTTCTATTATGGATTGCATACCAACATTTCTTAAATATCAGCATCCTCGGTGTGACATGAATTTAGATAAATGTTAACAAATGTTAAATGTTCCGTAATATAGCACGTTTGACTGTTTATCATGGCTGTGTGACTATGGTTATAGCCATCCTTAGAGAAAAAATACATTTTAATATGGTTCTCATCCATCAGTCTATCCACAAGAAAACATAATGCTTTCTCTACGTCGATGATTTGGGAATTGCAATCCAAGGAAGCAATTTTCAAATAATTGGCAAGACTATCCAAAAAAGTACTATTTTATTGGGGATCAATCCTATCGAAGTTTTGATTGGTGACTCCGAAATATCTTGTTGTCAAATTAGATGGAATCCTGACTATTAAAAATAGAGACTTTTTTTGACAAGAAATCCTGTTATTCTTTATCATTTTAATGAATTGTTAGTATTTTAACTTAACTTGGCTTGCTTTTGAAGAGAATATTGGGCATTCGACAAATATGCTTTTTCTTTTCGGTTTGCTATATAACTACTCTATAAAAATATACCACTGATTATTTGTCCAACTAACTGTACTAAAGATCTCTTTTCGGTTCCTTATACTACTCCATAAAAATATACCACTGGTCATTCGTCCAACTACCTGACTGTACTGAAGAACTCATAAGCCTTTATCGTACCTTTTGGATGTTCCAGAATTTGTATTTAAGAAAAACTCTTCCACAAGTGAAAACTTTTCTTCCAAGACCACCTTATCCTTTTACCGAAATTTCTGCATTTATGTATTGTTGGTTTAAAAAAAAATTAATTTCAATATCCTTGCGATTCCATTGTATTAACTATTCTTCAAAAGGTACAATTCAAAAATAGCTTGTTGGTGCCTGTTTCAAACTGTTCACAGAGAATCAGAATCCTTTCAATATTTCAGAATTCTCTATTTGTAGAAGCTGATACTGAACAGGGATCCAAGACGATTAATATCTTCATCCTCTGACCTCCACTCCCTGACAGTCCTACTAAATTAAATAATTTCCCTTTTAACTTGAAAATATTTCTGGCTTCTTCTCTGGCTTAAAGAAAAGATCGACAAACTTCTCTTTCAGAGACAATATTGAATTTATTGCAACTATACTTCGTAATCTAAAATCTTCGTTACAAATTTTTAAAGATCTGGGGCCTCTTATCTGACTGAATTACTTCTTCAAAATTCAGGGGAAACTGAATCTTCTGCAAAATGTGGTATTACTTCTAAGAGCACTTACTTGAGGTTTATATACGTCCTTCTAATGAATAACAAGCAAGACAAAATACTCATTAGAACTCTCAGAAGAACTTTGACTTGTTTTAGTCAAGCAGAGATGGATAGTTTTTCAAGACTATGCACAATTCACAATCTTCTGTATTACGTTATTTCTAACGGCAGTGCACCAGGATCTTCATTTATTTTATTGAATCACATAAAAATGGATGGTTGGATGCAACCCGTAGCACATGTTGAGTAACCTCACTCAGAGACCGTTGTAACTTTAGTTGCATCGTATATAATTTATATTAGCAAAATAAAATCTTTAAAATTTCAGGGACTTCCTCTTTTGTTGAAGCAGAACTTGATCCAAAACAATTCCAAAATCACGTTGAATCATGTTTAATTTGTCAGTAGCTTGTCTGCGTATACCTCTGTATATCGTCTATCAATAAAAAAACTTACAATTTCCACTTTTTCTTCAATTAAAGCAAAAGATCTAATTATTTTAGAACCCTTTATAATTATAAATCCTTTGTAACTTTAGATTGTTTTAAATCTGTCAGCAGATTATTAAATTTTTTCTGTCACTTGTTGTGATAAATATGTTGTGTTTCAATTATTAGAATATCACTGGCTTTATATTTAGTTAAAGTAGAGCTTTAGAGCATTCTACTTGAAAATCCTTTGATTGCTGCTCATTATGGTCTTTGTATTTTTTTTTGTATACCTTCGTATTTCTTTTATTGAACGACAAATGGAATTCTGAATGTAGTATCGTGTGAAATAGGGCAGCAGCTGGTTTAAATTTTCCTATTATCTCTTCCCAGTGAATATATGGAAAAGTAAAACGATATCTTAATCTCAAGTTTTCAAAAATCTGTGGTATCTGATGCGGTTTGTAGAGATCCAAATTTTAGGACGTATTTGATTTTTGAATTTTTTGTAACTTTGCTTACTGTTAAATTAGATAGCACTCTTTAAAGATGTTGCATATTATCTACTTTCACTAAACAGTAAAATAAGTTTGTTTTAAATTTCAGAATAATTATCCCTTTTTAATCAAACAGAAAAAGCTAACCAAAGCAGACTTTTCGAAAAAGTCGTCATTTTTAGAAAGTTATTGAAAAAAGTCACAATTAAAAAAAATCGAATTCAAAAAAAAATTAAAACACTCGAGAGTCGATGTGTTCAAAAGTCGAATCTTGCCAAAAATTCAAATAGAAAAAAGAATAAAGATCTTTTGAAAGAATCAAATTTAAAAACACTCAGATTTGAAAAAAATTGAAATCTTCAGTGGGAAATTGAAAAAAGGTCACCATTTTCAAAAAAAGGTCAACATTTTTAAATAAGGTCACTATTTTTAAAAAAGGTCAAACATTTGAAAAAAGTGGAAATTTTTAAAAATATTTAACAGTTCGAGATACATTCGAAATATCCAGAAAATTTTGAAATATTGGAAAAAAAATTCCAAAAGAGTTGAATTTCCAAAAAATGAAATTTTAAAACAAGGACAAAAGTTCCTAAGAAAAAGTAAGAAGTTCAAAAAAATCGAAATGTGTCCAAAGAAGCCAGAATTTTGAAAGAATTTTCAAAAAGTCAGAATTTCGAAAAGTGGAAATTTTAAAAATCAAGTCAAAATTTCGAGAAACAGTTGAAATTTTGGAAGTCGAACGCGAAAATATCGAAATTGTTGACATATGTGGGTATTTGAAAAAGTTGAAATTTTCGAAATAAGTCGAAAGTTTCAATAAAAGTTGAATTCTTCAAAGAAGTTGGAAATTTAAAAAAAATGAGGAATTTTTAAGAAGTAACCAAAGAATCTTTTCTTTTCTCTCACCTATACAAAAATGCGGATATCAGCTGATAAAATATAAATTTCAGAATCTTTCGAATGCTGAATTTTCTGAAACTCTGCATGGTCGTAATTGTGTAGCTGATCCTTAACATCTTCGTATGTTTTTTCTTAATGAACAACCTTAAAAGTAGAATAAAATCCTCCTTAGTTTTGTAAAATGTATGGCCTTTTTTTCTGATTAGAGAATCCAAAACAGTCCCTTGCTTAAATTTGAATCCTTTGCAACCTTGATACATACTAGAAATCTGTCAGAAGAATATTTGGCTACTTTTATTTATTAGTGTTTATCTGTCCTGTTGGGTCCGAGTATTTGTTCCGCATCAAAGAAACCAAATTTTTGTTTTCCTGAACTTTAAGGTGCATGATGTTTGGTAATCCTAAAATACCGCATGTGTAACGCCTCTTTTTATTAGCAGCAAGTTGTCTGTAGGATCCACCATCCCAGCCTTTTATTTTTTCGGAGCTATCTCCACCAAAGGGATGATCGATGGGGACTAGACGGCGACGGCAGGTCGAAACAGAAGATTCCATTCACCTTCTGCGGAAATGTTATAGAACGAATCGATCAATCAAGATTAAAAAATGCGTTTGAATGGTCACCATTCGTAATTTGAAAGTATTCTCAAGAGTTTAACTTCGACAACGCTATGATATAAACGAAACGTGTACTCGACTTCCGAAAGAGGTACGTTTCCACTAAATTAAATCTAACAGCAGCTAGTTTAATTTGCTATATATCTTCTTATAATCAACTTATTTTAACATAGGGTAGAATTCTATTTGTAATTCTCAAAAGATGTTTAATTCTTCATGTTGTAGAAACATTAGAGAATCCAAAACAGTCCCTTACTCAAATTTAAATCCTTTGCAATCCTGATAAATCTGACAGACGAATACTTGGCCACTGTTATTTATTAGTGTTCAGCTTTCCTGCTGGGTACATGTATTTGTTTAGCATAAAAGAAACCAAATTTTTGTTTTTCGGAAATTTAAGGTGCTTGCTACTTGGCAATCCCAAAATGCTGCATGCGTAGCGCATTTTATTAGCAGGGAGTTGTCTGTAACATTTACCACTTCAGTCCTTGATTTTTTCGGAAGTTATCTCCACCAAAGGGATGATCAATGGGCAGCAGATGGCGACGGCAGGTCGAAACAGAAGTTTACCTTCACCTTATGCGGAAATGTTATAGAAGGAATCCACCAATCAAGGTTCAAAAATGCGTTTGAATGGTCACAATTCGTAATTTGGAAAGTATTCCCAAAAGTTTAAGGTCGACAATGCTAATGATATGATATAAACGAAACGTGTACTCGACTTCCGACAGAGGTACGTTTCCACTAAATTAAATCTAACAGCGGCTAGTTTAATTCGCCATATATCTTCTTATAATCAACTTATTTTAACATAAGATAGAATTTACTCTGTAATTCTCGAAAGATGTTTAATTCTTCATGTTGCTAAAACATTAGAGAATCCAAAACAGTCCCTTGCTCAAATTTAAATCCTTTGCAAACCTGATAAATACTCTTAATTTGACAGACGAATACTTGGTTACTTGGTGATTTATGAGTGTTCAGCTTTCCTGCTGGGTACATGTATTTGTTCTGCATTAAAGAAACCAAATTTTTGTTTTCCTGAACTTTAAGTTGCATGCTGTTTGATAATCCTAAAATACCGCGTGTGTATCGCTTTTTTTCATTAGCCGCGAGTTATCTGTAGCATCTACCATTTCAGCCCTTGATTTTGTCGAAAGCTATCTCCACCAAAGGGATGATCGATGGGCAGTAGACGGCGACGGCAGGTCGAAACAGAAGATTCCCTTCACCTTCTGCGGAAATGTTATAGAACGAATCGACCAATCAAGGTTGAAAAATGCGTTTGAATGACCACAATTCGTAATTTGAAAGTATCCTCAAGAATTTAACGTCAACAACGCTAATGATATGATATTAACGAAACGTGTACTCAACTTCCGAAAGAGACACGTTTCCCCCAAATTAAATCTAACAGCAGTTAGTTTAATTCGCCATATATCTCCTTAAAATCAACTTATTTTAATATAAGGGAGAATTTTCTTTCTAATTCTCAAAAGATATTTAATTCTTCATATTGGTGAAACAGCAGAGAATCCAAAACAGTCCTTTCTTCAAATTTAAAGCCTTTGCAAGCCTGAAAAATACTCTAAATCTGACAGACGACTACTTGGCCATTTTTATTTATTAGTGTTCAGCTTTCCTGCTGGGTACATATATTTGTTCTGCATCAAAGAAACCAAAATTTTGTTTTTTTGAAAAAATGTTTGTTGCTTGGTAATCGTGAAATATCGCATGCGTAGTGCCTCCTTTTATTAGCAGCGAGTGGTCTGTAACATTTACCACTCCAGTCCTTGATTTTTTCGGGAGCTATCTCCACCAAAGAGATGATCGATGGGCAGTAGATGGCGACGGCAGGTCAAAACATAAGATTTCCTTCACCCTGTGATGAAATTTTATAAAACGAATCGACCAATCTAGGTTGAAAAGTTAAAGAAAAAGTTGAAATGTCCACAATTAGTAATCTGAAAGTATTCTCAAGAGTTTAACGTCGAGTACGCCAATCCTATGATATAAGCGAAACGTGTATTCAACTCCCAAAAGAGACAGTCTGGGAATAAATCATATTGAAAGAGTACTAAACTACTAATTTTTGAACCAATAATCTTTTCGGTATCTTTATCGAACTTCGACATTTTCTGAATTTCTTCCACTATCTGCAGACTACGTTGGTTTTTTTAAAATGGTTTGGGAAAAAATTGAATATATATTTAAAATCTTGATGTCAGATAACTTCTTGTTATTAATAATTTTCTTAAAACTGTGTGTTACTTCTAAAATAGACGATTTTGTAGAATAAGCCCACAATTTTAAGGAAATTATTAATTACTAGGAGTTATCTGACACTAGGATTTGAATTTGAATTATTTTGCACATGATTTACTACTTGATTTCAATTTGGTGAAAAACATTGGAACGTCCTCAGTAAATATTACTATGTATTTGCTAAAGTAATGTAGACATATACAGATATTCTAAACGTTATCAATCTGGAATTAAGCATAAACTTGATATCGTTTGAAGCTGAAATAGGGTGACGATATGGATAACGTCTCTTTTACAATATACCACACCTTGTATTTCTAGAGAATGCTGAAATAACGTAAACTAAAGTAATTCTAATTGTCGAAAATTCATATGAATGAAGTAAATAAGAATGTTACATAAATAGTTAATGAGTTACTCTACAATCGTTAATTATCACATTCAGAGTCATAGATCCAGTTGATTTATTTCCCAACATATAGATCAGTAATGAATTAAACCCCATGGCAGCAAATAATTTAATTTTAAATAGGACAAATTGACTTCAAAGTACAAGGTTTGGCATGATTTCCATTTTTTTAGCACCGACGCGACGTTGTGTTACAAAATATTTGTGCATCTTTGAACGATTCTATTATAATACTGATAAAGTTCCTTTAGTTTAGTTTAATAATATCAATATTAGACTTTTTATTCATAAAATATCATATGCCATAGAATAATATGAAATTCACAACACTTATGCAGGCTTTAGCTCAAGATTTCAACAAGAAATTGAAATATACACGAGTGCTAGAAAATTGTTTAAAATGTGGTGCAATATCTATTCTATTATCAATACGAATGTTATTATCACGATTTAATTTTAAGAAATTGGTGTTAATTCTGATTGGTAAAATGATTATGGCGATACTTAAGCTAAAATAATCGTAAATTTTTGTAGGGTAGAAAATTCATGCTCTAACAATATTGGCCTTAAGTTCACTTAGAGAAGACAATAGAATCCTTGTCAATTATCCATTTTTGCTTTATTGTGATCTTATTACCTATTTTTTATTTTATTTGAATTTGTGTTTAATGAATCAAGTTCTTGTCTAGCTAGTCAGTTTACTAGATAACTAGATGGTTCATTTTATTGAAACAAGTTACAAAATCATTTTTTGTTGTTGGTGGAATGATCTAGTCCTTGTTTGTCTTCAAAAATTCAAAAATCTTGCCCCCAGAAGGCAAGAAAAATGTAAAAAAACAGAAGGTGTTTCGATAGCCAAGCCATTATCTTCAGAAGAATTTATCAACGTTTGAAAATCATTTTATTTTTGATCTTTTGCATTATGGTGATACAAATTATTTATTGTTTTTAATATCAACCCCGGAATTTTTTTTTGTTTGTTAATAACTGATTGGCATTTATAAGTTAAATAGCTTTTTCCCGATTTAGTTTCAGAAAAAATACATAAATCCTTTAAGTAAATAAATACTATTTAAATAGTTGGTTTTCCACTGCTTGAAGAAAAATATATTTAACATCAATCAACGAATGTTTAGCATCAAAAATAAGTTACAAAAAAAGAAAGTTTATATCATGAAAGCCGTGGTAATAAGCATACGTCGTAAGTAAAACTCATTACGCCACGGATTAGTAAGTAATGAATATGTTTGCGATTTGTGTTCATTCTTACCAAATCAGTAATGGTTTGGCCCGTTTTACAAAAATATCTGAAATAGTAAAACACCAAATTTGGCTTTAGAAAATGGTCAGGAAGTCTGGCCTTCAAAATTTGGCACGGAAATTTGACTAAATCTTATACAATATTTATTTTTTGACCTGATGATGAGTTTAGAGCATGAATTTTCTGTCCTACAAATACGTAACAGGCGAAAATTATTAGTATCAATTGATAACATATTTCCCTTTTATGGGGAATATAGGAAGCTATTAACCATTTCTATTTGCACTATGTGGATGGACTTATATTGTATGAAAAACACTCACGATGATATTTAAGCTAATTGGGTAAGTGGCCCTTTAAATGTAATTGGGTAAGTTGCCCTTTAAATGTAAGCTGAAGGCCTAGAAGTTCAGAAATGGTTTGAATATATTAAGTTCATCTTAAACATAACATTTTTTTTCTTTTTCTTCGTTAGTTTCTATTTTGAAAGTGCTGCTATGGTCACATCTTCAAGGTCGAATTTGGGGCTTTGTGTGACCCACTGGTGGGGGCCCTTGAATAACTTTATATTACGAAAGTGTGACAAAACGTTGTCGTGTTCAAAATATTTTTCACATTTAAAAAATAGGTAGTCATTCAATCTGGTGGAACGGACTGGTCCTTGGTTATCTTCAAAAGTTGAAATAATGAAATACTAATCTTGTTTCCTTAAACCAAGAAAGATTAAAAAACACAACTTTTGTTATGTTTTTAATCTTTCTTGGTTTCAGGGGACAAGATTTGTATTTCAATTTTTTTATTCAATCTGGTGGAGACCCCTTGTTGCACACCCTTAAATTCAAGGCGCTAATAAACCCCGAGACAGAATATTATTTTAGAAAAAAGCTCACTGTAGCTACAAGATTTTTTCAAACGAATAAAATTTACTGTAGTTAATTATCTTTGAAAAATAGACTTCCATCATCATCATGAACCAAGATTTCAAGATCTGGCGAGGTTAAACGATCAAGGTTTTTAAATGCTAAGCATAAACCTTTTTTACAGACCGAGAAAACTAAACTGAAAGCGTATTTTTAATAGAAAATGTCAATTAAGTACCAACATTTTCGAAACTGAAACTTTGATAGAAATTTTTAAACCATCAAATTGAAAATACCATTTTAAGGGCAACACTTTGCATACCTTTAAATTTCAACAGTTCATCGTGATTGTTTTTCAGTTGCAATAGTAACTTCTTGGATAAGACGAAGAAACAAATTTAATCGGAAGTAAGAATTTGCATATTATATATAGTTTTTGCTCGGACACGATTATCCAGACAAATATTGACTAATAAACGAATAATCACTTCTTCTTTTTAGCCGTAATTTGTAACATTTACAGTACAGCTGCACACACAAACAAAAGTTTTTGTAACCTAGCAAAATTTAAAAAAATGTTGTAAGAGATTGGCAACATTTCGTAAATAGCAGTGGAGGATTTATGCCAATGGATCTTCTTCTTGGTTGTGCTTGGCTATGGCCAGCAGGATCATGGTTAATTCTTTTTTGTTGATTTTGCCATCTTGATTGTAGTCGACCCCACGGAGGATGGTTTCCTCAAAATCCAACAAATCTTGTGCATCGTAATCCTAAAGACGAAAAATGGAAGTTGAACAGGAAACAGATTTTTAGTCGAGTGTTACCTTCTTCACTAGTTCCAGCAGATCTTTGAGGAACCCCCTGAGTTCTTCATTTTCTATGGTGCCATTGTTATCCTAGAATAACAAAAAAAAATCACAAATTTTGCTATTTAAGATGTAAAGTGAAAAGTATTAACATTTTAATAGATTTTTGACTTTCCATTGTTAGCATTGAGAAGGATATTGACAAAAGGTAACTGTTTTGGTTTTTTTTAAACTTTAAAGCTTAAAACTAACTTTCAGGGGATTTCATTTCGGGGCTTAAGGGATCAAAATTAGATTTGAGGGATAAGATGATATTTACCAGCGTTGCTGGATTACTTACCCTATCGTACAGAGCGAATACTCGTTCAATGTCATCCTTGGTTAACTTCGTTGCCCCCTAAAGAGACAAAACTATTAAAATCTGCTAGGCACATATTTTCAACAGGTATATTTCTGCTCTTTGTAATTTTGTATTACTGTATTGAAAATGAATACGTTAAATTTAGTGTAAAATGTCATTTGTTTTGGTTATTGACAAGAAGAAGTCCTGAAAGATTGTGCCAATTTAATACATGCCTTTGCCAATATATCGCATGCATTATCCTTAATTAGACAGAAACCATGCTATTAAAATTAAACTACTAACAATATTATCATTCAGAATCTAACCATAAATTTAAGCTATAATTACCAGAAGCAGTCATTACCTCTGTCTTAGAATAAAAAAGAGAGAGATTACATTATGCAAGACCACATTATTTCACATTAAACGTGTATAAGTTTTAAGTAATTTTTTTATAATTTAATTACAGGGAGACATTTTCTAAATTAATAATATTGTTAATACGAAGAAGATAAACAAGATTACTTACTTCTATTCCCTCCTATTGTTATAGCCACAAAGACAAACAAATAAAGCCGTGCAATGTAAAAAAAATTAACAAGTCACTTATAGTTAGTAAGATTTACTTTAGTTAGTTGCCATCAAGCACTACTGAAGTATTTATTCATGTATTGCTTATTTTAATAGTCATATAGTTTGGAAGTGCAATTATTTGAATAACGTGCACATAATCAAAATGGTCGATCAAAGAAAACTCTGCTCTAACAAAATTGTTTGCTCTTAATCCTGATTTATAATCCACTCTACAGATTTTGGTGGAACGGACTGGTCCTTGGTTATATTCAAAAAATGAAATACAAATCTTGTCCCCTGAAACCAAGAAAGATTAAAAAACACAACAAAGTTTGCTCTAACGCGTTTCGATAGCCAAGCTATCATCTTCAGAGAGATACTGACTGATATTTCTCTGAAGATAGTAGCTTGGCTATCGAAACGCGTTAGAGCAACCTTTGTTGTGTTTTTTAATCTTTCTTGGTTTCAGGGGACAAAATTTGTATTTCATTTCTACTCTACACAAAGATTTCTTTGATTGAGAAGAATTTGCTATATAGAGTTAGAAAAAAGACAGAAGTTGGTTAAAGTTGAATGGTCAGAGAAAAATCGTGTTTTGATTTATTTGGGTAGTGACAGTGAAAGTGTTGTTCACAAACACCTTTGTGTATAACACCATTTTAGAAGAAAATTTTCGGTACCTTACTTACCTTGAAGACTTGTCTACAAAGAAAGTTTTCTTTGACTGGAAGCAATCTGAAATTAATTTGTTTTATGTGACATTTTAGAAATGTGTATGAGCACTTCATGGTATATTGGATGTTAGAAATGTTAGAGCCTAATTCGTCCACAATTGATGACTTTATATTAAAAATATGAGGGAACAAAGTCTACAGACCAGCAGATCTTTAAAATATACTTAATTTTCGAAATTCCAGTGAAATATTTTGTGAATGAATCTGGTTTACATTTCATTGAATTCTTCTTAATCAATACCGAAGCTTAATGATACTGAAGTAGGCTTTAATATTATCTGTTAAATTTTAGAGACAAAAACAAGAACTCAGTTGGAATACGTCCTTGTGCTAGCTGAGGCATTTTGGTTTCACTGATTAATAGTTCATCTAATTTTTGCATTGGAAAAGTGATCTTCTAAACAGGAAAACTTATACAGCTGTGCAACTCAATAATACTTACTTGGCCATTTCAGATAGTTGCAATCGTCCATCCTTATTTGAATCGAAAACCTGCAACTAAAATAAAATACAACGTTTAAGGCTTGCCTCATAGATTTTTGTAGGTATCTACCATAGTATCTGTGTATTCTATCAGTTTGTCTTCCGAGACGTCATTAATCTTTTTGGCTTCTTTAAGTAAGTCCCTTAGAAAATTCTGGAGAAATAAACGTTTTATTGAATTTTATTCTCAAAATATCACATTACTTTACCTTCAATTCATCAGCTTCAATATAACCGCTACCATCAGTATCATACTCCCTCCAAATCTGCAACAGCAACATGGATTAAAATCAGAAATTCTTTTTAAAACACTCAGCTGGTTTAAATAGGGTGTTAGTGAATGGAGCAGTCAACATATTGTTGCAGGTTTATCGGTTCGAAATGATTATTACGCGTGAATTATAACCATTTTATTTCCAAACTAAACTCGGAACACTACAACTGAATAACGAATTCACTTATTGACTGACTACTAACTCACTAATTAACTACACTGACTGACTGACTAACTCGAGGGAAAGGCGACTGCCTTATATAGTTTTGGCTCCCGGATTCTAGAAAAATCCCGCAGATAAGGCTTATCGTTTGCCGAAATTTCTGGAACGGTTACCTGCCGTTTGCTTGATTATCGCGGCCGCTTTCCCTTTTCAGGTTTTTCTAGAAAATTTTTTTACGTACTAAATTCTATAATTTATATTTCGTTACAATATGAAATATAATTTTACCGCAAAGTTCAAATTTGAACTGGATTTTCTATATCAACTAATTTAAGTTGGTAGTCCAAGTATTTTATTTTTGGGTAATTTTTGTTAAAAATGCAACAGACAGCATAACTGTGACCATAAATTATTTAACTTACTGCTCAACGTTTGCATTTTATTTAAAACTAGTTGCGTCTGCCTAAAATAAGAGAAAGGATTCCAAGTCCGATATTTACCAAATTTCTTGTAAAGATTGTCCTCAAAAGTACGTCGGTCAGACTAGACGATTTATTAAAATCCACTGAAGGAGCATTTGTCTCATTTGAGGTATGGAAGAACTGAGAAGTCTAGTGTTGCTCGACATACTTTTGAATTAGATCATAGGATAGATAATAATGTTAAACTATTAAGAGTAATAAATAAGAATTCTATGTTAAATGCATGTGAAAGCTTAGCCATCAATAAGGCTGTTAAAAATAGTTGAGGTTGATAGATAAGGAATTGTGGCACTACGACGTGCAAGATTAGATGCGCATGCGCGTTTGTATGCGGTCGATCATGCACGAAGTGAATATTCTTAGTATATAAGGGTTAATTTTAGGATTAGGTGTTAGTATCTATTTGAAGATGATAGCTTGGCTGTCGAAATGCGTTAAAGTAACCTTCGTTGTGTTTTTTACTCTTTCTTGGTTTCAGTGGACAAGAACTGTCTTTCAATTTTGGAAGATATTCCGTTGCACCAAATAAAAGTATTCTTGGATCACCTTTTTGAAAATCCTGACTTTTTTTGAAGAATTCAATTTTTATTAAAAATTTTAAATAACTTTTTTAAAATTTCGACATTTTCTCGTACGATTCTTAAAATTTCAATGTTTTTTGGAAATTTTGGCTTAATTTTGAAAATTTCGACAATTTCTTTTTCAAATTTTTGACTTTCTTTGAAAATTCCAACTTATTTTAAAATATCCATCCTTTGTATAGGTTTTGGTTATTTTGGTCATTTCTGTCTATTAAAAATTTTCTTGCTCGAAAATTTTAACTTTTTTAACATTTCCTTTAATTTTGGTGGAAAATTTAGATTGTTTTTCAAAATTAGTCTTATTAAACAACAGTTCTCAAAATATTTTGCTAAATCAAGAAAAAATGTAAACAAAAAAAACCGAATTTTAGGAACATAAGGAAATTCAAACTAAGACTAAAAAAAATTACATTTCAAGAAAAAGGCAAAATGTTTAGAATAAAGTCGAAATTACCAGAAAAATGATTTAAAATAAGTGGAAAAAGGACAAATTGTGCAAAATGTCGAGAGTTCGAAAATAATCTGACCCTTTATTTAATGAAATGATCCCTGACCCTTTATTTAATGTAATTATCATTTCGATAAAAAGAATTTTGAATAACAAATCGAACCTTCCAAAGAGTGGTAATTGAAAACAGATCTAAGTTTCCAAAAAAGTCTTATTTAGAATGACATTTAAAAAAGTAAGGCGAATTTAAAAAAGTTTCTTAAAAAAGTCCAAATTTCTTAGAGGGAGTTCAATTTTCAGGTAATAGTACAATTTTAAATTAGTGGTGATATAAAAAAAAGATTAATTCTGAGAAGAAATTGGAAACCTCAGAAAAAAAGTCGAAATTTGGAGAAAGGGATACATTTTGAAATAGAAGTTGAAATTTTGAGAAAAAAGTTCTCCGAGTTGCATAAATTTTAACAAATCGAACTGAATACTGAAGATGTGAAGAAAACGAAAAAAAAAACGAATAATTTTTGTGCATTACAATCAATTCATATGAAGATTCATTTCATTTAAATAACATAAAAATCATTTAAGTGGAACGGACTCGTCCTTGGTTATCTTCAAAAATTGAAATACAAAAATTGTCCCCTGAAACCAAGAAAGATTAAAAAACACAACAAAGGTTGCTCTAACGCGTTTTGGCAGCCAAGCTATCATCTTTAAAGAAATACTCAGTATCTTTTAGAGAAACCTTTGTTGTATTTTTTAATCTTTCTTGATTTTAGGGGACAAGATTTGTATTTCAATTTTCTTTAAAATTTAAATTGTTTTTGAATAATTTAACATTATTTCGAAGTTTTGAATTTGTTGAAAAATTTTGACTTTTTTCAAATTTAAGATCTTATTTTTAAAAATGCTGACCTTTTTTTAAAACCCCTATCTTATTATTGAAGATATAAATATTTTTTAAAAATTTTTTTCACGAAATTTCAACTTTGTTGCAGATCTGACTGTTTTTGATATTCACTTTTTAAAAATATTTCAATTCTCTTTGAAAATTAAAATTTTGTGTTTCAATCTTTTAAAGCGTTGACTTACTTGGTTTATTTTTGAATTCAACATTTTATCAAAATATTTGCTTTTCCTTAAAATTTTGACTTTTAAAAAATAAAGATTTTTCTTGAAAAATCTGACTTTGATTTTTATTAAAAACTTTAACTTTCTCGAACATTTTGACTTTATATTTTAAAAATTACCAATTTTCACTTTTTCATTTTTTTTAAATTTCAATTTTTTTTCCTAATTTTCAGTAATTTTTCATTTCTCATTTTTATCAGTTTAATTAAAAATGTAGACCTTTTATCATCAACTTTAAACTTTTTCTCAAAGTTTTAACTTTTTTCAAAATTGTTTTGACAAAATTTTAACTTTCTGAAAATGAGGATTTTTCTGGAAAAATTTTACTTCGATTTTTATTGAAAATTTTAACTTTCTCGAACATTTCGACTTTATATTTTAAAAATTACGAATTTTCACTTTTCCATTTTTTTTTATTTTAATTTTTTCCTAATTTTGACTTATTTTGTACATTTGAACCCTTTCACGATTTTGATTTATTTACAAATTTTCTAAACATTTTGATATAAAATGTTGATATTTTCTCAAAATTTTGACTTTTTTTTATATTTCGATTTTTTTATGGATTGGATTATGCTGAATTATTGTTTTTTTTTTGAAAACCTCCATCTTATTTCAAGATATCTACTTTTTTTTTGGAAAATGTGCTCGTTTGTTGAAACTTTTTACTGTTTTCCAATATTTTAATCTCTTGAAAATTTAGACTTTTTATTTCAAAAATTTCGCCTTTTTCTAGAAGCTTGCACCTTAATGTAATAAAATAAATTTTTATTTAAGTTTCTACCTTTTTAAAAAATTGGATATTTTTCAATATTTTGACTGGAAATATCCGAAATTTTTCCAGAATTATCAATTTAATTAAAAATGTCGACCTTTTATCATCAAATTTAAACTTTTTCCCAAAGTTATAACCTTTTTCAAAATTGTTCTGACAAAATTTTGACTTTCTGAAAATGACGATTTTTCTTGACAAATCTGACTTCGATTTTTATTGAAAATTTTAATTTTCTCGAACATTTTAACTTTATATTTTAAAAACTACAAATTTTCACTTTTACATTTGTTTTGAATTTTAATTTTTTCCTAATATTGACTTATTTTGTGCATTTGAACCCTTTTATAATTTCACTTCTCTTTAAGATTTTGATTTATTTTCAAATTTTCTGAAAATTTTGACACAAAATGTTGATATTTTCTGAAAATTTCGACTTTTCTTAAATTTCGATTTTTTTATGGATTGGATTATGTTAAAATATTGTTTTTTTTAAGACCTTTATCTTTGTCAAGACAACTACTTTTTTTTGGAAAATTTGCACGTTTGTTGAAACTTTTAACTATTTTTCAATATTTTGATCTCTTGAAAATTTCGACATTTTAGTTCAAAAATTTCGACTTTTTCTAGAAGCTTGCACCTTAATGTAATAAAATAAATGTTTAAGTTTCTACCTTTTTTATAAAATTGGATATTTTCCGAAATTTTTCCAGAATTATCAGTTTAATTAAAAATGTCCAGCTTTTATCATCAAATTTATCATCAATTTCTCAAAGTTATAACTTTTTTCAAAATTGTTTTGACAAAATCTTGAGTTTTGAAAGTGACGATTATTCTTGAAAAATCTGACTTCGATTTTTATTTTCCTTGTTTTTAATTTCAATTTTTTCCTAATTTTGTACATTTCAACCCTTTCACAATTTCACTTCTCTCTAAGAGTTTGATTTATTTTCAAATTTTCTAAAAATTTTGACACAAAATGTTGATTTTTTGTCAAAATTTCGACTTTTTTTTTTCAAAATTGCGGCTTCTTTTATAGATTAAAGACCACTATCTTTTTTCAAGATAATTACTTTTTTTGGAAAATTTGCTCGTTTGTTGAAACTTTTCACTATTTTCCAATATTTTAAGTTCTTGAAAATTTCGACTTTTTCTAGAAGCTTGGACCTTCATGTAATAAAATAAATTTTTATTTAAATTTCTACCTTTTTGAAAAATTGGATATTTTCCGAAATTTCGACTGGAAATTTTCGAAATTTTTCCAGAATTATTAGTTTAATTAAAAAGTTCGACATTTTATCATCAAATTTAAACTTTTTCTCAGAGTTATAACTTTCTCAAAATTGTTTTGACAAAATTTTGACTTTCTGAAAATGACGATTTTTCTTGAAAAATGTGACTTGAATTTTAATTGAAAATTTTAACTTTCTGAAACATTTTGACTTTAAATTTTAAAAATTACGAATTTTCAATTTTCCATTTTTTTTATAATTTCAGTTATTTCCTAATTTTGATTTATTATGTACATTTCAACCCTTTCACCTCTTTAAGATTTGATTTATTTTTGAATTTTCTGAAAGTTTTGACACAAAATGTTGATTTTTTCTCAAAATTTCGATATTTTTATAGATTGGATTGTGTTGAAATATTGTGTTTTTTTTGAAGACCTCTATCTTTTGTCAAAATATCTACTTTTTTTTTGGAAAATTTGCACGTTTGTAGAAACTTTTGACCAGTTTCCAATATTTTAATCTCTTGAAAATTTCAACATTTTATTTCAGAAATTTCGACTTTTTTTGAAGCCTTTGATACTGGAGCCACGTAAATTTGGTAAAAAAAAATCGAAGTGGGTTTTTAGTCTGAGGGGTTTATAGCACTGCGATTTCATTGTCGGTTCAAAAATCACTAGGCAAAACTGTCCGGAAAGGCTAGGCCTTTTGTGTCTGACGCTCGACTGCCTCTTGTTTGTCAACCAAGGCCTTTTATCGGGAAGCGATTGTCATTAAGATTCAATGTACCACCCCAACGAATTCTATTCTTAGAAGGAATGCAATTATCGTCCTTTGTTCATCTCAATTGCAGTGCCATTAAAATGAAATGCAATTAGGACTGTTGATGGTAGACATCCACTAAACATCCGGGTTGTAATGGATTCAGGGACAAAAGCTTTCCGCAATTATCCCAGGCTCGTCATTACTCACCCTTTGTCCATTCTAATTGAGGGTGTAATTATATTATCACTTTGGTGAATACTTGAATTTCTGCCTAGCGATTTTTTTCTACCGATAAGTGTCGTCACAAAGATGAATATACGGTATAACTTCCACCTTAATGCAATAAAACAAATTTTCATTTCAGTTTTTACGTTTTTGAAAAATTGGATATTTTTCGAAATTTTGACTTCGGAAATTTCCGAAATTTTTCCAGAATTATCAGTTTCATAAAAAATGTCGACCTTTTATTATCAAATTTAAACCGCTTCTCAAAGTTATGACTTTTTTCAAAATTGTTTTATCAAAATTTCTACCTTTGTTTGAAATTTCGGCTTTTTGTAGAAATATCGACTTTTTTCAAAATTTTTGATCTTTTTCCTAATTTCGAATGTTTGTAACTTTGATTTTTCGAAGTATTCTCCAGTTTCTAAAAATGCTAATTTTTTTTGATAAATCTGAGTTTCAAAAACTGAAACACAGAACTTGTCCCCTGAAACCAAGAAAGATTTCAGTTTCTCTCTGAAGATGACAGCGTGGCTGTCGAAACGCGTTAGAGCAACCTTTGTTGGGTTTTTTAATTTTTCTGGTTTCAGGGGACAAGTTCTGTGTTTCAGTTTTTGAAGATAACCAAGGACCAGTCCGTTCCATCAAATCTGAGTTTCTAAATTGCAAATTTTTAAAACTTTATACGAACTGTTTAAAATAAATTCAAGACTTAACCAAATTTCGATTTGAAGGATGGCACTTTAAAAATAAGTATTTTCGAGTTTAAACTGAAAAGTTTGGAAAAAATTCAAAATTTAGGGGAAGTTTAAAGTTTAAAGCCTAAATAAGAAACTTAATAAGAAGAGCAAAAGGCAAAATTTTGATTATAATTTAAAATTTTGAATTTATACAAAACAGTCTTTTTAATATAAAGTCAAAATAAAATTTGGAAAATATGTCCAAATTTCGAGAAGAACTTTCAAAATGTCAAAGTAAATGTTCCTCCACATTTTGATTGAAATGTTGGTACTGCCAAATTAGATCCAAAATTTTGAGTTCAAGACATAAACGTTTCAAAGTTTACGTAAAAAAAAGAATTCGTAAAAAGACAAAATATGCACTGATCGCCTGCAATTTGTATAAATTCAAGTAAGGACACATTCATCAACGATGTCAGCACTCAAAGCATGTAGGTAACTTTAAATGCAATCATGTGTTATTTATTGTATACATTTAAAGTGGTTTTTAGTGCCCATTTTTACCATCTTAGAGGAGAAATTTTGAAGAATGTTTTCGTAGTACTATCCTATTAGGGGGAATAATGGGGAACAATTGTGTGAAATTTCATGCTCCTAGATTTATCGGTTTAGGCTGTGCCTTGTCTTTCAGCTTAGAGATTTATTAGGTATATTGTCATTTGAAATAGTCGATTCTTTTACATAAAATATTTTGGCTGCTCTTTTTAGCAGAATTTTGCATAGAATTAATAACTTTGGTTAGTTATAATATACTTTTAGTAAAATGACTTATATATCATGTTTCCAGAAATATTTTTTGTTATTCCGTATGATATTTAGTTGTAATTAGTAAGTCAAAAATGCCACAAGAATACAAAACAAGTTAGTTTATAAGATACCACGAATTGAGTTTATTATTATTTATAACCGACTTAGAAATGTGGTGAATAATAACAGCGTAGAGTCTTTAATTTTATCCCCTATAATTTATAGGAACTTTTTGGCCAATCGATCCCAAGTTACATATTGAACGATGAATATTAATAAATAAAATTTGTTATTGCGTTGTTTTGTAAATGTTTTTAGTAGCCACTTTCGTACATACGATCAACTATTCATAAGAACACAGATTCATTTTTACATTTAACTGTTGCCTTCATTTTAATTTTTTATAAACCATAAATTATAGACTCAAGGATCAAACTTGTTGGCTAACAGCGAATGTTTTTGAAACACCATCAGGACCTAAGTTTTATAAGATATATGATGAAAAGGATGTAGCCAACGCGAAACACTTTTTGCTGCTGACACCACCAGTTCCAGTTGCTCCTTTGTGCCTGATTTGGCCTTTTTTGAATCTTTCGGAGCTTCTCTGCATTCACTGCTCATTTTGTCATGACTCAACAATGTTGAGTCATGACAAATTGAGCAGTGAATGCAGAGAAGCTCCGAAAGATTTCAAGCATGAAATACTTAAATATCCTTTAAAGTGCTCAGTCGTTTTTCTTCTAGCTCTTTCAATAAAGTTGCACAAATTTTTAACAAAGTGAACCTAAGAAACTATAATTATTTATGATTAATGAAGATAACTTTGAGTATAGTGGCCAATTATATTCATGTATGTCGACCTACTAAATGCAACAATAAGCTTTAAACGTATTTTCAAATCCAAGCACCTTTCATATTCAATAGTAGTGCTCCTAGTTATAATAAACTAAAATGTTTTTAATAATTTGCAACTAAGAGCAGAATTTAACAAGTTGCAAATTATCCTAGTATTAGTATACCTACCTTCATAAATTCAACACTAGATTCCAATGGATTGTCAAATCGAAACAATAATAGAAAGTTTTCTTCCATAGGCAGCAGCTGGGCCAACTAAAAAAAAAGAAGTTTAAGTTTGACACTCACAAAAATATTAATCTAATTCAGTAGTAGTCAATAGAAGTACACCGAGGGAATCCCTAAGGAGGGCTACTTTGGTTTCCTAAATTGGGATAGTGCAAAATTTTTCACTTGATATTAAATTTCGAGAATTTCTCAAAATCGAGATATATTAAAAGAAAATTGACACCTAGCAAATAACTACAAAAAAATCTGTTTAATAGAAGATTAAACAATAAGGAAAATATATCGAAATTTTAGTCACAAATTAAAAAATTGTCAACAAACCATAAAAAAAAAAATTAAATATTTCCAAACTGGGCCGAAGAAATGTTAAATAAATTAAAAAAAACAAAAAAAAAACACAAATTAGAAATTGAAAGGGTAATCTTGGAATAAAGGGATAAATATCCCAATTTAAAAAAAAACCAAAAGTGGAAAAATAAAACAGTTGAAGGAAATTTCACTTTTTATTCAAATTCTATTTCGAGAAAAACACTGATATTTCGAAAGTCAAATTTCGAGAATTTCTTGAAATCAGGAAATTTTGAAATAAAATTGACACCTTACAAATAAAGGTACAAATAACTGCAGGAAATTTGTTTAATGGAAGATTAAACAATAAGGAAAAAAAATCAAAATTTTAGTTACAAAGTAGAAATTGAAAGGAAATTTTTGAATGATGGGATAAATATCTCAATTTCAGACAAACCCAAAAGTAGAAAAATAAAACACTTGAAGAAAATTTCACTCTTTGTTCAAATTCTATCTCGAGAAAAACACTCATATTTCGAAAGTCAAATTTCGAGAATTTCTTAAGACCAGGAAATTTTGAAATAAAATTGAACCTTACAAATAAAGGTACAAATAATTACAAAAAAATCTGTTTAATGGAAGATTAAACAAAAGGAAAAAAAATCGAAATTTTAGTTACAACTAGAAATTGAAAGGGTAATCTTGGAATGATGGGATAAATATCCCAATTTCAGAAAAACCCAAAAGTAGAAAAATAAAACAGTTGAAGAACATTTCACTCTTTGTTCAAATTCTATTTCGAGAAAAACACTGATATTTCGAAAGTCAAATTTCGAGAATTTTTTAAAATCAGGAAATTTTGAAATAAAATTGACACCTACAAATAAAGATACAAATAACTACAAGAAATCTGTTTAATGGAAGATTAAACAATAAGGAAAAAAAATCAAAATTTTAGTTACAAAGTAGAAATTGAAAGTGTAATCTTGGAATGATGACCTAAATATCTCAATTTCAGAAAAACACAAAAGTAGAAAAATAAATCAGTCGAAGAAGAAAATTTCACTTTTTATTTAAATTCTATTTTGAGAAAAACATTGATATTTCGAAAGTAAGTTAGAAATTTTGAAAATAAAAGTCGAAAATTTTAGAAAAAATTGGAAGTGTTGGTAAATCTATTCAAAAAAATAAGAGCCAATAATTTTGAGGCAAAAGTAGAAGTTGAATTTTGGGAAAAGTACAATTTCTAACCTAATGAAGCCATAATTTATTAACAGCAAAATGAAAAAAATTGAGTTCTTTAAATATAAATCAAAATATCAATATCAAGAAAAAGCAATAACATTTTGAGGTCGAAATTTGGAAATAGATTCCAGTTCACTAGAAAAAGTCGTTATTTAAAGATTAAAGTCAAAAACTTATTTCAAAAATAATTAAAGCAATCAAAATCGAGTGTGTAGTTTAAAATTTAATAAAAGAACGGAAATAGATTTCTATTTTAAATTAAAAATTTTAGCAAAAAAGAAAATTCAACTTTTCAACAATTTTTTAAAATAGAGCTTTTTCTTCAAACTTCTTTGATAAATTAAAATTCGTAGTTTTCATTTCAAGTTAAGATATTTATATTTCGATTTAAAATCAAATTTCTAAAAATAGAAAGACATTTTGGGAGGAAAATTGGGAAAAATTCCGAAATGAAAAAAAAATCAACTTAAACTTCATACTTTAAACTTTCAACTGAATATTTCGAGAAAAAAATTTCAAATATTGAGCAGTCAAGGTTAAAGTTTCTAAAGAATAATATATTTTAAAATAACTCAGACTAAAAAAAACAAAATTTTAAGAACGGTTCGAAATTTTGTGTTAAAAATTTTAAAAAAATCAAAATTTTCAAAAAAAGGCGAAATTTTCTCGAATTCGCTTTATACAATTCGTTCAAAATTTGAAAATTTCGCAATTCAAGGTTAGATTCCTGGAAAAAATCGAAATTTTCAGGAAGAGGCAAAGTTTCCAATAAATCAAAGTCAGAAAATTTGAAACTTTCGAAAAAAAAGTGAAAATCCTGAAAAAGCTGGAAATTTTCAAAAAAGTCGAAATTTAAATGAGGTCGAGGTTTTTAAAAAAAACGAACTTTAGAAAATCGTTTAGAGAAAGAAGTTCAAATTCGGCAAACAGTCAAAACTTTGAGAAAAAGTGAAAATTTTGAAAAAAGCTCGATATTTTCAACAAAGTCGAAATTTTAATGAGGTCTAAGTTTAAAAAAGATAGAACTTTTAAAAAAAGTTTAAAGGAAAAAAGTTTAAATTCTGAAAATGGTCAAAACTTGAAGAAAAAGTCGATATTTTGATATTAAAAGATCATTTTAAAAAAAAATGAACTTCTAAAAAAAGGCAGAGATTGAAAAAGTCAAAATCTTAAAAAGACAAAATTTTTAAACAAGCCAACTTTTCAAAAAGGTCGAAATTTTAAAAGGTCGAAGTATTTTTATTGTCAAAATCTTCAAAAATTTAAAATTTTCAAAAAAAAATTAGAAACGTCACGACAATATTAAAAATATAAAACTGTTAAAAAAAAATCAGGAATTTCCAGAATTCAAATTAAAAAAATTTGAAATTGTCAAAAAATTTACAAAACTCAACAAGTTAAGTAAGAATCGAAAATTTAATTGAAAATTCAGATTCAGCTTCAAAAAAAAATGTTAAGGAAAAATTAAAATTACCGAAAAAACCAACATTGAAAAAAAGGAATCAAAAAATTTAATTAATTGTTTAATATTTTAAAAAATAATTGAAATTTTTAAAAAGACGAATTTTAAGTCAGATTTACAAAAAAGTCAAAATTTTGAATTTGGGTTAGAAGAAGGTAAATGCATTAAAAAGGCTATATTTTCAATAAAAATCTTTAAAAAAGTGAAAATTTTTAAAAAGTCAACATCTTAAAACGATCTAAATAGTCAACAGAAATCAGTATTTTCAAAAAAGTCAAAATGTTGAAAAAAAAGCAGAGATATTTGGAAATATTCAAATATTTAAGATTGAAATTATCAAAAAACTTAAAATTTTAAGACAATATTGGAAAAATAAAACTGTCCAAAAAAAATCAAAAATTTCCAGAAAATGATTTCAAATTTTTAAAATTGAGAAATTATATGTCGAAAAATTTACAAAACTCAACAATTTCAGTAAAAATCAAAAATTAAAATTTTTCATAAAAAGTAAAAATCTTGAGAAAAAATTAAAATCTTGAAAGTCAAAATTAAAAAAGAATCAAAAATTTTAATTAATTGTTTAATATTTTCGAAAATCAATAATTTGAAAAATAGTTAGAATATTTAAAAAGGGCGGATTTTAAGCCTGATTTACAAACAAGTCAAAATTTAGAGTTTCGGTTAAAAAAGGTAAATGTTTTGAAAAGTCTATATTCTTAGTAAAAATCTTTAAAAAAGTGAGAATTTTCAAATACTTTACATTTTAAAATTAGTGTAAATAGTCAATAGACGACAGTATTTTCAAAAAAGTCAAAGTTCGCAAAAAAGCAGAAATTTTCAAAAGAGTTGAATTTGGTGGAACGGACTGGTCCTTGGTTATCTTCAAAAATTGAAATACAGAACTTGTCCCCTGAAACCAAAAAGAAGAGATACTGTCAGTATCTCTCTGAAGATGATAGCTTGGCTGTCGAACCGCGTTAGAGCAACGTTTGTTGTGTTTTTTAATTTTTCTTGGTTTCAGGGGCAAGTTCTGTATTTCAATTTTTAAAAGAGTTGAAGGTTTCAAAAATAGTCGAGACAAAAAAAAAACATGTTCAAAGATGTTAAAGTTTCAAAAATGGCACATTTTTGTAACTTTTTTATTCATCAAGAAAATTATTAAGTAAACCTACTCTTTATAATTTTTTTCTCAAAAAAAAATGGGCCTTTTTATGATCAAATTATTTGTCCCTGCACTCAACTTTCTGGGGTCCCATGATTTTTTTTAATCGCTCTGTAAATGATTAATTACTATTTTACTTTGGATAGTAATCAGTTCAATTATTACTACTTCTTTTTTGGTATGAGGAATCAATTTTATTTCTCAAATTAGTCGAAATCTCTTGGTTAAAACCACAATTTGTAAATTAAAGACGAACTTAATACAAAATTTGAAAATTTTGGAAATATTAACCTAATTTTTAAATTTAAAGTTTAAACTTCAGAAAAATTCCAAATTTAAAACAGAAATTTAATTTGAATAAGAAATTGAGTTTATAAAATTGAAATTTAAGAAAGAAATATGCATGACGCAGCAACAAAAAAAGAAAACAAATTACAGAAAAGACTTAAAATTAATAAACATTTTTCCAGTTTTCCAATTTATAATCTCAGCACTAAATTAAAAAAAAAAAATTAAAATGCAAAATTTTGGAAAAATAATTTTAAAAATTTCTGAACGTAATAAAAATTTTGAAATAAAATAAATAAATTTGAATATAACGGGGACATTTGGGCAAAATGAGCAATATCAAGATTTAAAAAGAAATAAAAATTAGAAAAGAAATAGAAAAATAGAAAAAAAATCATAACTTAGGTTAACAAATCAGAAATTAACAAAAACAAAATAACGGCATAAATTAGAAATTAAAAAAAATCGATATTATGATATTAGAGTTGAAATTTCTGAAAACATGTTGTTTAATATAAAAAATGGTTTTTATAAAAATTTTACCAGAAATCGAATTAGTCCAAATTAAAGCGATCGTTTTGTAAATAATAAAAAAAAGAAAATTTTAAGTTTCAATATTCAAAACATTTGGTAACATGACTAACATTTAAAATTCCAAAATTGATAACTATTAAAGCTTATTAATTTAACACTGGACCTGGTTTCGTATAACTGCATCATAGGCTGTTAAACCAGCAATTTGTCAACTCTGAATTCGAAAAAAAATGACGAAAAAATTCAAAATTCAGAGCAAAATTTGGGGAAAAAATGTTTAAAGCCTAACCTCGAAATTATCAAAAAAACCCACGATACTTTTCGGCTCTTGCCTATTGCCTGTGTCCAGGAGGAAATGAGAATGGGCTAAAGAAGAAGAAGAAGAAGAAGAAGAAGAAGAAGAAGAAGAAGAAGAAGAAGAAGAAGAAGAAGAAGAAGAAGAAGAAGAAGAAGAAGAAGAAGAAGAAGAAGAAGAAGAAGAAGAAGAAGAAGAAGAAGAAGAAGAAGAAGAAGAAGAAGAAGAAGAAGAAGAAGAAGAAGATGATGAAGAAGAAGAAGTAGAAGTGGATTCGAACTGCACCTCATGGACACTATTTTAAGTTTTCTTCTGTCGGCAGTCTCCCAGACTGCATAATATTTTTTTTTATTTTTATAGCAATACAAACTGACCTCATGCCAATCCCCTAAATCATTTTCAATACTTCTATTTATTTTTAAGCCGCAGTATACTGACCTCGCGAATGTCAATTTTTCCGTCTTGATTGTCATCGTACGCCTCCATGAAGCAAGCCTTTAATTCTACCAACATTTCGTCTGAGACTGCCTGAAATATAAATAATGTCAGTGGATCAGAGTGAAACAAATTTATAATTTTTTTATAAATTTGTGCCAAATTATATAGGCCTGATGAGCAATTTAATTATTTAATTTTTCATTTTGCAAAATATTGTTTAAAACTATATATTTTTTTAAATTCATTTATTTATTCGCAAGAGATATTATACCTTTAGAGCACGGCGAGTGAAGGGTAAACCAAATATGTCGTGATGGAGTTCAAAATTTTTTAATAAGTTTCTTATTTAAATATGAAACTAAAACGAAAATGATAAAGACTTTTTTAAATTCAAGTTTTTTCTCGAAACTTTAATTTTTTTTCAAACTGTTGAATTAAACTTAAAGATTTTGCTTTCTCAAGGGTTTGACCCTTGAATCACAGCATTGATTTATTTTTGAAAAAAAGGTCTACTTAAAAATGCTGCCAATCAATCTCCAATTTTATGGTGGAACGGACTGATTCTTGGTTGCCTTCAAAGGGGGAGATACATTATCTGTCTGAAGATGATAGCTTGGCTATCGAAACGCGTTAAAGCAAACTTTGTTGTGTTTTTTAATCTTACTTGGTTCATGGGACAAGACTTGCATTTCAATTCTCCAATTTTAATAAATACCATAGGTTATGAAAAACATTATATCAATTGAAATTTTGTCCTGAAATTCAATATGACACTTCAACATTAGGTACTAGCGACGTTGTAAATAAATAAATGAAGATTGTTAGGTGCGTTATCAGTTCGAATTGATTAACACGTGAATTGAATAATACCCGTTTTGTTTTCAAACTAAACTCGGAACACTACAACTGAATAATGAACTCACTTATTGACGTCTAACTACTAACTCACTAACTATACTGTCTAACTGACTCTAACTAACTGACTCGAGGGAAAAAGCGACCGCCTTATATAGTTTTGGCTCCCGGCTTCTAGAAAAATCTCGCAGATAAGGATTATCGTTTGTCCAAATTTCTGGAGTGCTTATCTGCCGTTTACTTCGTTATCGCGGCCGCTTTCCCCTTATCAGATCTTTCTAAAAATTTTTCTTACATACTTAATTCTATAATTTACATTTCGTTACAATATTTTAAGGTAATTTAAAAAATATTTATTTTTTCTAGTTTTCAAGGGACAAAGGGCCATTTTAGGGTTACACTTCCTGTGCAACATAGGTCTTATGCAGAATATAGCCTGGGAAATCTCGACTTAAAGTATTACTTTCAATAAAATACAGATTAATTTAAACGCAATTTTTAAAATTAGAAAAATCTCTTCAGAAATGCACTCTAGAGGTCACAACATTATTTTAACGCGTCATTGCTGTTGGCGCGTCAGCAGCAATGAAATAATTCGAAAAAAGCGCCCCAACTCATGAATAATTCAGTGTAGTGATATGCCACGATGAAAATGCCCGAGCTGGGAAATTGAGATTTCACTTGTAAATAGGAATTTCAGTCTCGAATAAATTGTAATTGCAAATAAACAATGATATGGCGCACAGGTATAATCTCTCTCTAGCTTTATGCTGATTTTAATATGAAACTGAATATGAAACTGAAATGTTTAACTCTCCAGTGCTTCCATGAAACTTAAAACAAAATCAAATACCTCTGGGCCCACTTCTGATATGTTAGCGCTTGATACGAATTCCCTCAGAAATCCATCTAATTCGGTCCCTTCTATATAACCGTTACCTGCAACAAATATTTCATTTAAAAAACTTTCAGTAACTGCTTGAATGGTGGGTGACTTTTTCTTTTAGCTGAAGATGTATCGTGTTCAGAATGAGTCAAACTATGCAGGAACCATTCAAAAAATTCCAATCTGTTTTTGAATGGTGGGTGACTTTTTCATTTAGCTGAAGATGTATCGTGTTCAAAATGAGTCAAACCATGCAGGAAACATTCAAAATATTTAATCTTACCATCCTTGTCGTAATGACTCCACACTTCCATAAACTGATTGGCTGATAACTTCTTAAGTTCCCTGGAATCTGGATCACGATATTGTCTCATAAAATTTGTGGCTTTCTCCAAGTTCAGGCGTTTACTATTTAGTTGTTCTGCTGCCGCACTCATTTTTATTTATAGTCTGTAACAAAATACCCTTCGTTATAAAAATGTTAAGAAGCACTTGAATAAGCAGCCGAAAATATAAAGTCAGGGGATAAAAGTAAGTATGGTTTATAGATGTATGACCATATCATCTATTGATGCTCTGTTTATTTGCCCACCGCAGCAGTGCAATATTTTATGGTGGATATAAATAGGATTTTAGGTAAAAACAAGCGATTTAGTAAACATAATAAAACTGGAAATGGCCAATATCAAGTCTCCCTCTGTGGCATCATTAAAATATGACTATTTAACACTCCTTGCTTTTAATCGAATTCAGTCCACGTAAAATTTTATTAAAACGGAAAAAAATCCTTCGTAGCACAAGTTTTATACATAAAATGACAATCAAGTTTAATTTATTTTAAGCTAATTTCCATATTTAGACACGAACGATAGTTTTTAATAGACCCAGACCTCCAGACTTAAGAGGACGATAAAATTATGAAATTGTCATGTCTCAGAGAGTCAAATTTTAGACTTCTACACCGAGGGCTTAATATTTCCAATTTGTATGCTTACAAGCGTTCTGCTAAATGTCGCGCGAAATTATGTCCTCCCTTTAGTGGCGCTAACATCTATTGAATTTAAAACAGAAACTGTTCATACGTATCATTTCAACAGCCTCATTTTGTTAACTCCAGTTATTTTTCGCCTTGAATACTATCCACAATGGAGTTTGACTTCAAGTTAGAAGAAGCTTGAAAGCGCCAAGAGATTCATTTACAAGAGGATTAATAAAATGATTCTTTTGAGCACAGTCTACCTAAAAAAATAAATCTATTAAGCATATTCTGGATAGAGCGAAGGAGAGGCAGAAATAAGATAATCAGAAAGCTGAATTGACGTAGTCTTTTATGAAAGCTAGAGACGAATAGCTTCTTTGGGAGAATGGAAAATTAATTTGAAACATTTCCAATTTTTTGCGTAACCTCCAATATTCATAACTACTAAACTGTATTAACAAAAAATATTTAAAATTTTACGATGTTTCTGCAAATATTTGATATGACCGGAGCTGTTTCGCTTTATTTTGTATGAGAATTCAGGAGGTATAACACATGATGACTGGATACACCACTTCAAAGAGCTTTTGAAAGAGAAACCTGAATTCCTAGGAGAACAGCATCAAAAAAAGCATTCAACTCATATAGAGCTTCAATTGGAACAGGTAGCTTAATCGTGAAAGGCACAAAGTTCAGAAAATCTTCTGGGCCGGGAGGGATATACCCGGAATTCATAAAATATGGATCTGAAAAATGTATAGGAATTCTAAAATCTCTATTTGAAAGATGCCTAAATGGCGAAGAAACATCGACTGAATGGAAAACTTCATACATATCAGCCATCCACAAAAAAGGTTCAAAGAACGACTCCAAGAACTACCAAGGAATAGCAGTTATCACAACTATAGGAAGAATATATTCCCGGGTCCTTAGAAATCTATTAGAAGAGAATATTGAAGATAAACCACCAGAGGAACAAGCAGGATTCCGAGCGGGAAAGTCTACGATAGACAACATTTTTACTCTAAAAATAGCCTTAGAAAACAGAACTCAGCGAAATAGAGAGACTCATATTGTTTTTATAGACTTAGAGAAAGCTAATGATAGTGTCCCAGTATCCAAATTATGAAAAGCAAAAAAAAAGCTCGATATAAGACCATTATTAATTCCGGCCGTTCAACTTTAATATAAACAAAACTATGCAATCAAAATCGGATTTTTTTTAAAGTTTAATCCACTCACAAAGAGTAACCCCATTATGCTTTCAACGCACTGCGAGTAGGATGCGAAAACAAGGATATATGGCGATGAACCGCCTTCTTAAACAAGGATAGGTTGTAATTTTTGGGGAAAACTCCTTTCGGTAACAAGTTCCATAACTTGGAAGTTCTATAGAAAAAACAGTCTTTGTAGACAGAAGTCCTCACCGTGTCAAGCTAGACCGCACAGGAATTTGCTGCCTCCGACTGTCTAGTTTGCCTCAAGAGTCTTGCCCTTGCAGGGATTAATCCTACTAGTTCCTGCGAGCATTTTCCATGATAGTACTTGTAGAAAAGAGACAACCATACGCCTGTGCTCTAGTGTTTCGAGAGAATCGGTCAGACTTTCGTCATCAATTAGGCGAATTGCTCTTCTTTGAATTGAATTCAAGAGAGCTAAAGTGTGTTTGGGGCTAAACTCCAAACATAAGAACAGTATTCTAGTGTTGGCCTAACTTGAGCTTTGTATAGTGTTAATAGCTGATGAGATGTAAAGTACTTTTTAGCTCTAAAAAGAAAGCCTAGCTTCTGAGAAACGGATTTGGCAATGGCGCGAACATGATCGTCTCAAGAGAAGTTAGAGTTCGCATTAACTCCTAGGATAGATAGATTAGATCCCATCGGAAGGATTTTACCGTCCATTAGTATGTTTGTTGCATTATCCCTTGATGTTTTCTTAGAGAAAACCGCGGCCTGAGTTTTTGAAACGTTGAAGTTAACCAAATTGTTTTCATCCCATTGCAAAATAATCTCGAGATCCCGAATAATTGTCTGTATTTGTTGTTTCCTTAGTCCACCTGAAGCAGCGATAGATAATGGTTTGTCGGAGAAAAAAGATGACACAAGGTTACGATTATCTGCGTAGCTGTATATAGGATTGGAAGAGATCGTTTATGTGTAACAGAAATACCGTAGGAGACAGAAGAGACCCCTGAGGCACCCCTGCGTTAATCGCAAATGTCTCGGATGAGATGCCATCGACGACGACTTGAAGAGATCTGTCAGCGAAAAATTGGATATCAAATGACAGAGTCCAGGAGAAAGGCTATAAGATGTTAATTTGGCGAGAAGAAATCGGTGCCAGACTGTGTCAAAAGCCTTTGAGATACCCAATGCCACAATCCTAACCTCACCATGTTTTTCCATAGCTGGCATCACTGACCGAATCCTTTAACACGACAAAGGAACTAAGGCAAGGATCTTGTTTATTTCTTACATTGTTTAAAGTATACATAGATAAATCCTCAAAAGGCTGGACACGTAAATGTAATGGGACTTTGGGTGGGGAACGGCACTCTACATATTTTGTACTTTGGAGACGACCAGATAGTGATTTCAGAGGACAAACAAGATTTAAGCTATATGGTAGCCGCTAAGCGAAGAGTATACTCTAGCTGGACTTGCAATCAACCTGAACAAACAGTGGGCAGTGATAATAACAGCAACCTACCTTCGATAGAACAATAAAAAACGTCGCCAAAGCTAGAGACTTGGAAGTCATCTTCAATAAGCAAGGGAATAGTAAAGACAAAATTGAAAGAAGAATAACAAAGGGTAGAAAAACCATTGGAGCACTTAATTCCATACTTTGGAAAAAGAAACATCAGGCGAGAAACCAAAATACGCATTTACAACTCAATCGTTAACAGTATTATAATATATGGTGCAGAAGTATGGGATCTGAATAAAACTAATGGAAAAAAATTGCTGGTCACGGAGATAGACTTCTTGAGAAGAAGAGTTAAAGATGAAAACTTGAAATGATAAGAAATGTAAAAATTAGAAGGCATATGATCATCGAGAGAGATATTGACGACATGGAGAAAAAACAATTGACTTGATTCGGACATACAAAAAGAATGAACGAAACAAGATGGCCAAGAAAAGTGCTAGAGTGGATACCTTTAAAAAAAGGAAAAGAGACAGACCAAGAAGGAGCTGGCGAGATGATATCAACGAAGTTACGGAAGCAAGGAATTTAGGGGAAGATATGTGTCATGACGGAATGGATTGGAAACTGGTGACGGAGAGGCGGCGACAGCCGTAGACAATTCGTGTTATACATGTATTATACATTCGGATTAGACAAAATATTCGTAGAAGTCTGTAATCTATGGAGCTTGTTATCATAACAACAATTAAACAAACTACTGATGTAACCTCCAATGATGCTGAAAATCGAAACCAGGTCCGATCATATCAAATATTTGTAGAAACATCGTGGAAGTTTTATTGTTTCTGGTTGTATTTGTTATTAATACAGTTTATTAGTTATAAATTTTAAATAAATCTACGCAGTAAGGGTTGAAATACAAAACTTGTTCCCCGAAATTTCAAGTCTAAAAATTTCAGGCTTACATTTCAAATTTAAAGCAAAAACTCACCTCCACAGAATGGCATGAAAACTATATAGAAACAGTTTCTCTCTGAAGATGACAGCTTGGCTGTCGAAACGCGTTAGAGCAACCTTTGTTGTGTTTTTTAATTTTTCTTGGTTTCAGGGGACAAGTTCAGTGTTTCAATTTTTGAAGATAACCAAGGACCAGTCCGTTCCATCAAACGTACAATTTAGAGAAATTAAGAGAAAAAGATTGCACTTTCTAGGAAATATTTCAGCTATCCAATTAAAAATCCAATTTTAAGACCAACATTGAAATTTTGAAAATAAATTGCTTAGTAATTTCGAAATAGACGAATTTCGAGGAAAAAAATTGAAAAAAATCGGGATTTTCAGTAAATCATATTAAAAATAAAAATCTAACGTTTCCCAGAAACTGAAAAAATATCCTTTAATTGCAAAAAGTTAAAATTTTCAATGATTTAATTTTGTGAAAAAAATCAAATTTTGAGAAAATTTGCAATTCCATTGTTCTAAAAATTTAATTTTAACTTTAATTTAAAGACGTCAAATTTATAATATTTTTTTTTTGTTAATCCTCAAAAGTAGTTTTCTTACCATTTTTATTAACATTTTGATCTAATTTAGAGAGAAGAGAACATTTTCAGAACCACAAAACCATTTTGGGATAAAACTGAAAATTTGTTGAAAAAGACAAATATTACGAAGATTTCGAAATAAATGAACCATTTTTGAAACAAAATCTCTAAAAGTAGAATTTTGACAATAAAATCGAAATTTCGAAAAAGTCCAATTCTTAGAAAAAGACAAATTTCAGGAAAAAGACTATCTAAAGAGAATACGTAAAAGTTTTGAGAAAAAAGATAAATTTATCAAAAAAATATTAAATATCGAATATTGAGGTAAAATTCAAAATTTCATAAAATTTAAACCAGTCGAAATTTCCAAAAAATTGGATTCTAAATTTTCAAAAATTGGTAAATGTTGAGAAAATTATCGAAATTTGTTAAAAAGTAAATTTCGAAAAAAGTATATTTTTTTAATAAAAACAAAATTTCGAAAACACTTAGAAACGAACAAAAATTCAAAATGTGCCAGAGAAAAGTCAAATTTAAAGAATAAGGATGAAATTTTGGTATAAATAATCTAAACTTTGAGAAAAAGATGAAATTACGAAAAAATGATCAAATTTTTGCGAAAAAGATGTAACTTTTGAGAAAAAACTTTTATTCCTCTAGTAAAAATTTAAAAATTTTTATAAAGTCAAATTTTATCAAAATTTAGAAAAAAATGCGAATTTTAAGAAAAAAAAAGACGAAATTTTAGGAAAAAAAAAATGGGAATTTTGTGAACGAATATTTATTTTTTCTTGACTGCTCGAGTGAGAGGAAGACAGGCGCCCTACCATGCCTCATGTGTCGTCAGAAAATGTCCAATATTGTGATACACGTCGAAATTTTGACAACTTGAAACTTGTAGAAAATTTCTTCGTAATTTTCTTACAAATATTTTAAATTAAAAAAATACTTTTTTTATTAGAAGCTCTACCGAATTTCGAAGAAACGGCAAATTTTAATAAGCAAGTTGAAATTTTCAGAACTAAGAAAAGGTCGAAATTTTCAGAAAAAGTCAAATTTCCGGAAACGGCAAAATTTCGGAAAAAAACGACGAAGCGATGAAAAATTTGAAATTTTGATGAAGTTATGTTTGACAAAATAAGTGGAATATTATGAATAAATGCAAGATTTCAAAAAAGGACAATTTTTTTTTAAAAATACGTAATTTAAGAAAGTTGAAATTTCGAAAAAATATTTCGGAAATTTTCAGAATTAAAAAAAGTCGAAATTTTCAGAAAAAGTTGAATTTCCGAAAACGGCAAAATTTCGGAAAAAAAACGACAAAACGATAAAAAATTGGAAATTTTGATGAAGTTATGTTTGACAAAATAAGTGGAATATTATGAAAAAATGCAAGATTTCAAAAAAAGACAATTTTTTTAAAAATACGTAATTTAAGAAAGTTGAAATTTCGAAAAAATATTTCGGAAATTTTCAGGATTAAAAAAGTCGAAATTTTCAGAAAAAGTTGATTTTCCGGAAACGGCAAAATTTCGGAAAAAACGACAAAACGATAAAAAATTGGAAATTTTGATGAAGTTATGTTTGACAAAATAAGTGGAATATTATGAATAAATGCTAAAAAAAGACAAATTTTGTAAAAAAAATAAGAAATTTGAGAAAGTCGAAAATTCGAAAAAATATTTCAGAAATTTTCAGAGTTAAAAAAGGTCGAAATTTTCAGAAAAAGTTGAATTTCCGGAAACGGCAAAATTTCGGAAAAAGCAACGAAACGATAAAAAATTTGAAATTTTGATGAAGTTATGTTTGATAAAATAAGTGGAATATTACGAATAAATCCAAGATTTCAAAATAAAGACAAATTTTGTAAAAAAAATCGAAATTTGAGAAAAAAGTCGAAAATTCGAAAAATATTACAAGGAAAGGACGAATTTTGAAGTTAGAAAGAGAATTTTTGTTCCCCCAATTGAATACATAAATTTTCGGTTTGCTGAATGAACTAGAGGGGCATAAGCGTCCCACCCTGTCCTATTCTAGCTACACCTATGGTTAGTTAGGATATGTTCCTTAATATTACTTGGTGATAATTTTGGTGGAACGGACTAGTCCTTGGTTATCTTCAAAAATTTGACTACAGAACTTGTCCCCTGAAACCAAGAAAGAATTAAAAACACAACAAAGGTTGTTGCTCTTTGCAACCTTTGTTGTGTTTTTTAATCTTTCTTGGTTTCAGGGCACAAGTTCTGTATTCAAATTTTTGAAGATAACCAAGGACCAGTCCGTTCCATCAAATTTGGTTATCTTCAAAATCTGAACTATAAATGTTGTCCGCTGAAACCAAGAAAGATCAGTATCTCTCTGAAGATGATAGCTTGGCTGTCGAAACGCGTTAGAGTAACCTCTGTTGTGTTTTTTAATCTTTCTTGGTTTCGGGGAACAAAACTTGGATATCAATTTTTCATTGAAGCTAAAATAAATTCAGTAATTTTAATGAAGTGTCGAGTTTTAAAAATTTCAAAATTTGTTGGTTTTAAGTTTTTCTTAATTTAGAAAAAGTTAAATTTTTAAAGGAAAGTAAAATTTGAAAAAAAAATTAAAATTTTAAAATATGTCGTAACCTAAAACAGCCCAACTTTTAATGTCAGACTTACAAGAGTTAAAATTTTGAAAAAATTCTTGTAAAAATGCTCTGTCAAGCTAAAATAAATTTACTAAGTGCATTACTGAAAAAATTAGGATTTTTAAATAAAAAAGCATTTGAATTTTCAAAAAAAGAGAACTTTGTGAAAGGAGAGAAATTTTTGAAAAGGTCGAACCTTTAAAAAATTAAAATTTTAAAAAAGTGCTAAAATTTAAAAGAGGATAGTTGAAAAAAATGTCGAAATTATCAAAAAAAAAATAAATAAAATGGGCTCTGACAAGCTATAATGAATTTACTTGGTGCATTATTAAAAATATTAGGATTTTCGAATAAAAAAACATCCAAATTTTTGAAAAAGATAGAACTTTTTGAAAGGAGCGAAAATTTTGAAAAGGTCGAATTTTGCATATTCCATGTAACATGGTGATAAAACAAAACGATACTTAAAAAAAAAGGTAACAGAAATAAAATTTTATATAATTAGCTATTCAAAGTTACTAGTTTATGCAATTTCATGGTTTGTTAAATTAAAAGAGTTCGATTTGTTTTGTTTTACATGTGAACTCGATAACGATAACGGCACAAACATTATTTTATTTCTGCTAGCTGCTCAACCAAAAAAAAAACTAAAAAATAGAGGACCCCGTAAAAAAATCTAATCATGCCCCACACTTATTGAATCGGACCCTGCTTTCGACCCAACATTTTTCCTGAAACTGCCACTTTTTTCCCAAATTTTCGACCTTTAAGTGGCAACTAAGAAAATGATTACAAATTCCAAGTCGAAATTTAAAATTTCGAGAAAAATGTCAAGATTTATAAAGAAAATGTTAAAAATCTCAACTTTCCCCTAGGATGTTTTTATTAAGTTAAAAATTTAAAGGAACACAAATCGAAAATCTCAAATAAAATTTGGTTCAAGCTTTTTCCAAAAATGTTACTTTGCTCTAAATAAAATTTTTTCTTCCTTCTTGAACCTGAAAAATTAATTTCTAAATTTAAAACTCGAAACGTCTATCTTTTTTAATTGTTTTAATCTAAGATTAAATATTATAATTTAATCAGAATATTACTAAATCATTTCTTGAAGATTCGGTTTTAAATCACGAAATTTAATCTTTGATTTTAAAGAGAAGTTCCAGGTTTCTGAATAGGTTAAGGTTTTATAAAAAGTCCATGTTTAGATGAGTACAACATATTATTTAAAACATCTGACAAAAAAATCTCAATTTACACATTACGTGTTGAACATTTAAATTCACCAAATAAATGAATTTAAGTTATTTATAATTTTTGAGTGAAGTGCACTTTGCACGTAATTAAAATTCACCAAATAAATGAATTTAAATTATTTATATTTTTGAGTGTAGTGCACTTTGCACGTAACAATCTATACCTAACCCTAAAACACACCTGTGGATAACATTTAGAATAATTTGAGAATGTAACAAGCAACAATCAAAGAAATTAAATTGGAAAGCTGGGGGCGGCGTTAGTCTTACAAGGAAATTGATGCTTCGATTCGATTATTTGTCATAATCTTTTAACGTTTTATGTCAAAGCTTAATCCAGGCATTCATTGGCGCGGGCGAATAGTAAAAGAAAACGGTATCTCATTTTCACATAGCTGCGTCTTCAGATCCTTCAAAAATCGATACAGGAACAAGTCCCTTTGGATTACCCACTCTGCGCTAAATCGTATTTGTTCAATTCTTTAAGTTGCGCCACCTTGCGTAATAAAACCCTTTTCCTAAAGTTTGCACCTTTTGTCAAACATTGTCCAGAATATAAAACTCCCAGTTGCATTTTTCTAAAACAACACAGCGTTCGATCCTGCGGGAACGGTAGACGTAAAGTCAGACGGAAGGAACCAACGTTACTGGATAATTAAGTGTCACGTTTTCCTTTCAGCTTTTCCGGAGGATATGTCGTACAGTCTGTACGGAATACGGAATGATTATTTTGTCAGGTCGCGTCGGTTTTCCTTTTAGTTTTAAGTTTGCCCATTTGTATGTAATATTGCCAGAGTAGTTCTGGAACATTTTAAGCACTCACAAGTTACGTCTTAAAATATATTATGTATGCTTTTTAGCGTTTATGCTAAGGATCATGATTATTTTACTTTTGAAACATTTTTCAATTGAAAATTTTTTTAGACGCGTTGAGCAATCTTTGATAGGGGAAGTACCATCACTATCAAGCTAATTTGCGATACCAACATGCTCTTGTATTAACAGTACAATGTAACTGTGAGAATAGTATTTAAAAATGCCCAGGGTTTGAACACGCGGCCTACTAGGCAAGATCACGAAGAAGTAATTGCCTTATTTATTACGCCATACTGTCTCTGTTGACAAATTCAAACTTTGACCCTTTAGGGGATTATTTGATAGAAAGGAAAGACTGCTAAAAAACAAACTCTTGCTGCTCCTATGAGCTATTTAATTTTTTTAAAGATATAATTCAGTTTTCGTTATTTTTCAGTCTGTTATTGACGTTTCTAATAGAAGAGGTTGAGTTAAATAAGGTAAACGTTTTATTTCCATTGCTAAACTTTATTCAAGCATGTCATTTTCACAACAGTCGAGATTTAAGAAGTAAGGCTTATGTGAGTAGGAGTATTTTCGTAGTAGCATTTGACGGAATCAAAAGCGGTTTTTTCAGGCGTTTCCTTTTGAATGGCGCACATGGAAATAAGCTTGTCTGTTGCCGCGTCGTCTTTCAACTCAGCTCCAAGTTTAGCCCTCAGGACGTCGACTTGTATTTCTCCCGCGTCATTTTGTAGTCCGGCTTTTTTAGCGAAGCAAAATAAGTGTTTCATAAAGCTGGGGTCTTCCGTAAATTCGCCTTTTCGAGCTTTTGCGATCATTTCCGGATTTACATGGCTTTCAGCCGTGCACTCCATATGAAATTTCTTAATACGTTCCTTTTGTTCATCAGTGAGGCCCTATTAATCATCAAGTATAAATTAGAATGATGCATTTGGAAATTCATTTTCATTTTAATTGAATTTTCAGATTGCTTCGTAATTGTTTTAGTTATTGAATGTTGTAACAAAATTTAATTATAAAGTTTAGTTGGGAAATTTCTGGAAAATTTGATATGGGGAAGCGGCCGCGATAATAAGTCAAACGGCAGATACGCGCTTCAGAAATTTCGGCAACCGATAAGCCTTATCTGCTGGATTTTTCTAGAACCCAAATCGGCATCTATATATAGGGAGTCCGGTAGATTTTCCTTCAGTTAGTTAGTTCATTAAACAGTTAGTCAGAAGTCTATCAATAAGTTAGTTAATTAAACAGTGTTAGTAAATTACGATTGTATTGTTCGCAGTTCAGTTTTGAAATAAAGTGGTTACAAATCACCAAGTGTTAATCATTTGAACCAATAACGCGCAACAATATATTTTTCATATCGATTAGAATTGACCTTTCCACCGGCTCTGTCAAACTAGCTGTTTTTGTTTACCCTATTTATTGAAATAGTCAACATAGTAAGAAAGAAAAAAACCTATACATTCAGCTCTGAATGATTAATCTTGGACACTTGTGAGGATTTGAATTGGTCACTGTCTTTTTTTTGTAGAACAGACTAGTCCTTGGTAATCTTCAAAAATTGAAATACAAATCTTGTCCCCTGAAACCAAGAAAGAGGATCTCTTTCTCAGAGAGTATTTCTTTCTTGATTGAAGATGGTCTGAAGATGATAGCTTGGCTATCGAAATGCATTAGAGCAACCTTTTTTGTGTTTCAGGGGAGAAGATTTGTATTTCAATTTTTAGTCACTGTTGAAGACCTTAAAATTATATCATAAGTGATTCAAGCTAAAGATCAGCGTGTCTGTCTTTTTGTAGTCGCGAACCACTTTAAAAACCTCAGAAAGACCACAGATGCTTCTCCATGGATATAGGAAAGATTTCGTTTATAAAAAGGCATTTTGAAAAATTAATAGACCAAAAGAGCTAATCAAAAAATCTCTGGCTGAGTATATTGTAACGCAATGTAAATAGATGGAATAGAATTTAGAATAGAATTGTAGAATTTAGTATATAAGAAAAGTTTTTAGAATGATCTGATAAGGGAAAAGCGACCGCGATAACGAAGCAAACTGCAGATAAGCGTTCCCGAAATTTCGGAAAACGATAAGCCTTATCTGCCGGATTGTTCTAGAACCTGGATGCCAAAACTATATAAGGCGGTCAGCTGTCCCTCGAGTCAGTCAGATAGAGTCATTGTAATTAGTGAGTTAGTAGAAGTCAATAATAAGTGAGTTAATTGTTCAATTGTGGTGATCCAAGTTGAGTTCAGTAATAAAGTGGGTATAATCCATCACGTGTAATCAATCGAACCGATAAGCCCGTAACAACATGTATATTTTCACCTAAGTACATAAACTGGTTAGTGGAATTTCTTAATTAAAATCAAAATTAAAAAAAAGAGCCGAACTTCAGAAAAAAAGTCAGATAATCGAATTTAAAATTAAAAAAATCCCTAAAAATGTCGAAATTTTCAGGTGCCGAATTTTGTGAAAAAATCCCAATTTACAGATTAAGTCGAATTTTGAGAAAAGAAACCTAATTTATAAAAATATTTTTCTTCCAATTTTTATTTTTAATTTAATTTTAACATAATGTTCAAAAAAGTAATCCAGTCTCCAAAATTCCCTAAAAATAATATTCTCAAAATTTTGAGATTTTTTATAAACATCTTGATATAATTTTGGAAAAATAAAAAACATTTGTAAAAAAGTTAAAATTTGGAAAAAATGCCCCAATTTTAAATAGAAATTTTGAGAAAGATAAGACATTGAATCCTGAGATACAAAACGACATTTCAAAAACAAGACAAATTTTGAAGCCCACGCTGAAATTTTCGAAAAGCAAATTAGAAAAAAAGAAATTTTCAGGCAAGGGCAAATATTAGGAAAATTGGATTTTGAAAAAAAACGATTTTTTGCAACGTCGTCAAAATTTTGGGAAAATGGTCGAAATTTCCAAAAAATACTGAAAACTTTCAAGGCAATGTCTAATGTTCAAAGAAAAACTAACATTTTGAGCATAAATTTGTAATTCAGAAAAAGGCAAATTCCGAGAAAAAACCCAATTTTGGAAAAAAGTAGGAGTTTTCAGAAAATCAAGATTAAGATAAAAACGTCACCCGTTGGAAAAACTCGAAAAATGTCCAAAATGCGTAAAAATTTTAAATTTCCAAAAGTCGAGTTTGTGAAAAGAGTCGACATTTTCAGAAAAAGTTGAATTTTGAGAAAACAACGTCAGTTTCCAATAATATTTTTTTCGTAATTATTCCTTTTTTATTTTAATTTTGAAATACTATCTAAATTTAACTGAATAAGCTTGAATTTACGAGAAATCTTGTTCTCCTTTTTCGAAAATATCTTCTCAACAATTTTATTTATTTGCTTACATTTGAATCTAATTTAGAAAAAAATAAACGAATTTGGGAAGTTTGAAAAAACCAATTTTCAGGAAAAAATCAACATTTTATAAACATGAAACATCGCGTTTGAGATAAAAGTCGAAATTTCGAAATAAGTCCTTTGAGACACAAAATGAAGATTCCGAAAATTCAAATTAGAAAAAGTCGAAGTTTTCAGAAAAAGCCAAATGGTCAGAAACATGGCGAACCTTTAAAAAAATACTATTTTTGAAATAAAGGTCGAAAAATTAAAGTTTTTAGTGGAAATTTTGAACAAAGGGATTTTAAGGAAAAGACAAATTTAAAAAAAAGCTAATTTTAAGAAAAAAAGGTAAGAATTTCTAGAAAAAGACGAATTTCGAAGAAAAAATTGAAATGAGCTGACATCCAATTTTCAGTTTAACAACAAAATATGGAAAAAAGAACAAACATTAAAAATCAGTCAAAATTTCTGAAAAAACCATTTTTAAAGGGTCGAAATTACCAAAAAAAAGTCAAAAGTCCAAATTTTGTGAATACGATCGAGTCAAATTAAAAAAATATGTATAATTTTGCAAATAAAGTTTAAATTTAAAAATAGATGAATTTTGAAAAAAATAGTCAAAGTTAGCAGACATCGAATTTTCAGTTACAACTCAGAATATCGAAAAAAAGGGCAATAATTAAAAATCAGTCAACATTTCTGGAAAGACCATTTCTAAAAGGTCGCAATTGCCAAAAAAAGTCAAATGTCGAAATTTTGAGCATACGATCGATATTTTGACAAAAAAAATTGAAATTTTCGAGTCAAATTAGAAAAATATGTATAATTTTGCAAATAAAACTACATTTAAAAAAAGATGAATTTTGAAAAAAAAATAGTCAAAATTAGCAGACATCAAATTTTGAGTTGCAACTGAAAATATTAAAAAAGGCAAATTTTAAAAATCAGTCAAAATTTCTGGAAAAACTCTTCCTAAAAGGTCACAATTGTCAGAAAAACTGAAATGTCGAAATTTCGAGAATACGATCGATATTTTGACAAAAACAATCGAAATTTTTTAGTCAAATTAAAAAAATATAAATTTTGAAAAAATACTCAAACTTAGCAGATATCGAATTTTAAGTTACAACTCAGAATATCGAAAAAAGCGGACAAACATTAAAAATCAGTCAAAATTTCTTGAAAAACCATTTCTAAAAGGTCGAAATTGTCAAAAAAAGTCAAATGTCGAAATTTTGAGCATACGATCGATATTTTGGCAAAAAAATCTAAATTTTCAAGTAGAATTAATAAAATATGTATACTTTTGCAAATAAAAGCTACATTTAAAAAAAGATGAATTTTGAAAATGTAGTCGAAATTAGCAGACATCGAATTTTGAGTTACAACCCAAAATACAGAAAAAAAGGGCAAACATTAAAAATTAGTCAAAATTTTCGGAAAAACTATTTCTAAAAGGTCGCAATTGCCAGAAAAACTCAAATGTCAAAATTTCGAGAAAACGATCGATATTTTGACAACAAAAATCGAAATTTTCAACTGAAATTAAAAAAATATGTATAATTTTACAAATAAAGTGTACATTTTAAAAAATATGAATTTTGAAAAAATAGTCAAAATTAGGAGACAGAATTTTGAGAGTCAACTCAAAATATCGAAAAAAGGGCAAACTTTAAAAATCAGTTAAAATTTCTGGAAAAACCCTTTCTAAAAGGTCTCAATTGCCAGAAAAACTCAAATGTCGAAATTTCGAGAATACGATCGATATTTTGACAACAAAAATCGAAATTTTCAACTGAAATTAAAAAAATTTGTATAATTTTGCAAATGAAGCCTACATTTAAAAAACGCTAAATTTCGAAAAAATAGTCAAAATTCGTAGACATCGAATTTTGAGTTACAACTCAGAATATCGAAAAAATGGACAAACATTAAAAACCAGTCAAAATTTCTTGAAAACCCATTTCTAAAAGGTCGCAATTGTCAAAAAAAGTCAAATGTCGAAATATTGAGTATACGATCGATATTTTGACGAAAAAAAACGAAATTTTCAAGTCAAATTAATAAAATATGTATAATTTTGCAAATAAAAGCTACATTTAAAAATAGATGAATTTTAAAAATATAGTCGAAATTAGCAGACATCAAATTTAGAGTTACAACCCAAAATACCGAAAAAAAGGGCAAACATTAAAAATTAGACAGAATTTCTGGAAAAACCATTTCTAAAAGGTCGCAATTGCCAGAAGTCAAATATCGAAATTTTGAGAATACGATCGATATTTTGACAGAAAAAAATAGAAATTTTCAAGACAATTTAAAAAAATATGTGTAATTTTGCAAATAAAGTCTTCATTTAAAAAAAGATGAATTTTGAAGGAAAATAGTCGAAATTAGCAGACATCGAATTTTCATTACAACTCAAAATATCGAAAAAAGGGCAAATTTTAAAAATCAATGAAAATTTCTGGAAAAACCGTTTCTTAAAGGTCGCAATTGCCTGAAAAAGTCTAATGTCGAAATTTCGAGAATACGGTCGGGATTTTGACAAAAAATTCGACATTTTCAACTCAACTTAGACATAACATAATTTTGCAAATAAAGTCTTCATTTAGAAAAAAGGTGAATTTTGAAAAAAAAACAGTCAACATTTAAAGAAAAAGTCGAATTTTGTGAACACGAACATTTGAAAAAAAAATGTAAATTTGGGGCAGAAAGTCAAGTGCTAAAATAGTTTAATTTTCACAATAAAGTTTTTAAGAAATATAAAGGATGCGATTGTGAGATAAGTCGAAAGTTCGAAGACTGATTTTGAGACAAACATCAAAATTTCGGTAAAAAGACTAATCTCGAGGTAAAAATCAAAAGTTTAGTAAACTCAAACGACTTTTAAAAATTCTAAATTTCGAGACAAAGAGAAATTTTGAGAAGAAAAAGATTGGAATTTTCGTAAAAAAAGTCGAAATTCTGGTCCAAATTCGACATTTTTCAGAGGAGGCCAAAAACAAAAGTTTCATAAGCTCAAACAAATTTTGAAAATTTGAAATTTGGAGACTAAGATAGAAATTTCGGGGGGAAAAAGATTGAAATTTCCATAAAAAAAGGTCGAAATTTTGGTCCAAATTCGGAATTTTTCATAGCAGGTCAAATTTTGTGAAAACTTTCACAAAATGACAACTTTTGAGATTCTAAGAGACATAAAGGATCGGATTGTGAGATAAGTCGAAGTTTTCTGAAAAAAGACTGATTTTGAGAAAAAATATCTAAATTTCGATGAAAAGACGAATTTCAAGGTAAAAATCAAAAGTTTAATAAACTCAAACGAATTCTGAAAATTTGAGATTTCGAGACAAAGGTTTTTCGAAGGGAAAATATTGAAATTTTGCTAAAAAAAAGTCCAAATTTTGGTCCAAATTCGAAATTTTTTAGAGGAGGTCAAATTTTGTAAAAACTTCCAACAAATGACAAATTTTGAGATTCTAAGAGATATAAAGGATCGGATTGTGAGAAAATGTCGAATTTTCGAAAATAGACTTTATTTAAGAAAGAATATCAAAATTTCGATGAAAAGACGAATTTCGAGATAAAAATCGAAAGTTTGATAAACTCAAAAAATTCGGAAAATTTGAAATTTCGAGACAAAGATAGAAATTTGGAGGGCAAGAAGATTGAAATTTCCATAAAAAAGGTCGAAATTATGGTCCAAATTCGAAATTTTTCAGAGGAGGCCAACATTTGTTGAAATTTCCAAAAAATGACAAATTTTGAAATTCTAAGAAATATAAACGATCGAAAGTTTGATAAACTCAAAGAATTCTTAAAATTTAAAATTTCGAGACAAAGATAGAAATTTCGAGAAGAAAAAGATTGAAATTTTTATAAAAAAAGGTCGAAATTTTGGTCCAATTTCGGAATTTTTCAAGGAGGTCAAATTTTGTTGAAACTTCCAAAAAATGACAAATTTTTTGAGATTCCAAGAAATATTTCGATAAAAAAAACTAATTTTGAGGTAAAAATCGAAAGTTTAATAAACTCAAACGAATTCTGAACATTTGAGACTTCGAGACAAAGGTTTTTCGAAGAGAAAAAGATTGAAATTTCGATAAAAAAAGTCCAAAATTTGGTCCAATATCGGAATTTTTCAGAGGAGGTCAAATTTTGTTGAAACTACCAAAAAATGACAACTTTTGGAGATTCTAAGAAATATAAAGGATGGGATTGTAAGATAAGCCATATTTCCGAAAAAAGACTGATTTTGAGAAAAATATCAAAATTTCGATGGAAAGACGAATTTCGAGTAAAAATCGAAAGTTTTATAAACTCAAAGAATTCTGAAAACTTGAAATTTTGAGACAAAGATAGAAATTTTGAGGAGAAAAAGATTGAAATTTCCATAAAAAAAGGTCGAAATTTTGGTCCAATTTCGGAATTTTTCAGAGGAGGCCAAATTTTGTTGAAACTTCCAAAAAATGACAAATTTTGAGATTCTAACAAATATTTCCATAAAAAAACTAATTTTCAGGTAAAAATCGAAAGTTTAATAAACTCAAACGAATTCTTAAAATTTTAGATTTCGAGACAAAGGTTTTTCGAGGAAAAAAAGATTAAAATTTCTATAAAAAAAATCCAAAATTTGGTCCAAATTTGGACTTTTTCGGAGAAGGTCAAATTTTGTTGAAACTTCCAAAAAATGACATATTTTGAGATTCTAAAAAATATAAAGGATGGGATTATAGGATAAGTCAAATTTTCGAAAAAAGACTGATTTTAAGAAAAAATATCAAAATTTCGATGAAAAGACGAATTTCGAGGTTAAAATGGCAAGTTTGATAAACTCAAAGAATTCTGAAAATTTGAAATTTTGAGACAAAGATAGAAATTTCGAGAAGAAAAAGATTGAAATTTCCTTAAAAAAAGGTCGAAATTTTGGTCCAATTTCGGAATTTTTCAGCGGAGGTCAAATTTTGTCGAAGCTTCCAAAAAATTACCAATTTTAAGATTCTAAGAAATATTTCGATGAAAAAACTAATTTAGAGGAAAAAATCGAAAGTTTAATAAAATCAAACGAATTCTGAAAATTTGGAATTTCAAGATAAAGATCGAAAATTCGAGGAAATAAAGATTGAAATTTTGATAAAAAAAGAAAGGTCAAAATTTAGTCCAAATTGTAAAGTTTTGAGAGGAAATTTAATTTTGAAATATGACAAAATTTGTACAAGGATGAATTATAAAGTAACAAATCAAAAATTTAAATAGTTGAATTTTTATTTTGGGATTAAATTTAAAATTTCAAAATGAAAGGTCAAGGATCATGAAAAACAAACAGAAAGATTTTGAAATTTTTAGAAAATTGAAGGGTTAGAAATGGAGAAATTCTGAAAATTTCTGAAGAAGGTTCTTCTAGTTGAGAAAATATTGAAACAAAAGTTTAAATTTTGAGGAAAGGACAAATGCTGAAAATGTAAATTTTTAAAGAAAGTTCCTTCAGTTGAGGAAAGAAATTTTGGGTTGGTTGACTGACTTTCTCTGCTCTATTTTAGCTACGCCTATGAACTTCTTCAACAATTGTATGAAAAGAAAACAAGAGGATTTAAAAATAGTTTCGAGTAGGACTGAACAAATTACACCATTAATTACACTGGTCAACACTGATTTTGTCACACGAGCTCTGGTAGATAATTGTGTTTGGACTACCTCTCCCCATCATGAAACCGTATACTTATTTTTTTCCATCACCCTCAATTTTCTTGTGACAAGATAAAATTTATTTTTGGAAATGTAGTCTTCCCAAATACTGTTCGTTTTTATTTAGGTCCATATATTATTTACATTTTAAAAAAAATTATCAAAACTAAAACATAATGTTATGATCATATTAATTCTTTATTTGAAGTCTTTTTAATGATTAAAATTTGGGTACTTTTTATGTAAATAGGACACCAGGGATCCAAAAATTTACAATTAGGAAAAAATTGTCTTACACGTACATCTTTAATTTGTAAATAGAAAACTGTAAAGCATTTATAGATGTAACACTCTCTGGTATTTTTCTGCCAGCACTTCATATCAAATTAGACTTACCAAAAAATTTTTAGAGGGGATGGATCCCAATAAAAATGGATTTTTATATTTCAAAGAGAAATTCCCCAGAATGAGTGAAGTAGTAGAAGTAATAGAACTTCAAATTAAGAAAATTAATAAAGGACTCGTCATTTAAAGAAAAGTTAAATGTTTTTAAAAAATCAGCATGAAGATGCTTTAAAAATTTAATTGGAAATTATTTGATTTACCACAAGAATGACATTTAAAGATATTTGGTTAAAAAACTTTTATTGGAATATAAAACTGTGGGTTGCAATATGGGGATCAAGATTTATTTTTTAGACACATGTCTTGACTTTATTCCTATGAATTAGGGGACTCTTGGGGCTCTAAGTGATAAGAAATGATAAAAATTTCGTGCGGATATACCAGTGATGGAAAAAGTTTATCAGGGCAGATTAATTTTAAGGATGTTGGCTGACTACCACTGCTTGATCAAGAGGGCCCACATGAGAGCTAAATAATTTAAAAATACAAAAATTATAAGTTCCTAATGTATATTTTTTATGTTCTGGAGATCCATCATTTTTCAAAGATTTAACAAACAAATGTCGTTGGTGATTAAATTTTGAAAACTGTTTATTTTAAATGACAATTAACACTATTAAAAAATACAAAAGAAATTTATGTGATATGACAAAACTTCAATATTGTTGACCAATGTTATTTATACATTATGCACGTTTCCGTGTTAGTTAAGAAATTAAAATTTTCAATACAACTAAGGTAGAAGACACCATAGGAAAAAAATAATATTAACTGAATAATTAATTGCCAAAAAATATAAAATTAAATTAGTGAAAAAAAAAATCAAATGATTAACATACCTTGACAAAAATAGCAGCACACAGCAGCAACAAATTGAAATACAAAGTTCTCATTTTTTCAGCTTTTGCGATGATCTAATAACGGATGTAAAAAAAAGTTGCCACTTATATAGGCATTGTTTGTGGTGTGAGCGATTTCAAGATCAAAGGTATTCGCCGATCGTAATTTCCCATTTTATAATTAATTCATGCAAATTAAAATAGTAATCATCAAATTAGTGTTTGGCCATTAATTGTTGGCGCACAAGTACCAATTTGATGAATGTGGTTAACCCAAACCCTACAATCACGCAAATACAAAGTACAAAGATGACACGAGACAAGTCTACTTGTTTCAATGGTTATTTTATTGCGAAAAAAAAACCTTGTTTGTCAATGTGTTGATGCATATAATCATAAATGGAGATTAATTCAAGCGCCAACTTCCTGAATGTTATTTTTAGACACATTTTCTAAGAATCTTTGAGCAGGAGATCAAGTGGAACAATTAAGCAGAGGAAGTAATTCCGATTATTCCAATTAAAGTTCCCTTAGTCCAATTTCTAGGGCAAAATTAAATACCTAATTGCTGCTGCTAGCTCGACTACCTATATATAGATTTCGATCAGGTTTGTAACAAGCACAAATTGCCTTGAAATTTCAATTTACTTACATATTACTTACAAATTAGCCTTTTTTCATAAATTTCTTGCGAAATTCAAAATTTATTCCTAAAATTCGATTTCTTTCATCAGAATCCGACTTAAGTCAAAATTTCGAATTTTGATCGAGACTCCGGGCGAGTGGATCTTTGCAAGGCCCTTGTCTTTGTGGAATTAGTTTTAACATAGGTGCAGCTAGAATAGGGCAGGATAAGGCGCTTGCCCTCCCCCGGCTTATCCTGTTAAATGAAAATTTATATTCAACTAAGAAGACTTTCTCTAAAAAATTTCCATTCGACAAAATTCGTCCTTTAAGCTATTGACATTTTCTCGAAATTTCGACTTATTTCTCAAAATTCGTTTTTTTTTTCATGAATTGCTTTCGAAATTTTAAATTTATTCCTAAAATTCGATTTCTTTCATCAGAATCCGACTTTAGTCAAAATTTCAATTTTTTTTATCAAAATTCATCGTTTTATTTTTCGAAATTCTACCAGCTCTCAAAATTCGTTTTTTTCGGAGACCGGGTTTTCTTTAAATTTAGATTTTATGAAAATTTTGATTTGTTTATCAAGATTTACCTTTTGATCGATTTTTTTATAAACATATTTATCTGGAAATTATTATAACGACTTCTCTAGAACTTTTGTAAAAAGACAAAAATTTTGAGAAAATTTTTCCTGGAATGGCTTATAACTAAAATACAACTCGTTTTCCAAAATTTCGACGTTTATCTCAATATTGGACATTTTCTAATTTAAGATGGGGCAGATCAGGGTGCATGTCTGCCTCTGATTCAAGCGGTTAAGAGAGAATTCTAGAAATTAAATTTTTCTCAAAATTTGTCCTTTTTCTAAAATTTCGACAAAATTTGACTTTTTTCTTAAAATTTCGATCTTTTTTGTTTTTCAAGAAAAAATAATCAAAATTTCCAGAAAAAACCGGATTTATAAAAATCGAAACTTGAATATTTTTCTCAAAATCCGTTTTTTTTTTTCGCAAATTTGAAATTTATCCTAAAATCCTCCATGTTCCCGGAAATTTGAACATTTTTCCTGGAAATACGTAACTTTCTTAAAATTTTGACTTTTTTCAAGATTCGTTTTTTTCATAAACGTCTAGTCTGAAAATTGTACTTTTTCTTACAGTTTGAATTTTTCTAAAAAATTTCAGTCTTTGATGCTTCATTTGGTAGTTTTTCTATAAATGTCTGTTTTTCAGAGATTTCATTTTTTTTAAATTCCTTTATTTTTACTGACATCAGGATTTTCTGAAGATTTTGATCGTTTTAGAATTTGATTTTTCAGAAATTTTGACACGTTTTTTAAAATTTGCCTTTTTCATGATGTTCTTATATCAAAATTCGATATTTAACTTTGCTAAAATTACTTCTGTTAAAATTAGTTTAAATTTGTCTTTTTCGAAACTTCGACTAAATTCTTAATATAAAATTTTACTTTTTAGACTCTTCTTTCGGAAATCATTTTTTCTATGAAAATTTTAATACAAATTTTGTCTTTTGAAACCAAGAAAGATTAAAAAACACAACAAAGGTTGCTCTAACGCGTTTCACCAGCCAAGCTATCATCTTGAGAGAGATACTTCAAGAGACAAGATTTGTATTTCAATTTTTGAAGATAATCAAGGAACAGTCCGTTCCACCAAAATCAAAATTCTACCACTTTTCTGAATTTGTGTCTTTTTTTAAAATTTGGACTTTTTTAAATTTGATTTCACAAATTTCAACTTCATATTTTGCCTTATTTTCGAAAATTTAACTATTATTTGCAAATGCAATGTTTTAGTTTCTGGAAATTTTTGGACTTGTTCCTCGAAATAGGCTTTTCCTTTAATTTCAATTTTCTCGAAATTCGTATGTTTACTCTAAATTATATCGGCATATTATCGAAAATTAAAAATGTTGAGAAAAATATTTTTGGGTAATTTCGAGAAAAAGATTTCTTGTACATTCAATTTCTTTATTGAAATTTAAATATTATGTCAAGATTAGAAAAAAAAGCAAAAACTTCGAGAAAAGTGTTTTTGGAAATTGCGAATTTTTTCAGAATATTTGACCTTTGGAAATATTTTGGCATTCTTAGAATTTTCAGCATTTTTCAAGTTCTTCCTAAAGATTGAATTTTTATTCAATTTTGGTTTTTTAAAAAATCCTTTCCCAAATAGGGTTTTTCTCAAAATTCGTCGCTTTCAAAATTTTACTTTTTTCTCTCAAAAGTGAACTTTAATTTTTTTAAAATTGTGTTTTTTCCGAATGTTTTTTTTAAATTAAATTTGCGAAAATTTCATGTTTCTTCAAATTTGTCTTATTTTAGAAATTTTGACTCGTACTTCAAATACGGATGTTTTATGCTTCTGGAAATCTCCACTTACAGTAAAAAAATTTTCTTAAAGTGCCAACTTTGAAAATTACGCCTTTTTTTTCACAAAACTCCCCCTTTAAAAATATAATCCTTTGGAATTTTCAACATTTTGTGAGATTTTTCCAAAGGTTACGATTTTATTTTAAACACTATTTTCTGAACATTCCAACTTTTTCCAAAATTATCGAAAATTTTCCTTTCTGAATTTCAAGTTTTTTGCTAAACTATAGTGGGTTTTTTTGATAATTTCGAGGTTAGATTTTCAAAATTTATTTTCCCAAATTTTGCTCTGAATTTTAAATTTTTGTTCGAATTTAGAGTTGACAAATTGCTGGTATAACCACCGATGATGCAGTTATGCGAAACCTGGCCCGGTGTGATTTTTCGAATTTGTGGAATTTTTATTATCTCTTGCTTTTTGATTGTTAATAAAATTTAATATTTATGGCTTTGAGAATTTCAAATATTAGTTACGTTCCCAAAAGTTTCTAATATTTCGAATATTTAAACTTAAAATTTTCTCTTTTTAATATTTATGATAATATTAGTTTTTTTTTAATGTTTTATTAAAATTTAAATTTCCGAAAATTTCATGTTTCTCTAAATTTGTCCTATTTTGGAAATTTTGACTCGTACTTCAAATGGGGATCTTTTATGCTTCTGGAAATCTCCACTTAGAGTAAAAAATTTTTCTCAAAGTTCCAACTTTGAAAATTACGTCTTTTTTTCACAAAACTTTACCTTTAAAAATATAATTTTTTCGAATTTTCAAGATTTTTGTAGATTTTTCGAAAGGTTAGGATTTTATTTTAAATGCGATTTTCTAAACATTCCAACTTTTTCCAAAATTCATTTTTTCCTCAAAATTCGTCTCTCTCAAAATTAAACTTTCTTTTGAAAATGGTCACTTTTCTTCAAGAAAATTTAACCTTTTTCTCGACATTTCGACTGTATTTTTAAAAATAGAAATTTTGATAGTTTGCGAAGTTTTCAGAAAGGTTAGGTTTTTATATTAGATTCAATTTTCTGACCGTTTTCGCAAAGTTCGACTGTATTTCCAAATTTCAGAATTAATCTCCTAAGTTCATGGAGTTAAATGAAAATAAACATATGCTCAACTGGAACGTTTTCCAGTTTTCTTTTTTTCATCAATTTTTCAAAATGATTCTTGCCCTTCCCTGAACGAAATCCTGCCTACGTCCTATGATGTTTGACAAGAAATGCAAAGTAATAAATAAATAAATTTAGACTTTTCAAATTGTTTATTGGAAAAATTAATAAATGCAAAGATAACAAATTATTAATGATGATAAATGAAGGTGCATTAATGTTGTAAAAGAATCAGGGATTCAGAAATGATGACGGCTGCTGTAATATAAAAACATAACGCAACGATAGTTGACCGGTGAAATGAAATACGGGAATTCCCCAAAACACGAAGAAAATGGAGTACTATCAGGTTTTGTTTAGCCTTTGCAATTGGCAGCACTTGTGGCACTGGTATGAAAGTTGGTCAATATGAAAGAGAAGGAAACTTGAAGCAAATGAGACAGATATCAGCGCGATAACTACATATATGTAATACTTCTATATGGCGTGTTTTGTACTTTCGATTGTGTTCAAAAGGCGCGATGGATATATATGTTTGTCTTTTTGGAGGACAGAATTTATTAACCAATGCCGCTTCTCGTCAGTTATCTTTGTTGTCATTCATTAATTAGTGTTCCCGCCCGTCTTGTCATCTGAATGAATGCTTGTCCTCCAAAGAGTACGATATATACTTTCATCTCACCTTTTTGACAACGCATTTTGTAGTGGCGATTATACACAACACGCTATATAGAAGTATTACATATATGGATAACTACCGCGCAAGAGAGCAGCGAGTCGAGTTTTATAATGCGCAGCGTAAGGCGCGAAATTCAAACGAACATTAGAATTCGTACTATTGCGCGAATGCACGAGGTCCCCTGCAAGAGCGAGGCCCCTGCTTGTCGTTCCCAAAGGAGGTTCCTAAGACTACCAAAGTTATATTAAGAAAGCTTAGATCACCTTTTTATACGATGCGATAGAGAAAGTTAAGAGTGTCAACTCGGTGATCCTTTTTTTGATAACGGCTTCTATTCTCAGGTCCTCGAACTATCCTATAAAAGTAGGAATCTTTATTCTCGATTTCAGTAATATTAGGTAACTCCCTTACATTCTGAACTAAAAATTAATTTCAAATTTTATTTAAATGGAAAATGTTTTTAAATTTCGTTTCTCTGCATTGCAGTTATTTTTTCGAGTTCGATGACAAAGTAGCGGGTAACCGTTAGCAGTACATAATAATATCAACTTGGATTATCTATTTTCAGAAAAGAAGTAGTCGTTATAGATATCTTTCCTCGCTGAATCAAATATTTTTATATCATAAACATGTTAAAATTTTATTAGATGAAGTAATAATATAGGTTTCATTGAGCGCAATGATGCTTACACCATCATAACTCTAGAATTCAATTAAACAAACTTAACTATTAAAGTTCAAATGTTAAAAATGGAAACCTTTTTTATTATGTTCCATCCACTCCCAAAGGATAACCCTATTATGCCTTCGAAGCACCGCGAGTAGGATGGGGAAGCAAGGATAGATGCCGATAAAACACCTTCTTAAACAAGGATAGGTTGTAATTTTTGGGATAAATTTCGTTCGGTAACGAATTCCATAGCTTGGAAATTCGATAGATAAAAAAGGTCTCCATAGACAGAAGTCCTCACTGTGTCAAGCACAGGAATTTGCTGTCTCCGACTGTCTTGTATGCCTTAAAAATCTTACCCTTGAAGTGATCAATCCTAGTAGATCCTGCGAGCGTTTCCCATGAAAGAACTTGTAGAAAAAAGATAAGTCACCAACCATCTGCCTGTGCTCTAGTGTTTCGAGAGAATCGGTAAAACTCTCGTCATCAATTAGGCGAATCGCTCTTCTTTGAATTGAATCCAAAAGAGTTAAAATTCCTTTGAAACTAAACTCGAAACATAAAAACAAAAAAGACTCATTTTTGATACAAACTGAGAACTATTAAACTATGTCTATATGTAAAAGCTTAGGTGACATAACTTGAGCTTTGTATAGTGTGAGTAGCTGATGAGATGTGAAGTACTTTTTAGCTTTAAAAAGAAAACATAGCTTCTGAAAGGCGGATTTGCCAATGGCGCGCACATGATCATCCCAAGAGAAATTAGTGCTCTCATTCACTCCTGGAATAGACAGATTACATTCCATTGGGAGGATTTTCCGTCCATGAGTATGTTTGTTGCATTATCCCTTGATGTTTTCTTAGAGAAAACCGCGGTCTGAGTTTTTGAGGCGTTGAAGTCGACTAGATTTTTCTTACCCCATTCCAGAATATTTCGAGATCCCGATTGATTATCTGTATCTGATGTTCCCTTAGTCGATCTAAAGCAGCGACGGATCATGGTTTGTCGGAGAAAAAATTAAAGCCCAGGCTACTATCACCTACGTAGCTGTATATTGGATTGAAAGTTGAAGCTAAGAGATCGCATTGGTGTAGCAGAAACAGAGTAGAAGACAGGACGGACCCCTGGGGCACCCCTGCATTAATTGCAAATGACACAGATGAGATGCGATCGACGACGATCTGTCAGCGAGAAAATTGAATATCAAGTGACAGAGTCCAGGAGGAAGACCATAAGATGTTAATTTGGCCAGAAAAGATCGGTGCCAGACTTTATCCAAGGCCCTTAAGATATCCAATGCCACAGTTCTAGTCTCACCATGTTTATCCATAGCTGAGTTAGAGATATGAATAACATATGTCAGTAGATCGTCAGTTAAGCGTTATTGTCTGAAACCGTATTGCATGTCCGAGATAATTCTATTCTCTTCCAGATATTTGAGAATCTCGATGTCGATATCTGCTGTTCCCTTAGTCTGAAGCAGCGACGAAAAATGGTTTGGAGAAAAAAGATGACGCCAGACTACTATCATCTGCGTAACTGTATATCAAATCGAAAGTTGAAGCTAAGAGATCGTTTATGTGTAACAGAACAGAGTAGGAGACAGGATAGACCCCTGAGGCACCCCTATATTAATCGCAAATGTCTCTGATGAGATGACATCGACGATGACCTGAAGAGATCTGTCACCGAGAAAACTGGATATCAAATGACAGAGTCCATAAGGAAAACCATAAGATGTTAATTTGGTCGAAAAAGGTCGGTGCCAGACTCTGTTGAAGGCCTTTGAACCTTTCAGAATATCTAGGCAAATTTTTTCGAGTGTACTCTTATTATAGCTGTCTTTTTTTTGCAGAAATTACTCTCCAAACTTTAACTACAATCTCAAATTTCGGTTTTCATCTTAAATTTTATTCGCTTGCAGCGATTTTCATTTAAATCTCTTAAATCTCATTTATCAACTCTATTTGAAAGCTCGAGTTTAACGTGAAAAAATTCGAATTTATAGTCGAAAAATTTGATCACAGCGACAAATTTAACCAACAATGAAAAATTTGCTGTTGGAGTTTAAAGAAAAAAAGTATAAAATCCTGGAAAAAAAATAACAAACTTTAAAATCCATTTTTTTTATTTTCAGCCTACCAGAAATGTTTAATTTTTTATAAAAATTTCCAGTTTTAACTCAAAAGTTCCAACTTTTCAAAATTAGAAATCTATCTGAAGTTTGCTTTGGTTAAAAAAAAATCTCGAAATTAAGAAAAAAGTGTTGAATGACATTTCAAAATCTCTATTTTTCTCGGACTTTTTAGAAAATATGTTTGATTTTTTCCAACCTTATGAATGGTTGCGCTGGGCCTTTAGGCCACCCATCTCTGTTAAAAATAGTTAAGGTTGACAAATAAGGATTTGTGACACTGCGACGTGTACGATTAGACGCACATGCTCGTTCGAATGGGGTCGATCATGCACGAAGTGAATATTCTTGGTATATAAGGGTTAATTTTAGAATTAGGTGTTAGTATCTCTGCGGAAGATGAGAGCTTGGTTATCAAAACGAGTAAGAGCAACCTTTGTTACGTTTTTTAATCTTTTTTGATGTTAGGGGACAATATTTGTTTTTCAATTTGCGAAGATAACCAAGACAACCACAAAAAAAAAACTTAAGCAATGTTTTGTTTCTCTCGATTACCGCTTGCAAATCGTGGCGCAGTTGTAATATTCTCATTATTATTCAGCAATGTCAAAGCCGTTTAGAGTTAGTGATAATCGGAACAGATGTTTAAATTATGTTTGACTTTTTTAGCGTAAATTCACTTGAACATTTTTTAATCATATATTTGTTATCATTCTCATTTTTCTGTAGCTTCTTTCAAAATTAAATATTATGACTTGTATATCTTTCTATTTACTGTAATGAAATGCAAATTGTAGAATTTAGTGCGTAAGAAAAGTTTCTAGAAAGATCTAATAAGGGGAAAGCGGCCGCGATAATGAAGCAAACGACAGATAAGCCTTCCAGAAATGTCGGCAAACGATAAGCCTTATCTGCGAGATTTTTCTAGAACCTGGAAGCCAAAACTATATAAGACAGTTGCCTTTCCCTCGAGTCAGTCAGTTAGTTAAAAGTTAGTGTAGTTAAGTAGTGAGTTAGTAGTTAGAAGTCAATAAGTGAGTTAATTCTTTAGTTGTAGTGATCCGAGTTTAGTTGGAAAATAAAGTGGGTATTATTCAGTTCACGTGTTAATCAATTCGAACCAATAGCCTGCAACAATATATATTTTTTAAATGGAAACATGTTAATTAGAACAAATAAGGAGGTATTATTACGTGAAGGTGCTCTTTTAAGATAAATGTTAAATATAATAAATAATAAATAAATATTAAAATTGGAAGCTTCTAATAAAATTCGTATAATTTATCAATCAAAGTGGGTTTCTTTACGCACTTTTGGCTTTATTGCCTAAGACTTTTTGGAATTCGAGCTCAATGTTTTATTTTTATAAAAGTTTACAACACATTATTTTTGGGTCACATAATTCTCGTTAAACAATTGTTATTTTAGTTGCAGATAATTTTTAGCTCCTTGAATTGTTGAGTACTTTCTAGTTATCTTTCCACGAGGTTTTCTTTATCCTAGAACTTTTAAGAAGTAGTACAACAATCTCCAAGACCATTAGCCCAACTTGCCAGTCCCCCATATCAGATGTTTGATTGAGATGCTTTTCCATGTGGTAACCTTTAGCAGCTACTCAATGGGACATTTAAAATGCATTTGGTCTTGATGCCAGAACCAACCTTTAAGAAGAATTATTTCAGGAAAGTGACTTAATCCAAGAAACCCCATGTGTGTGTAATTTTTACTATGGGACAATTTACACCAATTACTATGGTAGAAGGGCTAAAGTATTTTAAGGACTAAATTTATCTCTTTAACATCATCTACTTACTTCAGCACTTCTGCGTATAAAATAAAATTATATACAGGGGAGACAAAATTAAAAGAAATACAATATTTACAATGACAATAACCAGACAAGCTTTTTCTTTTTGAGTTAAATTCATCAACCTGAAACAATAACTAACGTCAAATTTTCGCGTCAAATACAATGACTTTGTCAAGATAGTAACATTTTGATCGACTGCAACACAAAGTATATGCCATAGAACCTCGTATTTCAATTAGTGGTTGCTTTCACAATGTAACGTTTGCCGTCTTCCGATTCCTAATCTCTATTCCTCTCTATCTTTCCATCCCTCATCTTTCAGATTTCTTTTCGGTATTTCTTTATTGATTTCCTCTCTCCAGCTTTGGCGTGGTCTCCCTCGCTTTTTTCTTCCGTATGAGTTGCCAGAGATTAGGGGTGTCAGTTTGAGAGCTTCTTAGGTTGTCGGTTTTGTGACATTCTCTGTAGATGTCCGTACCATATTAACTGTTGGGTTCTGATGTCATCTACTATAATATAGTACTACTATATTATAATAGATCACATTAGTAACTATATCGTGTTTTATTTCTAATTTACGTCTTATTGTGTCGTTTGGTATTCGGTCTTTCCTGAATTTTCTAGCTGCTCGTCTCCAGAAATCCATTTCTGTAGCTTTTAGTACTTTTTCTGTTCTTTCTTCTAATGGCCTCACCTCCAAACTGTACTTTATTATACTTTTTACGATTAAGTTGTTAACTCTCTTCTTATTCTCTATAGCTATGTTTTTGTCTAAGCATCGTAATTGCTTTTCTTCCTTGGATATTCCTTTCCCATATTGCTTTAAACAGCGTTCCGTCTTTAGAGATCCTCATTCCCAAATATTTATAGCTTTTACACTGATTGATGGTATGTCCAGTGGTCAGTTTCAGGTCCTTTTGCTGTTCCCCAAAACACATATTATCATAGGCCTTTTTTAGATCGACAAAATATGGTCTTCCTGGTCAAACGCTGCTTTCTTTACTAAGATTTGTGTTAGTAAGAAAATATGAGCTATTGTGGATCTTCCTGCTTTAAATCCTATCTATGCTTCAGCTTCTATATCCATGTATTTGTTTTCTATTCTGTGTTTAAGTATTTTTACATATAGTCTGCTAATAGTACATCTAATCGCTATTCCTCGATAGTTATCACAGTTAGTTTTGTCTCCTTTCTTATGGCTTGTGGATATGTATGAACTACCACTTGGTCGTCCGCAAATGATGGCCTATATAATGTAGTATCGTCGTCTATTGGTAACCCCATACTACTGCATTTTCTTTCCAAATCATGTTCTAAGTAGATTTTAAATAGCTCATTAATATTATAACCATAATTAAATGAAATTGAAATTCTGTTGGATATTTTTGATACCCACTTGAGACTCTAAAATGCAAAAAATTTACTCCTAAAACCACCAAAATGTCTATTAAACATCAAAATAAAAAAAATTGAGTAAATGATTTAAAAAAAGGCACCACTGGATATTTTGTTTCAAATTATAATGACCTAGCTTTTACATATAGATATAGTTTGATAACTCTCAGTTAGTACCAACAATGAGTCTTGTTTTTTGTCATGTTTGAAGCTTAGCCACAAAGCACACTTAAGCTCCTTTGAATTTAATTTAAAAAGAGTGATTCGCCTAATTGATGACGAATGTTTGACCGATTCTTTCAAAACACTAAAGCGCAGGTGGATGGTTGGATTTATCTCTTTTCTAGAAGTACTTTCATGAAAGATGCTCACAGGAACTAATAGGATTGATCCCTCAAAGGGCAAGATATTTAAGGCACATAAGTAGTCGGAGACAGCAAATTCCTGTGTGGTCCAGCTCGACATAGTGAGGAACTCTGTCTGCGAAGGCTCTTTTTTCTATAAAATTTCCAATCTATGGAACTCGTTACCGAACGGAATTTCTCCCAAAAATTACAACCTATTCCTGTTTAAGGAGGCGATTCATCGCCATCTTTCCTTGTTTCCGCATCCTACTCGCGGTGCTTTGAAGGCATAATAGGGTTATCCATTGCGAGTTGATTGAACATAAAAAACAATCTAAAAAACTGTTTGAGGTATGAGCTCCACTCATCACAATAATACCATGTGTACTTAAATGAATCAGAATTATTTAGAAGTGAGATGTGCTATCTTACTCTTTTTTTATGGAGGGGGGGGCGTTACGATTCCGTTTTAGCTGATTCTTCTTCAACTAGGGAAGTAAAAACTGTACTACATAAAAAATGTTTAAAACGATTTATTAACATTGCTGGAGCTACAATATTTACAAAATCAATCTTAAGCTAAACTGATATGTGTTGGTGTACTTTCATAGTAACATTTGATGGTATCATAGGCTGTTTCCTGGGGTGTTTGCTTCTTGACGGCGCACTTTTTGATCAACTGATCCACGACTGCCTGATCCTTATGTTCAGCGCCCACTTTAGCCTTCAAAACTTCCACTTGCAAATCGCCAGCTTCATTCTGGAAGCCCACTTTTTTCGAAAAGCAGAAGAGGTGTTCCTTAAATTTGGGATCTTCGACGAATTCCCCCTTACGAGCCTTGGCTATAACCTCTTGGTTGACACCACTGACCGCCGAACATTCCTTGTGATAATTCCTAATTTTCTCCTTTTGTTCATCTGTTAAGCCCTAGAAAGTTTTTATTTTTAACTTCATCGAATTATATCGTTTTTTTTTCTTAATAAGGCTCTGCGTTGTTTGTTTTTTACAAGATAGGGTTTTAATTCAATAAAACTGAACGCAAAATTACTGAATTGGTCGATTTTTGTTTAATATTTGCCACATTTTGAAATGGTTTTTGTATCTTTTCCACTTCAGAGGGGCGAGAACTAACCCCTAACTTTTTTTTCTAATAAAATGTAATCTCAGACTGACTGATGAGGAAACCGTTTCAGGAGAATTAGAGAGCTCTAACTGGTTTTGGAATTTTTGAAGAAAAGATAAGAAAAGAAGTCTGAACTGAAAAAAGATAGCATTTTAAGAGGGTCCAAATGTGCGTCATTTAAATGCTGAAAACCTTAAAATTGATGATGAAATTTGCTTTTAAAGTTTTGCAAAATATTGGGAGGTATTTGTAGAATTTTTTGCTTCATACGTAAGAACAGTAGAGACAATAATATGATGTGAATATTTTTTTTGAAGAAGCTGTTTCACTTTAAACGATTACATGAAGACCATTCATAATAAAAGTAACCTCCTTAGGAAAAAAGTAAGCTGAAATTTGATTGTATAGCTCATGATTCTCCAAAATATTTTCAGCTATAGAACTCTTTGCAAATCAGGAAATAATGGAACACGCTCTTTGTTTCGACAGGTAGGTAAAAACAAAAATATAGAAAAGATGTCACACTTTGCAAAAATTTTCACTTTGCACCTTAACCTTTTCCTTTTCTTTCTTTTCTTTTCTGGAAAATTCGATATGGACTTTTCTGAAAATTTCAAGTTATGGTTTAAGATTAAAACTTTTACTCTAACCTTTTGATTTTAAAATGGAAAATTTAACTTTTTTCTAATAATCTCGAACTTAGGAAGTGATTCGAAAAAATGAAACAGTATTTCTTTAATTTTAAGCAGACTAATATAGTAGAAAAGGTTTTCATTTTGAAATGTAACAAAATGTAATATTTTTTGCATGCAATCGAAAGGAGAGGAGTAACTATTCGTCCAAAGAGATTTTTGTCTTTTCTCGATCAGGTTTTCCATCTGCAGAAGACAGGAAAAGTCACTGTTCGTCTGTCAATCACTTTCTATATTTATTTTACAAGAAAATTAGTGTTGGAAGCGCTGCTTTAAACTTATAGATCGTGACAAAAGGCATTAGAAATGTTATCGCTCGTTCTCGTAAAATTTTATGAGCATGACTGAATAATAGAGAAAAGATTCTCAAGACTCGGTATTTTATTCCCGTGGCTTGATATCCAACTGTTACTCACACTGGGAACAGCAACCCTAGTCTTTGAATGTAAAATTGCAACTTGACACAAAAATTTTTGATATTTTTTGTAAAAATTTTTTTTGACACTTAGATTTGACATTTGGAGAAAAATTTTGTTTAGAAACTTTAAAGTGTTACAGCATAACAATCTCTTCTTGAATTTTCATTTTTTTCAGCTTTCGAATCTAGTCTTTGAACCTAAAATTGCAACTTAAAACACAAATTTTTGACATTTTTTGTAACAAACTTTTTTGATACTTAGATTCGACATTTAGAGAAAAATTTTCTTTAGAAACTTTAAAGTGTTACAGTATAACAATCTTTTCTTGAATTTTTATTTTTTCCAGCTTTCGAATCTAGTTTTTGAACGTATAATTGCAACTTGAAACACCAAATTTTGACGTTTTTTGTAACACATTTTTTTGATACTTAGATTCAACATTTAGAGAAAAATTTTGTTTAGAAACTTTAAAATGTTACAGCATAACAATATTTTCTTGAATTTTTATTTTTTCCAGCTTTCGAATCTGGTCTTTGAACTTGAAACACAAAATTTTGACATTTTTTGTAACAAACTTTTTTGATATTTAGATTCGACATTTAGAGAAAATGTTTGTTTGGAAACTTTAGAGGGTTGCAGCATAATAATCTTTTCTTGAATTTTCACTTTTTCCAGCTTTAGTTTCATATTTTTAAATTTAGTTTAGAGATTTTTTCAAAGTTATCAAATTTTTCTCGAAATTCCAAATTTGCAAATTTAAATGTTATTTCTAGAGTTTTGTTTTCGAATACCTTTTTCAAAGTATTTGCCTTTTCTTCCAATATTTAACTATACATTTAAAGTTTTGACTCGAAAAATTTTGATTATAAATAATTTGCGTTTCTTATTGAAATTTAATTTTTTTTCAAGAGATTTTCAATTGAAATTTAAAATTTATACTTTTTGCCTAAAATGTTGACTTTAAATAGAAATTTTGCTCTTTCTGGGAATGTTTATCCTTTTTTCTTAAAAATGCAAGTTCCGAAAATTTTTTCCTTAAAATTTGTATTTGAATTAGAATTTTTGGAAATCTTTTATTTTACTTGTCTTTTTTTTGATCAAAATTGTTACTTTTTACCAAAATTTTACATTTTCTTCTGCTTTTCTAAAAGCTAGACTTTAAAATAAAGAAATTGTCCACCTATTTCATTTGGTGATTTACTAAATATTTACTTTTTTCCCAAAATTTCGAGATTAAAGCTGCAATTTTTATATTTTTTTGCTCTTAGAATTGTTATTTTAGACCAGAAAGCAAGCCTTTCCTCAAAGTTTGACCTGACCTTTGCGCATTTAATTCTGATCATAATTTTGATGTTCTCACGTATGACGATAGAATTTTAATGTTTAAAAAAGTGAGTTATCTCCAAATTTCGGCCCAAAATATTCAGTTTTAAGTTGATGGTTGATGCTTTCTAAAATTGCTTTGACATAGAAATTTCGACCTTTTTACACATGTTTTCCCTAAGAGTGAGTTCCAATATAAAGTGCAACATTTTATTAACATTTGACTTAGAATTTCGATGAATTTTGATCAAAATATTAAACGTTGATTTATGTCTCATACATTTTTCAAATTTGAATTTGTTTTCTAAATATTAACATTTTTTTGTTCCTAAAATTTCCACGTTGGTAATTTCGAAATTCAATATTCTTTCCCTTTTTTATGAATTTTTCAAATTTCTAGATCAGTTTGTTCTACATAATACGAATTTTTTCTAGAAATTTCATATATATATTTTCTTCAATTTTCGTATTAAACTAATAAAAGAGTATTAATTTTTGGAAAATGCGGCATTAATTTAATATGTTTAAGCAAAACTTTTTGCCATAAGGTTATTTTTATAAATGGCCTAATGAGTTTACAATTTTTTTTTACTCATTTTGTCTTTTTCATAAAACTGGAGATTTCAAGATTAAGGTTGAAACTTTGACATAACATTTTCTAGAAAATTAGAAATTTTCAGTTTTGAAAGAACTAAAAATTAAAGTATATACTTTCGGAATTAAAAAAAATTTAAAATTTTCCAAAAAGCGATCTAAACTGGAGTAAAGTGTAATTTTTGAAAAAAATAGTCAAAATAGAACAACAGTCAGATTTCTGTTAAATTTCTAATTAAAAAATTCATTCATTTTATTATAATAGGTACTTATCACGTTCACAAAAGTTATTTTACAACAGAAAAATTTGTGTGAACAGACGAAGTATTTTAAAAGAACATTAAGATTAAGTTTATAACTAAGTCGAGTAAAATATAAAATGAGTTTGCAAACATTTAATCGCTTCCAAATTTTCTTGTAAAAAGGTGTTTAAATATAAAGCAAATTGCTCGAGGGTGATTATAAAAGGAAACAGAATCAGAATATTCAACAAAGAAGATAATTAGATTTTATCCAACCGAACGGAAATGAGAATATATGAAACCTGCCAAAACCAATAATATGTGCTTTAACGAAAAGAATAAAATGGACAACTCCCTTATGAGAAATTATTCATTTTTATATAAAGACAAATTGGAAAACTATTCGATAAGTAGAAATATTCAATTTAATAGCCAATTAATTCTGCTTTGATGTAGATCCTCTATTTTTATTGTGTACATGGAATTCGATTTTTTTATACAGCTTTTTTACAGCAGGGACTCTACGCTATTAGAAAGAAAAATGCAATATTAAAAAATTTAAAACTAATCGAACTCTTATTGCAAAATGCTAGATTGGAAAATGTAAATCTGAAGCAAAATTTTTCCTATGCAACCCTTCTTTTTGGAGAAAAGGGAGGAGACGAGAGAAATGAGGATAAAAGGCAAAAAAAAAGAGAGAAAAGAGCAAGCCAGAGAGAGATAGAAAAAAGAGGAGGAAGAGAGAGATAGAAAGAAGAGGAGGAAGAGAGAGAGGGGGAAGGGGAGAGAGAGAGAGAGAGAGAGACAGACAGACAGACAGACAGACAGACAGACAGACAGACAGACAGACAGACAGACAGACAGACAGACAGACAGACAGACAGACAGACAGACAGACAGACAGACAGACAGACAGACAGATAGATAGACAGACAGAGAGACAGACAGACAGACACACAGACGACAGACAGAGTTCTATATAAACGTCGAAATTTTGAAAAAAAAAACACTTTGGAGCAAAAAGTTGGATTTCAATTATAAATAGTTAAAATTTCAGAGCAATTTTTGTCTTTTAACAAAATTTCGACAAAATCATTATAACAATTTCCAGATAATTATTTCTAGTTTTTTTATAAAGTCGGCCACATTTCGAGACAAAAGGTGAGTCTTGATAAAGGAGTCGAAATTTGGATAAAACTAAAGTTTAAAGAAAAGTCGAAATTTTCGAAAGAAAACGAATTTTGAGAAATGGTGACATTTCGAAAAAAAAACGATGAATTTGGATAAAAATTCGAAAATTTAAGAAAGCCGAATTCCAATAAGAAAAGTCGAATTTTAAGCATAAAAAAAATTACAAAAAAGACAATTTTTTGGAAAGAAAACAATTTTTGTGACAAAAGAGGATTTTTTTGAAATAAGACGAGTTTTGAGAAGTAAGTCGAAATTTCGATACAGAGAGCAGAGAGAAGAGAGAAGAGAGAAGAGAGAAGAGAGAAGAGAGAAGAGAGAAGAGAGAAGAGAGAAGAGAGAAGAGAGAAGAGAGAAGAGAGAAGAGAGAAGAGAGAAGAGAGAGAAGAGAGAAGAGAGAAGAGAGAAAAGAGAAGAGAGAAGAGAGAGAGGGGGAGGGTAGAGGGGAAAGAGAAGAGAGGAGGGTAGAGGGGAAAGAGAAGAGAAAAGGGGAGAGAAAGAGAGAGGAGAGAAGAAAGGAGGGAGAGGAGTGGAGAGAGGAGAGGGAAGAGAGAAGGGAGGGAGAGGAGAGGAGAGAGGAGAGTGAAAGAAAGAGAGAGGAGAGAAAGGGAGAGGAGAGAGAAGAGAAAAGGAGAGAAATGAAGAGGGGAAAGAGGAGAGAGGAGAGAGAAGAGAGAGAAGAGAATAGAGGAAAGAGGAGAGAGGAAAGAGAAAGACAAAGAGAGAGGATAGAAGAGAAGAGGGAGAGAAGAGGACAGAGGAGAGAGAGAGAGATAAAAAGAGACGAGAGAAGAGAAGAGGGGGAGAAAAGGAGAGAGAAGAGAGAGAAATAGAGAGAGAGAAGATAGAGAGGCAAGAGAGAGGAGAAAAAGGGAGCGAGAAGAAAGATAGGAGAAAGAGAAAGAGAGAGAGAGAGAGAGAGAGAGAGAGAGGGAGAGAGAGAGAGAGGGAGAGAGAGAGAGAGGAGAGAGAGAGAAGGAGAGAAAGGAGAGAGAGGGAGGAGAGAGAAAGGAGAGAGATAGGAGAGAAAAGATAGAGAGACGAAAGAGAGGAGAGTGAGGGAACGAGAGGAAAAAAGGAGAAAAAGAGAGAAAAAGAAGAGGGCGAAAACGTAAAAAAGAAAATATGAAAAGGAAAGAGAGAGAAATATAAACATATTTAAGACCGGAATTCTTTCTCGATCCCACAAAAAATGCACCAAAACGTGAAAAATATAAAAAATCTGTACGAAAATTCTGAAAAATTTGCTTCAGCTCTACATTTCCGAACTCAGCGCGTGCCACATTTAGAAATAAAAATCGAAGGGTACAGCATTGCGGTTAAATTTAAATATAAAATAAAACAAAGAACACGTAACAGGCCAATTATCATATACAATTATTATACTTACATAAACGGCGACCACGAAGGTTACCGCTGCAATAATTGCGAATGATTTCATGTTTCTTGTGGTTTCTGCTGTCGGAAGAAGAATACTGAACTGTGGACTGGCGTTTGGCACTTTTATACAATCTCGAGAAACTGGAAATTTTGTCGCGACAAGATCAAGGATACGGTTTTATTCTTCGGCTTGATAAAAAATGTCAGGCACATACTCAATTAATGACAATAATAAATTTTAAACGTTCCGTACGATGCGGATGACCTCTGTGCTAAGGTAGCTGTGAGTCCATTGCAAAAACCAGTAACATGACAATGGAAAAGTAGAAAAAAAATTAGCTGAAAGGTGTAATTAGAATAATTGGCAGAATGCCTATTAGGTCATTTAAAGGAGGGAAGTTCAGATATTTTAATTTTAACAAAGTTGGTTCAGTTAAAAATTGCAAAATGTTCGATTTTCGAAATTGTGGAAAAAGTAAAAAATTGTATACATCAACACGATAGCAAGCTGAAGTGAGTCATGAAGTCACTAACATAAAAAATACTTTGGAGGCATTTCGAAGAGACCCTTCCCAGATGAAAATATTGTTGCGCGTTATCGGTTCGAAAATTAAAACTTCGTGAATTGTAAACATTTTATATCCAACATGACAATAATAATTCACTTAACTATCAGACTATCTGGTTAACTAAGTCACTAACACTGTTTAATAAACTAACCGATTCAGGGAAAGACCGCGTATTGATAGGTACCGTTCCGGTTTCTAGAACGAAACGTCGTACACATGATTCATTATCGCTGCCTCTTCCCATTATAAAATTTGTCTAGAGAGTTCCTTACACAATCACTTATACAAATTTTATAACTACATTTTGTTACAATATGTCATGATTAACGTGAGAATTCATTAAGTATTATTATTATTTTAAATGAGGCCTTTATTAATTTAACGTCTTAGTAATGTGCACCTTAGTAAATTTTTTATAATTTATTTTTTTATTTGTTTTACCAACAAAGATATTTATTAATTTTAACTGCTAAGTATATTTTTCACATTTTTTACTCATTAATGAGAAGAACGAAACGAACTGGTAAAAGTAATGAAGGTCTGATGTTACTTTTCTGAAAAATTTTCGCTAAGTATATTTGGTGTCGATTTCAATTATAAATGAAATGTTTGACATAATTTCTTAACATTTACATCGTAAAGTAACATAAATTAATGGATAAACAAAATCCTAGATTTTTAGGTGATTTTTAGAAGACTGTAACTCGAAGAAAGATGGTTACAAATAAAAATAAAAAAAAACGAATTAAAGCCCCAACTTTGTAGTATTTAAATCTTGACTTCGAAATTTTTTTTCATCAACAGCTTTTGACTAATGATCAGGAAATCAAGACCAAAATGTTTTCCAAATTTTTGTACATTTTTAAAAAGGTGCACAGGCTCTAATTTTTTTTCGAGTGATTTCATCATAAAGCTCTTCTAGATTATTTAATTCTATTTAATCTAACTGGCCTGTCTTGTACGATGATTTTTCACTGAGATTTATTGTCATTGAACTAAAAAAGTCACTTTTGACTTTGTCAGTCAATAACTCCGAAACAAATGATCGCACAGATAATGCAGTAGAGTTTTGAAAAGTGCGACGTATTCTCTACAAGTCTAGTTAGATTTAGATTGATATAATAAAGAATAAAAACAGATTTTGATAAACAAAATACGGATTATTGCTAAAAAACATTTTTAACATTGAAAATGAAAAAAAGTGAAAAATTCATGCTTAAATTCATTTTTAACTAACTAAGCCAACTAACTAACTAAAACTAATTTGATCATTCCAAGTGTGATGAGATAAAAAAAACCTAGCTCTTTGGAATTTGATTAAAGCTGGTAATGTTACAGCTCAGAGCCGAAACGAGGCAGATGCAACCACACAGGGCCCAAGAAATAGTGATGACTTTTTATTTCTTTTTAGTCACTTTTTTTTTGATGGAACAGATTGGTGCTTGGTTATCTTCAAAAATTAAAATACAAATCTTGTCTTTTGTGAGAGAACCATCTATGCTATTAGGAAAGAAAGAGAATTAACAGGTCGGTTATCATCTCCTACGAGAAAAAAATGGGTAAGTCAATCAAATTCACATGAAAATACTGTAACGCAAAGTAAATAGATGGAATAGAATTTGGAATAGAATTGTATAATTTAGTAAGTAAAAAAGTTTCTAGAAGGATCTGATAAGGGAAAAGCGACCGCGATAACGAAACAAATGGCAGAAAAGCGTTCCAGAAATTTCGGGAACGATAAGCCTTATCTGCCGAAAAGTTCTAGAAGCCGGGGGCCAAAACTATAAAAGGCGGTCAGCTTTCCCTCGAGTAAGTCAGTTAGAATCAGTGTAAATAGTGAGTTAGTAGAAGTGAATAATAAGTGAGTTAATTGTTCAATTGTGGTGATCCAAGTTTAGTTTAATAATAAAGTGGGTATTATTTTCAATTCACGTGTGAATCAATTAATTTGAACCGATAACAATACATACGACGAAGGGGTTAAAAGTTGCCTTAGATGGATTGTCCATCAAGAATCTTTTAAGAAAAATATGCCGCCTTTTTTTAAAACGAATTTACAATTTTGTAAAGGATGATGAAAAAATTTTTTTTTCGAATAGGAACAAGTATGTGAAACATGTAATTAATAAAACTGAGCAGCAAATATGGGAATCAGATCATCTTCAGGAAAACATGGAAGAATTTATTATAACCGTAAATACCGGATCGAGCGACGAAAGTGAATTTTCCAACCTTGATGATTAGTTCAGTTTTATAAGTTAATTTTATAAATATATACTTATTTCACGCGTCTTCATAGGCATTTTCATATTCATATTGTAGGTGGAAAATAATTGAGAACGGTCGCACTTTTTTTTTTTTTCATTTGAGTCATTATTGTAGTAGAAACCAAATGCAAATAATAGGTACCTAATTAATACTTCAGTTCAACGTTAAAAGTAATTTTTATAAATATGGTACATGTATGTTGGAGGAACAGGGAAGTGCGTCTCCTTTAAGAAGTTTTATGGATGCGTTTTAATTTTCGACGCATATTCATATACATAGCTTCAAGAGTGGCCGCACTGGATATTCCTATAATGCGGACCTGCTTCCAGTTGGTACCTGCCTAGCTCCAACTGGCAACAGCGCTCTGCCTAAGAGACCGTACTGCATTCTCAGTCTGAAATTCACTATAGTTGCAGTTGAATTTTTTAAAAGTTTTTTTTAGTGAATTTAGCTCTTTTCGATCGGAAACAAAATTTAGGCTTTTTCTAGAAATTACAACTTTTTTCTTGAAATTTTAAGACTTTTTTCTTGAAATTCTGAAAGCAAGATAGAAATGTTAGGTTGAAATCAGACTTTTCATTAAAATTTGGAATGTGAGTTGATCATCTTCAGAGAGAGTATCTCTCTTTTCAGAGAGAGATACTCTCTCTGAAGATGATAGCTTGGCTATCGAAACACGTTACAGCAACCTTTGTTGTGTTTTTTAAACTTTCTTGGTTTTAGGGGACAAGATTTGTATTTCAATTTTAAAAGATAATCAAGGACCATAACGTTCCACCAAAATTGGAATGGAAGGTCAAATTTCGAATCTAAAATTAAAATTTAAATATAAAGTTCCTTTGAAATTAGGCTAGCAGAATCAATTTGCAAGAGGTGCATTCTTTCGTTTAAGCAATCACTTATTTAATTTTTATACATGTAGAAAATTAGGTGGCTTTAGTAAAGGAAAATGTTATTATTTAAATAAATTGGTTTTTTTACACCACAATTCCGAACCAAAGCATTAATAATAAGTTATTGAAAGGTTGTTACAGTAGTTCTGGGAAAACAAAATTGAAATTATATTTTGTTATTTACCGAGTAATGTCAATTGTTTTTTAACTTCCTCGTTGAATACCAACTACTATTTCAGAAATGATTATGATGCATTTCACATATTAAATCTGCAACATTAACGGACAACACAATAATTATATTTGGATACAATACCACAAAATGTAATAATAATAATAACAGACGAACTGCAAACGTACGTTACAGAAAATGAGAGCACATAATATGCTTTTTGTTTGAAACGGAATAGAATATTAGATATCGTGTACCACAACACAATAAAACAATGTTTTAACAAACAAAACAAACGTAAGATTGAAAAGCAAAGAATAGAATTTCGCTGCTTCAAGCAGAAACTGCCCAAGTCTGGAATAAGATATTTCTTTTTTACTCCTTTAACGTAATAATTCATTTTTATATACTTTGTCAGAAATTTCTTCGGCCCAGTTTGGAAACTGGGCCAAAGAAATGTTAAATAAATTGAGAAAAACACAGTAAGTGTCTGTTGTTTCTGTTGCTGCGTTACAGAATCTGCAGTTTTCATCATTCACTTTTCCCATCTTCTTAAGGTGATACTTTACTGGAAAGTGTCCTGTGAAAAGTCCTGTTATTATTGTAATCCCTCAGTCAAGACTGGGACCATATTTGTAAATGCACGTAATTCTTGTAAACAGGTTATTGACGAGGCAAAAGGTGATTTCGATCGTAAAATGCGGCAGTTGCTTATCAACTGTCCGAACGGTTCCAGGTCCTTTTGGGGAGTTGCAAAGTCGATTGGAAAGAATTTTACACCTTCAAATTTTCCACCTTTACTCGATGAAAAAAGCAATATTGCTACTACCTCCAAAGAAAAGGCTGACATGTTAGCCTTAATGTTTGCTGAAAATTCCAATCTTGATTCTCGAAACGCAGAACGTCCTATTCTTCCTAAGGTTGGCACTTCGATGCCTGAAGTTGTTTTCAGACAACGCACAATCAGAAAGATTCTCCTTGAGCCCGACACCTCGAAAGCTTCTGTCTTTGATGGCATTCCCGCTATTGTTCTTAAGAAGTGCGCCCCAGAGTTGACTCCTATTCTAAGCAAATTGTTCAGACTCTCTTACAACAAAGGTGTATTCCCTAACATCTGGAAATCTGCTAGAGTGCAGCCTGTCCCTAAAAAGGGAAAAAGGAATCTGGCTAACAACTATCGCCCTATATCTTTGTTACCCGTTATATCTAAAGTGATGGAAAAGCTTATCAACATCGGGATTCTCAAATATCTTGAGGAAAATAGAATCATCTCCGTCAGGCAATACGGTTTTGGACAACAACGTTCCACTGGCGATCTACTAGCATATGTTACTCATATCTGTAACTCAGCTAGGGAAAAACATGGTGAGGCTAGAATTGTGGCATTGAATATCTCAAAGGCTTTTGACAAAGTCTGGTACGGATCTCTTCTCGCAAAATTAACATCTTGTGGTTTTCCTCCTAGACTCTGTCACTTGATATCCAATTTTCTCGCTGACAGATCTCTTCAGGTCGTCGTCGATGGCATCTCATCCGAGAAATTTGCGATTAACGCAGGGGTGCCTCAGGGATCTTTTCTGTCTCCTACTCTATTTCTGTTACACATAAACGACCCTTTAGCTTCAACTTTCAATCCTATATACAGCTACGCAGATGATAGTAACCTTGTGTCATCTTTTTTTTTCCGACAAACCATTATCCATCGCTGCTTTAGATCGACTACAGAATCAGCAGATACAGACGATTAATCGAGATCTCAAGATTATTTTGGAATGGGGTAAAAAACAATTGGTCGACTTCAACGCTTCAAAAACTCGGGAGGCGGTTTTCTCTAAGAAAATATCAAGGGATAATGCAACAAACATACCAATGGACGGTAAAATCTTTCCGATGGGATCTAATCTATCTATCCTAGGAGTGAATGCGAGCACTAACTTTTCTTGGGATGATTATGTGCTCGCCATTGCCAAATCCGCCTCCCAGAAGCTAGGCTTTCTTTTTAGAGCTAAAAAGTACTTCACATCTTATCAGCTATTAACACTATACAAAGCTCAACTCAGGCCGACACTAGAATGCTGTTCTCATGTTTGGAGTTCAGCACCAAAACACACTTTAGCTCTCTTGGATTCAATTCAAAGAAGAGCGATTCGTCTATTTAATGACGAGAGTCTAACCGATTTTCTCGAAACACTAGAGCACAGGCATATGGTTGGTGACTTGCCTCTTTTCTACAAGTACTATCATGGAAGATGCTCGCAGGAACTAATGTGAATAATCCCCCAAGGGCAAAATTCTTGAGGCGTACTAGACAGCAAATTTCTGTGCGGTCGAGCTTGACACAGAAAGGACTTCTGTCTACGGAGACTCTTTTTTCTATAAAACTTTCAAGTTATGGAACTTGTTACCGAAAAGATTTTTCCCCAAAAATTACAACCTGTCCTTGTTTAAGAAGGCGACTCATCGCCATCTATCTTTGTTTCCGCATCCTACTCGCAGTGCTTTGAAAGCATAATGGGGTTACCTTTTGCGAGTGGATTAAACTTAAAAAAAAATTAGCTGCTCAGACTTCTTTTTTGAGATAGTGATGAACTTTTTTGACTGCCTTAGGCTTGGAGTGTTCCTCCAGTATGACAACCTTTGGTTTGTCTCCCAAGTATCTATTTCATTTTTTAGGCAACTTTTTGTTAGACCACAGTATAGTTCTGGGCGCTGAAGAGAGGTGTGATTGAGGCCTCTTTTGCAAGTCTATCTGCCTCTTCGTGTTCTTCTATGCTTTGATGCCCTGGAACCCACATCAAAGTTACTTTGTGGTTTGCAGCCAGTTGCTTTAGAAATTGTTTGCATTCCCAGGCCGGTTTTGAACGAGTTTAGAGTCTTTAGTGCAGCCCCGTCATTCGAAACGTTATAAACCAGTACTTTTTTGATTCTTTTTTGAAGGCACTCTTTTTCGCACAGTTATAGCAAGCATTTTTGCTTGGAAATTTGTGGGAGGGTTTCCTAAAGGTTCAAAAAGTCTTAAATTAGGACCTTATGTTCCTTCTGTTTGTTGGGATTTATCTGTGTGCCAGGCAGATGCGTTCACTGTGTCTGTTCCTTGTCTGGCGGTCCCCGATAACCACTTCGTATGGAACAACAAAGTCCAGTTTTGTAGGCATTTGATCTGTTGGTTTGACAATGGATCCCAGTAGAATTTTCTTCAGAATCTGTACGTGCCCAACTAAGTCATTAGGTTTCAGTTTGTTCGATTGGAATAGCTTTGAGACACTAAGCGCTACCTTCTTTTTTACACTAATGTGGATTCCGGCCTATCATTGCCTCTATTGCAGCTGTTGGACATGACGCCATAGCTGCGGTTATTCTAATGCAAATTAACCGCTGTAATTTGTATAATGTACCGTGCACAGAAAAAATGTTATGCCTTATATGACTTTTTTTGGTGAAACGGAGTGGTTCTTGGTTATCTTCCAAAAATGAAATACAAATCATGAAACGCTTTCTAGCAACCTTTGTTGCGTTTTTTTAATCTTTCTTGGTTTCAGGAAACTAGATTTGTATTTCAATGTATATGAATTTCAAATCTTTCAAGTGGAAGATATTTACGAGTCGTTTTGCTGAAAGTAGTACATTCAAATTCCGTTGCCATGCTTGCAGGAAGGTAGGGCGCAAAATCGCAGGCTGTACTCAATGAGGTAAGAATGTTTCAAATTCTAATGAAATAAATTGATCTGAAAACATCTGCTTAGACACTGTAGAAACTTGCAATGTTGGTTCCAATCGAGACAAGTTAAATTGGTGTATAGACAGTGGAGTAACATCTCATTTTTGTAAAAATAAAAATTCTTTCTCATATTTTCATGACGATTTTTGTGAAAAACTTGACCTTGCGAACGAATCATCTACTGAAATTCAAGGAAAGTATACTGCGACATTTGCAGCAGACGTATTTGGGGAATCCAAAAATATTTCTTTAACCAATACGTTGTACGTCCCGAATTTGCAAACAAAATTAATTTCAGTTAACAAGGCAACTTATCTCTGTTGTTCTCATCAGCACTCTCATCTGTCGATGAGAACAACAGAGATGAGTTGCCTTACTAACTGAAATTACCTGCCCATAACAGAAATGAAGAAATCGGAGAGATCTGTGGGCTACAGGATGTGATAAGGTGGGCCGGAATAAGACGGAAACAGTGAAGAGACCATGTAGATAACCGTCTACCCAGAATAGCAAAAACGGAAAGGCCTAACACCGCGAGACTCCCAGGAAAACCACTAAAATGCTGGTATGAAAGCTGGACATCCGCATCTCAAGAGTGAGGAACATTGTAAGAAACACAGGACGAAATCCTAACGTTAGAAGAAGAAGAAGAAAAAGAAGAAGGAGGAGGAGGAGAAGAAGAAGAAGAAGAAGAAGAAGAAGAAGAAGAAGAAGAAGAAGAAGAAATAGAAGAAGAAGAAATAGAAGAAGAAGAAATATAAGTAGAAGAAGAACAAGAAGAAGAACAAGAAGAAGTAGAAGAAGAAGAAGAAGAAGACAAAGAATAAAAAGAAGAAGAACAAGAAGAAGAAGAAGCAAAGCAACAAATAAAGGTTTCGAAGTACTATTCAAGAGAGACGCTGCTCTAGTGTACGACGCAAAGGGCGATATAAAATTGGTTGCAGATCGTGTTGGTGACCTGTATTATGTTCACGAAGACATTCCTAAAAACTTTGCTTTAGCTTCACTTGAATCTCTTGAAAAAGTAAAACTTTGGCATTCACGCTTACGACATTTGAATGTAAAGGATCTCAAAAATTGAAATACAAATCTTGTCCACTGAAACCAAGAATGATTGAAAAACATAACAGAGGTTGCTCTAATGCGTTTCGATAGCAAAGCTATCATCTTCAGAGAGATACTGAAGATACTAAAGATGATAGCTTGGCTATCGAAACGCGTTGGAGCAACCTCTGTTGTGTTTTTTAATCTTTCTTGGTTTCAGGGAACAAGATTTGTATTTCAATTTTTGAAGATAACCAAGGACCAGTTCCTTCTACCAAAAAAAGTGCAGATCTCGTTGAAGGTGTACGCAACGGAGTTATTCAGGGAGTAGATTTGGGACCCCTAGACAAAAATTGCAAACTTGAATACGAAATATGTATTCAGGGAAAGATGACGAGGAAACCATTTCTTAAGAAGTCGGACAAAAACACGGAATTGCTGGAAATCGTACACAAAGACGTGTGCGGTCCGATGAAGGTGGAATCGCTTTCTAAAGCCAGATATTACGTCGAGTTTATCGACCATCGTTTAAGATATTGTACTGTATTAATACGGGCTGTCGGTTCGAATTGATTAACACGTAAATTGAATAATACCCACTTTATTTTTAAACTAAACTTGGAACACTACAGCGGCATAATTAACTCACTTATTGACTTCTAACTGCTAACTCACTAACTACACTGACTCTGACTGATTGACTCGAGGGAAGCTGACCGCCTTATATAGTTTTGGCTCCCGGGTTCTAGAAAAATCACGCAGATAAGGCTTATCGTTTGCGGAAATTTCGGAAATGCTTATCTGCCGTTTGTTTCTTTATCGCGGCCGCTTTCTTCTTATCAGACCTTTCTAAAAACTTTTCTTAAGCACTAAATTCTATTCTATCTATTTACTTTGCGTTACAGTAAAATTTTATCAAACACAAGAATGAGGTTACCGAGGGAAGCAAGGAATTCGTCAAATATGTTCAAAATTTACATGATAAAAATGTAAAATTTTTTCAATCAGATAATAGTACCCAATACATTAATAAAGATCTAGATGACCTTTTAAAAGGGAACGGAATTGGAAGACGGTTGACAAGTCCATATTGTCCGGAACAAAACGGTATATCGGAGCATAAAAACCATCACTACTCGACATAAATGGTTGCTTGCTGATACAATCCGGTTTATCTAAAAAGTTTTGGGCAGGGGCAATCAATATCGCAAACTACTTAAGAGATAGATTCCCGACCAAAGCTCTAAATGGTCGAGCTCTATATGAAATTTGGCATGAAAAACCTCCAAATGTATCACACGTTTAAGTATTTGGTTCTAAAATTTTTTGTTTAAACAATGATCTCAGGAAGGGAAAACTGGGTTCCAGGTGCAAATAAAATTACTAGGTTACTTCCAACAAACGAAAGTTTTACGTTTTTGGTTACCCTCAGAACAAAAAGTAATCATTTCTCGTGATGTTGGACAAAGTCGAGCGCGTAGCAGAAAATTTTGAAGAATTTATCCCTGACGACTTGTACGAACAATACGATAACGAATTGGAAGTAACTCTACAACCTACAGAATCAACGAAGGATGATGAAATCCTTAGCATTGAAAAAGAAAGTGAGGAGGAAAACGAGGTGAACGAGACAAAGAGGGGACCAGGAAGACCAAGACTAGAACGGACTGGAAGCAGAAGAAAACCAAGAAAAATGTACAACGTGGTACAGCAGAACTCCGAAGTAAATGTCGCAGAATATTTCTAGGCGAAATAGTAATGAAACAAGCGCTAGAAGGACCTGAAGCTAAGGAGTGGTTTAAAGCGATGGCAGAGGAAATTACAAATATAATTAAAAACGACTCATGGACCCTCGAGAATCGACCCATCGATAAAATCCTGGGAAGTGAATGATACTGAGAATCAAGAACAACGCTGAAGGTTCTATAAAAAGGCAGAAAGCACGTCTTGTGGGAACTCACTCAGAAGCCAGGCGTTCACTGTAATGGAACGTTTGCTCTTGGAGCTAGATTAAGTTTTATAAAACTTGTTGATGTACTAGCAGCCCACTTTAACATGAAAATACATCAGATGGATGTGACATCATCATATTCAAATGGTATGCTCGAAGAAACTATAGAACCTCTAAAAGGACTAGGCGAAGTGCCTAATCACATCCAACAGGATGACAAGTACAATGTGAATCTCAAACAGAAACCTATGACTATTGCGTCAAAAGACTTGGACTTTCAAAAGTGACAAAGAAGTAGGCCTGAAGGTCTCGAGGGAAAGTGTTAGATAGACAGGCGACGGTTAACTTGATTAAGTTGCAGTTGTCAGAGACTTGACATTCCTTTCTAATTAATTTTTGTCTTGCATCAGTTCATTAAAAATACGTTATCACTTTTAACGTATTTATGTTCACACTGCAAAACCCTCACAAATATCCTAACCAGAAAAGGGAGTTTTGAAAAAAAAATTGAATTGTCATAAAAATGGTCGCCATGTACCACCAGTGGCACTTTCTGCAACCCTATGATGCCCACCGGCGGTGTTAAACGTGCTAATCTCAAAATTTGACATTTTTTTTTGAAATATCCAAAAACTCGAAATTTATAAAGAAAGAAATAGATTTTTTATTTTCGCTTTCAATTTTCCTTTAAAAAAAGTTTACTTATTCTATATCTATTTATGAATGTTAATATATGTATTTAAAAATATTTCGTTTTCATTCTTTCAATAACCAGGCAAAAATCGTTTAATGAAGCCTTGAAACCATTCTGTGAAGAAGTTCGAAATTACTGTTGATGTATAAAATCAGGCCCGGACCCAATAAGTGCGGGGCCCGATTAGATTTTATACAAGACCTTATTTTGTTAATTATGATGATGATGCAGGCCCTTTCAAGTATGGGGTCGATTGGGCCCATCGCTCCAATCGCCTTAAATCCGGGCCAGAATAAAATAATTATAAATTTTTCATTAACAAACGTTCTTCTGCCACCTCTCTTAAATATAATCCAAGTTACACTCTTGTATGTAATGAAAAGTCTTATTAGTAGATACTTTCTTTAGTTAACAATGAAGTTAATTCTTGTTCCTTCAGTTGATTCTATTGTTACGGGCTTATCGGTTCGAATTGATTAACACATTGAATAATACCCACTTTATTACCAAACTAAACTCGGATCACTACAACTGAACAAATAACTCACTTATTATTGACTTCTACTAACTCACGAACTACACTGACTTTTAACTGACTTCCTCTAGGGAAAGTTGACCGCCTTATATAGTTTTGGCTCCCGGGTTCTAGAAAAATCACGCAGATAAGGCTTATCGTTTGCCGAAATTTCTGGAACGCTTATCTGACGCTTGTTTCGTTATCACTGCCGCTTTCCCCTTATCAGATATTTCTAGAAACTTTTCTTACGCGGTAAATTCTATTTTTTTATTTATCTTATTATATATTTTTTATTATCTCTTTACATTGCGTTAGACTATTATTACATTTTTTGTAACAAAATAAAAATAAGTTTAATTTTTTCAAGCATGATCCACTCCATGTGTCCCAAAGCCATATATGGCTTTGGGGCGCTGTTTTAGTAGCAAAATGTGAAAATAACTCCTCTTTGGGAAATATAAATTAAAAAATAAAATTCAAGACGGTAAATTCCAGTGCGCTCCAGCTTGGCACAATAAGGACTTCTGTCTAGGGAGACTCTTTTAATTGAACTTCCAAACTCTGGAACTGAATTTTTCCCGACAAATATAATGTATCCTTATTTAAACGGGCGATTGATCGCCATCTATCTTTATTTCTGCATCTTACTCCCAGTGTCCTTTGCGAGTGAATTCAGACAATACCAATTACCAGAAGCGGATTCTTCTGGGAGTATTCGGGGAGAAGAAAACGTTTCTCTTCTAGACTGGTTAACATACCGAGTTGCTTCGATAAATTTTGTTTTTCTTTCCGCTTGTAGAAATCAAAAGAAAACTAACATTGGGTTATATCTCAGAAACGTGTATAAATCCAACATTAAGAGATATGTTTATTAATTTTATTTAACATTTCTTAATAAACATAATGTTTCCGATCAATAAGAGTTCACCATGAAGAATTAAGAGATATGGTCTTTGGTTCTGGAACTGTTTGGAGACTAATAATTTTTATAAAACATAACCAGGTGTCAGTTTCTAATCTACCACATTTCAAAAAAAACCTTGTTAATCAAAACTGAATTAAAACAAAATTGTAGAGTGTAGTTATTTATTAAATGTTTAATTAATCATCTAATTTAAGCTAAGCTAATGTGTTGGGGTGTGCTTTCATAATAACATTTGATGGTATCGAATGCGGTCTTCTGTGGGGTTGCCTTCTTGATGGCACATTTCTTGATTAGTTGGTCGACGGTAGCGCTATCCTTGATTTCAGCACCGAGCTTGGCCTTGATCACGTCAGTTTGAATATCACCGGCTTCGTTTTGGAATCCAGCCTTCTTCGAGAAGCAGAAGAGGTGTTCCATCAACTTGGGATCTTCTACGAATTCACCTTTGCGTGCTTTGGTGATGAGGTCCTGGTTAACACCGCTAGAGGCTGAACAGTCCTTATGGTAGGCCTTGATTTTTTCCTTTTGCTCTTCAGTGAGGCCCTAAAAATCGTAGTGGTGGTAAATTTGGGAGAAAAAGTCATGTAGTAAACGGTTAATGGTAGGATTTTATTAAGTTGTTTTTTAAACTAATTTGGCAAACACCAGAAGTGTGAAGTTTAGAAGGAAAACCTAACATGATTTGTTAATGGTTACGATGGTTATTGGAGCTGATTTTCTTAGGCATTCTATCCTACTTGATTATTGGGAGTAGCAGCAAATTCATTTATTTTTATATGAATTTTCCGTTTTGTTTCAAAATTTAGGCTCTTTCTTCTAAAAATTCCGAAATTAAACCTGCAATTTGTGCATTTTTTTCCAGCATTATGCCTCGAAATTGAAAAATAGAGTTTTTTGAGATCGCAACCTTTTATCTTGATCTCAAAATTTTAACTTTGAAAATTTTGTGTTAAAATATCTAGTGTACGTTTTTTCTTTTTGCTTGAAAATTCCTGTAAATTCGTAGTTTATATGAATTTTGAGGTACCTTTAAAATTTAGTATTTTTCTCCAGAATTTAAAATTCAAAAATACTCAAGTTAAAAATATCAATTTTTTTCTTAAAATGTCGAGACGTTTTTTCTGAAAAAAACGATTTTTCCCAAAGATTTTGATTTTTTTTGGATTGCTTTGATAGATTGATAGCTTTTTCTCGAAATTTCTAGTTTCAACTCAAAAAATTACTAACCTTTTAATTTTTGTTATTAAAAGGTTGATTTTTTTTTAGAATTTTGATTTAAAACTTTTATCTGAAAAGTGATGGTTAAACTGTAATTTTGTACCATTTTTTCATTTTTATTAAAAGGTTTTCATTTTTTTCTGCATGTTGATTTTATATTGAAAATTACAATTTTTTCCATAAATACCTAATTTACACTTTCAATTTCGCCTTTTTTTAAATAAATTTTCAATTTAAATGCAAAATTGAAATTTTCCCCTAAGATCTATTTTTTTTCCTCGTAACTTTATCTTTCATTTCAAACTTAATTTAAGATTTTCTATTAATTCAGCTATTTGTTTCTCTATCACTCAATTGTAGACTCAAAAACTCGAAAAAGTCATAAATTCCAAATTTTTCAGACAAGCTTTACTTTTCCAAATAATCTAATGTTATTTCAAACATTTTGAATTGAAAGTTGAAAAATTGAAATACAAATCATGTCCCCTGCAACCAAGAAAGATTAAAAAACACAACAAAGGTTGCTCTAACGCGTTTCGGTGGCCAAGCTATCATCTTCAGAGAAATACTGAAATCGAAACGCGTTAGAGCAACCTTTGTTGTGTTTTTTAATCTTTCTTGATTTCAGGGGAAAAGATTTGTATTTCAATTTTTGAAGATAACCAAGGACCAGTCCGCTCCACCAAAATGATTGAAAGTTGACATTTTGAATCCTTTACGAGATGTTGAAGACTTTGCTTGAAAACTTTTTATTTAAGTTTTTCGCTTGAAATTTTGAATTTTTCGCAGTTTTGGTTTTTTACTATTGCTAACAATTAAGCATTTTTTCACTTCTTTAAACAAGTTTAAATTAGAGATTTCGTGTAATGCTTTTTTTTCTATTAATTTTTTTCTTTCTTTAAAATTCGAACTTTATTTCCTAAATTTGATTTATGAACTGACTTTTAATTTTAAATTTTAATATTGCCTTGAAATTAAATTTTTTTTTCTGAAAAATTTGGTTTAAGGCAAAATATTACTTTTTCCTTAAAAACCAGACTTGAATTATTAATTTTTTGTTTCGATGACACCTTATTCTAACGAAGTCTGGTGTTCTGTGGGATACCGCTGTCTCTCGATACCGCAAATATTGGGTTCCGCGGGACTAAAAACTCTCAATCATGTACATACCGGATTATGATTTGTTTTCTAGACTGCATTCCGTACTTACGACCAATTTTTGAATATAATTATACTAAACGTTGAATAATAAAAAAAATAGAATTAATTAGCATATAAGTCAGCTTGTCAACTTTTTACCAATTTCTGTATATTTATTTGAATGGGCGTAGACAGAATCTCATTCATGGGGGGGCACCGATTATTTTGAAAATTAATGGGCAAAAAAATAAAACCAGAAAATCTCCAGCTAAGTATATTATACATTTTTACTGAACTGCGCAAGCTTGAGGGATCGAACTTCCAAATTAGAGTCTAAATTTAGAAAGAGAGGGAATTTTCAGAAAAAGTCAGCAAATTGAATTTGAAATAAAACCCTAATCTATCAGAATATTTCAAAAAAGGCAAAATTTCCCGAAGACTCTATATTAATTTTAATATAATCAAAGAGCTATTTTTCTTTGAAATATTCTAAAAATATTATTCTCGGAATTATGACATTTTATTAATATTTTGTTCTGATTTTGAAAAAATTAAACGAATTTTAAGAAAAAGTTGAAATTTGAAGTAGGTAGAAACTTCCAGAAACAAAGGGGGTATATCCTGTTCCGAGAATAAAACAAATTTGGAGAAACAAATGGAATTTTTTGTTGTTGATAGAACGGACCAGTCCTTGGTTATCTTTCAAAATTGATGTACAAATCTTGTCCCTTGAAACCAAGAAGTATTAAAAAATACAACAAAAATTGCTCTAACGCGTTTCGATAGCCACGCTATCATCTTTAGAGATATACTGATATGAGATATTATATCTCTCCGAAAATGATAGCTTGGCTATCGAAACGCGTTGAAGCGCAACTTTTGTTGCATTTTTCATCTTGATTGTTTTCAGGGGATAAGATTTGTATATTAAGTGAAAATCCACAAAGTCAAATTTAAAAAAAAATCAGAAAAAACTGAACATTAATAAAAATATTCAAATTTACAAGAAAAGAAAAAAAAGAGCGGAAAAATAGATTTCAGAAAAAGTTGTAATTTCGAAAAAGATTAATTTCGAGAAAGAGTCAAAATTTTCAGTGGATCAATTTCCTTCTGGAAAAATTTGATAACTGTTGAAAAATCGAAAAAAGACAAAACTTTCCGAGGTTGTATTTTGCAAAAAAAACCGAATTTCGAATAAATATCCCAATTTGCCAAAAATATTCGTTTTAAAATATTTACCTTTTGATTTAAATGTTAACACAATATTTAAATTCAATTTTTTTGCCTCTAAATACAAAAATATTTCCTATGGTTGCTTTTTTATTAACATTTTGATCGAATTTAGAGAAATTTCAAAAAGAGCCATTTTCGAGAAAAAAGTCTACAATTCTAGAAACAAAATATTTGGAAATAAAAGTCGAAATGTTGAAAATAAGGCGAATTTTGAGAGAGGGTGCAATTTGAAATTTCCAGCGGTTGTAATTTGAATAAGTCGAAATATAAGGAAAAAAAAGAATACTAAGAAAAATAGCAGAATTTCGAAAAACGATAAATACGTATTGAGAAAAATACCGAAATTTCGAGAAAAAAAAAGTTTTTGATAGAACATTCCAAAAAAAAAGAATTTTAAGGATTTTGAGGAATTGAAAGGCGAAATTTTGAATTTTAGATTGATAAGGAAACTTTTAAGAAAGGCAGATTTGAAGAGGAAAGGTCAAGATTTCGATAAAAAGACGAATTTCAGAGTCAAAACTTTCAGAAATATTAAGTATCAAATTTTGAGATAAAAATCAAAATTTCGGAAAAAAGCAAAGTCTAAGAGACTAGTTAATTTTTTTAGAAAATTAGATCCTATAGGGTTAAAGTTTTTGGAAAAATCCAAATGTTAGGAAAAATAAAGGAATTTGGAGAAATAGGCGAAATTTTCAGAAATCGGTTTAAAATATTCAATTGAAACTTCAAAATTGAAGGGAAATTCGAAAATTGTTAGAGAAAATTGAAAAAAGAACGTCAAAAATTTGATATAATGGTCTCATTTTGAAAATATTTGTTTATAAAAAAGACAAATTTAAAATAAAGTCGAAATTTTGATGAAAATTTTGACATTTTCAGGTAAGGATTAGATTCGACATGAAATCAAAATTAATAAAAAACGACTTTGAGAACATTTTGAAAAACAAATCACAAAAGCAAAAATAAAAGATTCTGAAAAAAATTTGATATTTCGAGAAAAAGATAGACATTTCTAAAAAAATCAAAATTTCTAGAAAAATTTCAAAATTTTGTAAAACTTCGAAATTTTCCAGAGTAAGCCAACATGTACCATATATTGAAAAAGAAGTTTTTTTTTTGGAAAATCTCGAAATTTGAAAAAAATTAAAATTATCGACAAATGTCGAAATTTCAAGTAAAGTACGAATTCGGAAGAAAAAATGGAAATTTCAATTGAATATAAATTTTCGGCGGCTTCAAAAGCCAGTGGGGGGCAAGTGCCCCAACCTGCCCTATTCGAGCTACGCCTACTTATTTGTAAACACCTTAATTGTATAACAGATTGTATCGTATAGACGATGCATATCTAACAAAAGTTTTAAATAAGCGGAATATAATTAAAGTCAAGCGTTCGATTTTCAACCGAGAACCATAAAGTTTATTCGCTTTTAAAATTGAAATTATCTTTCGTTAATTGAAGTTCGAAACTGTTTTAGTTAATTAAAGTGTGAAATTGATAATTAAATTGTTCGCAAGCGCTTGGTGTTCATGGAAATACATTTCACCCTAACGCTTAAAATTGCAATTAAAAATCATTTTGGCAAATAGCGTAACAATTCAATGCATTTTAGCGATAAGAAAAAAAATCCTAGCAGTTAAAAAATCTTCCATCTGAATTTTTGAGGAAGAGAAAACTGAAATACTTATTTAGATTGTAGTGTTCCAAAAAATTAAGAGTTAAAAAGTTGGACGAGCGAAGTTCATATTAAAGCTATTTTAAAAAAATATAAATCTTTCACCTGAGCCAAAATTTAACTTTTAATAAACCTTTTCAATGATAATTAAACATAATTAATAATCAAAAAATAAATGAAAAAATATACAAATAATTTTTACCTTTATGAAAGTTTGCCTCAAATGTATTTTTAGTTTCTTAAAAAATTAAGATTCAAAAATATGTACCAATAACGAAATTTACTCTTGAACACTTTTGAAATTTAGTAGTCAAAAATATCAACCAATTATAAGAAAATAAAATTAATAGAAAAAATTGAATAAAAACAACAACAAATTTTAGTGGAACGGACTGGTCCTTGGTTATTTTCAAAAATTGAAATACAAATTTGTTCCCTGAAACCAAGAAAGATTAAAAAACACAACAAAAGCTCCTCTGACACGTTTCGATAGCCAAGCTAACATCTTCAGTATCTCTCTGAATGAAGATAGTAGCTTGGCTATCGAAACGCGTTAGAGCTACATTTCTTATGTTTTTTAATCTTTCTTGGCTTCAAGGGATAAGATTTGTATTTCAATTCTTACAACAAATATCAAAGTTTCTATTCGAGCCATTTTTCTTCAGCATTTTAAATTCTCTTATTTGATTTTTCAAAAAACCAAAACAAGGATCAAACATTTTAGCATGCACCTTAGTACAGGAATAAAACTAAGTAGCAATAATTAAGTTGAAGGATACTTACATATACGGCGACGACGAAGGTGAGGGCGAGTACGAAAGCGAAAGATTTCATGTTTGCTTATGTTGTATTTTCTGTGGTCACAAGAAGAATACGATGTCCGAGGATGCGACCGATACTTTTATAGTAAACGGTGAGGTTGGAAGTCTCCCGTTTAGCAAGATCAAGGCTACGTCATTCACACATCACAGCTTCACTAGAGATCCGATTAGTCGAGTTAATTATTCATTCAATTCGTGTTCCGCAACTTAATGCACATATTGTAAGGTCTAAAGTTCAGGATTATGTTTATTTTTTAAGAATTCTGGGAAGTGGTTGTTCTGTTAGATGATGAGACGCTGAGGTTACACGCCAGGTTTAATTTAATGGAACTTTATTGCTATGGAAAGTTTTTTTTGTTGCCAATCGAGCGAGGCAAAGTTCGTACCCAGATTTTAATGATCTAGCAGTGACAGGAAAATAAACAAAAGCATTATAAACAATTTAATCAAAAACTTGGGTTGCAAAAATTTTGGTTAACATGATTATAATGCATTTGTTAATTTTTTTATGCTGTCAGCGTTATGTTGAAAAGAACCGATTTCAACGTTATTTATGTCATAGAACTGCGCGCTATAGGACTTAGGAAACCATCTAAGGACCGGAAATTAAAAATATTTTCGAGTCTTAGGTCATTCCTTAGGAATAATAAACGCAGAACTTTGTTATTAGGTTGGACAAACACTATATAGATTACATGGGGAATCTCTTTTTATTTTTAAATGTCATTAAATTCATTTTCTTTTATATTACAAGCAAGCGCATGAATATTATCGCATATATTCTTGATTTACCTCCATAAAAACATGTATATTCGTGACGAAAAGCATTTACTACTTTGTATAATCCAGTATTAATAGACATCAGTGGCGTGTCGTGACTTTTATAAATGGGGAAGCTGACCGGAAACCCTTTTAAAAGGTTAATTCCATTTCGCTTTTTTTTTCTTTTCTTGTTTTTAAAATTTTCACTTTCTCTAGAAATTTTGACTTATTCGAAAATTCCGACTTTTTTTTAACAAATTAGTCTTTTTGTTAAAAAATTCTACCTTTTCTGAAAACTTTAACTCTTAAAAATCCCACCTACTTTCAGAAAATTTCGACTTTTTTTTGTAAATTTCGATCCGATCTTATTTAAGTATTTGGAATTTTTTTAATTTCAAAATGTTTTTTAAAAGGATGTTTCTCTCTGAAGATGACAGTTTGGCTGTCGAAACGGGTTAGAGCAACCTTTGACAAGTTCTGTATTTCAATTTTTGAAGATAACCAAGGACCAGTCCGTTCCACCAAACTAAAAGGATTTGACTTTTATTGAAAATTTTTACTTTTTTTAAACGTTTTCCATTTCTTGAAAATTTGACTGAAAATTTCGACATTCTAAGATTTCCATTCTTTTCAGACTCTTTTCAGTCCTGAGATTTAATTGAAATTTTGACCTTTTTGTAAGTTTTGCCATAAAATTTAAAATTTTTAATTATTTGATTTTTTTTTTAATTTGCTTTGCCTAAAATGTTTACTTTTTTCAAAACACTTTTTGTAAAATTCCAGTTTTCTGAATATTTAGATAAAATAGAATATTTTTCATTTTTAAAGTTTCGATTTTTGTTTAAATTTGGACTTTCAAACCTTCTACATTTTCGAAAATTTTCACGTTTTAAAAAATACTGTACCTATGTTTTCAGAGGATCATTTTCCCTCTTAAAAATTTTAAAAGAATTGTATATTTTTTTAAAAAAATTATATATATTTTTAAATCATTGGATTTGTAAAAAAAATTATTTTTTTTAATTTCGATATTTTCAGAATTTTTATACTTTGAAAATGTCTGTCTACCTCTTTTTTTCAAAATTTTTGCTCTTTGAAAAACTAATTTAGTTTTAAATTTTTTTGAAAATTTCCAATTTGTTTTGCAAAATTTTGACATTATTAAAAATTAGAATTAAAAAAAAATGCCTTGTTTTTAAAAATCTGAACATTTTCTTAAATTTCAATTTGTTTTATTATTTTTACCTTATCTGAAATTTTCGGTGGAAGTTTTTTAAAAGCCTCCAACTTTTTTTAAGATTTTGACTTTTTTTAATGTTTTGACCTTTCCTAAACATTTTTTTAATTAATTAATTTTTTAACTAATTAACTATTACTTTTGAAATTTTCTATTTTACAAATTTTGAGTTCTTTTAAAAATTTTGACTTGAAAATATTGACTGTTTAAAAGTTATGGATTTTTAAAAATCTAGATATTTTTTCAAAATTTTAAACTTTTTGAAATCTTTTTGAAATTTTCCTTCATTTTTTTCAAAATTTCTTACTTCTCCATAAATATTAATTTGTTCGAAGTTTTGTTCTTCAAAATTTTGTCTTTCCTCTAAATTTATTTACACTCTGGTAAATGTTGACTACATTGAGAAATGTTGTACTTTTTGGAAAACTTCGAATTACCAAAATGTTCCTTTTTCAAATTTCATTTTTTTAATTAGGCTTAGAATATACTTTTTTCTCAGATTTTCTTTGAAACTTCAACTTTTAAAACAAAATCTAAATTTTAAGAAAGTATAAATTTATTTTTCGAGAAAGAATAAATTTTCAAAAAAAATTCAAATTCTTAAAAAGTCCGAAATTTCTAAGAAAGGTCGAAATTCCGAAAGAAGTCAAAATTTTCAAAAAATTCAAAATTTTAATATAAATACAAATTTTTAAAAATTCAACTTTTTTAAAAGAATTCAAAACAGAAAATGTTGAAATGTTAAAAAAAATTAAAATACAGAACTTGTCTCCTGAAACCAAGAAGGTTTAAAAAACACAACAAACGTTGCTCTAACGCGTTTCGACAGCCAAGCTGTCATCTTTAGAGAGATACTGACAGTATTTTTCTGAAGATGATAGCTTGGCTATCGAAAAACGTTAGGGCAACCTTTGTTGTGTTTTCTAATCTTTCTTGCAGTATTTCTCTGAAGACGGCAGCTTTGCTGTCGAAGCGCGTTAGAGTTTGGTGTGTTTTTTAATCCTTCTTGGTTTCAGGGGACAAGTTCTGTATTTCAATTTTTGAAGATAACCAAGGACCAGTCCGTTCCACCAAAAATGTTAAAAAAACATTGAAACTTTCAAGTCTTATTTCTGAAAAGTCAAGATGTGTCAATTTTTTAAAAAAGTAAAAATTTTCAAAAAAAATATGAATAAAAGTGGAAATTTTAAGAAACAGTTGAAATTAACAATATTTTGACATTTCAAAAGTTCAAAAAGGTCGACATTTTTAAGTTAGTATTTCAAAATAGTTATAATTTTTACCAAAACTTGAAATCTCGAAAAAACTCACTTTCTTTTTAAAAAAAATAGTCAAAATTTGGGGAAAATATCTAATTTGTAGAAAAAACAAAATTTTTAAAAAAGTCGAAACTTTTATCAGAATAAAAAGTTTCGAGAAACACTCACACATTTTTACAAAGGTCAAAACTTCAAACAAAAGCCATAATTTTTAATCAAAAAAGTCGACATTAAGAAAAAAGTCAATACTTTGCTGAAAAAAGTAAATATTGAAAGGTAAATATGTTGAAATGTCTACATTGTTAAAAAGGTCGAAATTTAAAAGAGTCCAATTTAAAAAAATATAAATGTTTAACAAAAGTAGAATTTAAAAATTACAAGAAAATCGAAATTTCGAGAAAAACTTAAAATTTGACGAAAAAATCTTTGAGAAAAGCCGTTGAGAAAAAATCGTATTTTTAACAGTATCTCGCTGAAGATTACAGCTTGGCTGTCGAAATGCGTTAGAGCAACGTTTGTTGCGTTTTTTTAATCTTTCTTGGTTTCAGCGAACAATTTCTGTATTTTAATTTTTGAAGATAAACAAGGACCAGTCCATTTCACCAAAAAATCTAATTTTTCGAAAAATCTCCCCCATTTTAAGAAAAAATCGAAATACTAAGATCAATATTTTTAAAAATAACTCAAAATTTCAAAAAAAATTAATTTTAGCAATACTTGGACATTTTTAAAAAGTGTTCAAAAGGTTCCGAAAAAAACTGGATATCAGAACAAATCAAATTTTCAAAACGAACGAAATTTTTAATATAGGTAAAATTTTTAAACAAAAATGTAGATTTAATTTAAATGAGTCGAGATTTCTTAAACAACTGAAATTCTAGTTTAAATTTTCAGTTAGAATTTCAAAAAGAAGCCGAAATTTTGAATAGTTTCAATTTTTTGGTCCTAATTTTGAAAAAAGTCGAGATCTTCAGTGAATAATTTAAAAAAAAAATATTTTGGTATATTTTTGAGAAAAAGTTAATGTTTTGAAGAATCTTGAATTTTTCAAATAAATAGTTCTGATTTTTAGCGAAGAGTAATTTTGCAAAATAAGGTTTAAATTTACAAAAAGTCGAATTTGAAGAAAACGTCGAAAATTAAAAATAAGTCAATAATTTCAAAAAGGTAAATTTTTAGTCAAAATCTCAGCAAAAAGTATAAATTTTGTAAAAGTGTCAATTTTGTGAACCGAATTTGTTAAAGAGTCGAATATTTTCAATTTTTTGGCCCTAATTTTAAAAAAAGTCGAGACCATCAGTGAAAAGTTTTGAAAAAAGGATATGTTGGTATATTTTTGAAAAAAAGTTAATATTTTGAAAAATCTTGAATTTTTTCAAAAAAATAGTTCTAATTTTTACCGAAGAGTAATTTTGCAAAAAAAGGGTTAAATTTACAAAAAATCGAGTTTGGAGAAAAAATCGAAAATTAAAAATAAGTCAATATTTTCAAAAAGGTAAATTTTCAGTCAGAATCACAACAAAAAGTATAAATTTTGCAAAAGTGTCAATTTTGTTACCCGAATTTGCCAAACAGCCCAAATTTATTAAAAAAGTCAACATTTTCAGAATATGCGAAATTTTTAAAGCCGAATTTTTCAAGAAATGTTTCAATTTTTAGCAGAAGTCAAATTTTTTAAAAAGTCGAAATTTCTAAAAAAATCAAAACTTACAAAAAAATCGAAATTTCGACTAAAAGTCGAAAGTTGAGAAACAATTAAAATTATTAAATTTTGAGAACACCGAAATTTTTGAACAAAAAGTGGAAAAATATTCATAAAATCACAATTTTGAAAAGTATAAGTTTTCTTAAATCTGTTCAAAAGTTTCCTTATAAAGTTATCAAAAATTTCAATATAGTGAATTGGAATTTCGAGAAAAAATGTCGAAGATTTAAAGAAGTGGATTATTTTTGAAATGTCAACGCTTGACTAACTATAAGTCAAATTAAAAAAAATGTTTTGTAAAAAAACGGAAATTTTGAAAAGGTCATGATTTTCAGAAAAAGTTAAAATTTCGAGACAAAGTTGAAATTTTGGGAAAAAGTCAAAATTTTGAAAAAAGAAAGCTTTGAAAAAGGTTAAATTTTGAAATGTCCGAATTTTCAAGTGTCGAAGTTTTCAATAATAAATTGAAATTTAAGAAGTCAAATTTTTCAAAAAAAAAAGTTAAAATTTTAAAAACATTCGCCATTAAAAAACTTCTTTCAAAAAAGACAAAGACAAATTAACCTCAATATTTTAAGATTGTTTCTTGAAGATTCGACTTTTAAAAAGGAATAAATTCGAAGTTAATGTCTCATTATTATGGTAGACTCTCATTAGCTCCGAAACATTATGTTTACTAATTTTAATTTTAAATAAATTTTTAAAATTAAAGTTAAAAAATATAATGTTTGATATCCGAAGAAACGGGACAAATTGTGGTTACCATGTCTCATGAACGGACACCTCCGATATGCGGATATATTTTGGTAGTCCCGAAGGTGTTCGCTTAAGAGAGATCCTCAACGATTATTTAAAAAATGTTGAAGAACAATATCATTGCTTAGATAGGTTTCTATGAAGAAAATTATTTCATAAAAACCTGTTATCAAGATAATTCAATCGAAAATTATAACGCACTAATTAGCGGCAAAAATATTGTATTAGATATTAAATAATGGTGAGAATCACGACTGACAATAGTAGTGGCTTTATTTATTATCGACTAACGCGAAAAACTCGAATCATCACGATAAAATATATTACACATTACACACCTTTGTTCATTTGAAAAAAATTATTCATAATATAACACTTTAAATAGAAGATACTATTTGCTACTGTTTTTAAATTGCTATTATCTCCTAAATTCGCCATTAAAAAACAGCATGAGCTTCCGTCAGATGTTCTATGTGTACCTACGTACGAGTATGTGGTCATGGTCATGAAATTCTTGTTTCTATAGTTTGGGAATTTTTCAAAATCGAAACCTATTAATTTTAAAAATGATTGAGAGACTTCCTAGTAAATTAACAGTCTTTGCCAATATTAGTTTATAATTGAAATTTCTCCTTTAAGTGAAATATGTGGAAAGTGCAACAAATTTGATTGCCTTTTACGAGTGGATTAAATTTGAAAAAAAAAATTTTTATAAGATAATTATCGTTTTTGAAGTTGAATTTTTGACTTTAAAAAAATTAATGAAGAACAATGAAAAAACAGACATGCAGAGAAAACTCTCAACATTTAATTACTCTTAGAAATTTTGCAATTTTCCTGGAATTTCTACCTTACCTTCGAAATGTTTAAAAGGTCAAATTTTTCTTCTGCACAATGATTTTGATACTATTTCTGAAATACAACAGCAAAGTACAAATGTTAAATTCAAAAATTCGAGAAACCGTTCGAAGTTTTATCGATCAATTTGGAAAAGAACTGATACTTGGAAAAATTTCGAAATTTCTACTTTTTTCTCCAATGCAGAATATACAATTTCAAATGTTCATTTTTTTTACATAAATGTGATTTAAATTAAAACTTTACTTTCACTTTTTTTTCGAAATTCCTCAAACGTGTCCCTGAAATTTTGTATTTATAAATTTGAACATTAAAGATAAAAGTCTAGGATTTAAGATAATAATTGAAAATATTAAATACATTTTTTTGACATTTCAGGACAAATTTAAATTTAGAATTAACTCAAAAATTATAAACTCTGAGAAAACTTTTTGTAGATCTGTTTTAGTTTTTTTTTAAGTTCAATGCACTCGTAAAGGGCAACCCCATTGTGCCTCCAAAGCACTGCGAATAGAATGGGGAAACATGGATAGATGGTAATGAATCGTCTTCTTAAACAATGGCAGGTTGTAATTCTTGGGGAAAATTCCGTTCGGTAACGAGTTCAATAGCTTGGAAGTTCTATCGAAAAAATAACCTCCGTAGACAGAAGTCCTCACTGTGTCAAGCTGGACCGCAGAAGAATTTGCTGGCTCCGACTGATTTATATGCCACAAAAATCTTGCCCTTGGGGGGATCAATCCTATTAGTTCTGGTGATCATCTCCCATAAAAGTACTTGTATAAAAGAGATAAAACATCAACCATCCCCCTGTGAGTTAGTATTTCGAGAGAATCGATCAAACTCTCGTCAGCAATTAGACGAATCTCTCTTCTTTTAATTGAATCCAAAAGAGCTAAAGTGTGCTTTGGGAATCGAAACGCGTTAGAGCAATCTTTGTAGTGTTTTTTTAATCTTTTTTGGTTTCAGGGGACAATATTTGTAAAAATTGAAATATAGAACTTGTCCCCTGAAACCAAGAAAGATTAAAAAAACAACAAATATTGCTCTAACATGTTTCGACAGCGTTAGAGCAACTTTTGTTGTGTTTTTTAATTTTTCTTGGTTTTAGGGGACAAGTTCTATATTTCAATTTTTGAAGCTAACCAAGGTTTCACTAAAAAAGGCAATATTTGTATTTTAATTTTTAATTTGGCTTAAAACTTTTAAGCTCAAAAAAGTTTGGGAACAGGTTTCGAAACAAATTTGTATTTCAATTTTTGAAGATAACCAACGACCAGTCCGTTCTACCAAAACAAAGTCAAAATTTAAATTTATAGGTTTTAGGTTTGAAAGTCAAAATTCAGATTTTGATGTAAAATAGAAATTTCGTTGTTGAAAAAATTAAAATTTTGAGCCAAAAATAACTAAAACTTAAAAACTGTCAATATTTTTACTTCTATTTTGAAATTTTCCTTAGAGTCTATCCAGAAAGGTAAAGCTTTTCAATGAAATTTTCGTTCTAGATATATGATTTGAACCCGGAAAATTTTATTATTAACGATATGAACCTCGTACCTCATAAAAATATATATAGTTTATTGTGTAGTAGTTTCTTTTGGATTGACGTCATTGTATATCACCTACAAATGAAACGAATCTTGCGCTGTTTAAAAGCTTTAGTGATACAATTTATGTTTCGTGGTTTTTTTTTGAAAAAAAGTTTTACATCTATTTTTTTAAATAATATCATTTATATGTATTAACAACGTTGATAATCTTAACTATAAAAAATCAATAAAAATGCTAAAGGATATTTTTTTACTAAATTGGTTGCCACTCAAAGATTTTGGTGGTCTTTAAACATTGTGGTGCAACGGAGTGGTCCTTGGTTATCTTCAAAAATTAAGAATGAAATTGAAATACAAATCTTACACAGTATCTCTCTGAAGATAATAGGTTGGCTATCGAACCAGAGCAACCTTTGTAGTGTTTTTTAATCTTTCTTTGTTTCAGAAGACAATATTTGTATTTCAACTTTTAAAAATTGTTATATGAATTTTGTCCCCTGCAATCAAAAAAGATGAAAACACACAACAACACTTGCTCTAGGCCAGGGTTTTTGTGTTTTTTAAATCTTGGTTTCAGGAGATAAGATTTGTATATTAAGCCAATTAAAAAGTCAAAAGTGAACACAAGGTTAGGTTTATACTCGTAAATTCATGACTCACATTGAAATTCTGGGAGTAAACTCGAAATTCAAAATTCGTTTGTCAATTTTAATATGTTGTTTCGAAATTCTATTTTTTTTTCTCAAAAAGATATGTACGTTGTTGACATTGATGTCATCATTTTGAGGTGATTCGCGAATTTTCAACTTTGTGCTCCTCCGAATTTGATGTAAAAATTGAAACTTTTTGAAAATTTCAAGTTAAGCTTCTGAAAGGTTAAATATTCAAGTTCAAAGTCAAAATTTTCATAGTATACCTAAAATTTAGGTTTTGAGTTTTTTATACAAGTTTCAAGTTTCTTTTGAAAACCAAATTATTTTTCTTAAAAATTTTGGTTTTAAACTTGCAATTGTACATTTATTCCTAAACTTCATTTAACTAAAAATTAGACTTTATAGAAATGTTAACTTTTTATCTTGTTGCTTTTCATACGCTTCGTCTTCCCCTTCTACCTGCTAGTTTTCCTTATCTTCTTTCTCCTCTTTCTTTTGTTCCTCTTTTTTTTCCTCCTCTTCTTCTTCCTAGTCTTCCTTATCTTTTTTCTCCTCTTCCTTTTCTTCCTCTTCTTTTTCTTTTTCCTCGCCGTCTTTCTCTTCTTCTTTTTCGTCTTCTTTCTCTTTATCATCTTTTTTTCTGTAATCTTTATCTTTTTCTTTTCGTCTTCCTTTGTTTCTTTCTCTTTATCTATCTCTTCTTTATCTTCGTGATTCTCTTCTTCTTCTTAGTTTTCCTCTTCTTCTTCCTCTTAATCTTCTTTATCTTCCTCTTTTTTTCGTCTTCCCCTTCTTCTTATTCTTTTTCTTTGTCTTGTTTTTTGCCCTCCTCTTCTTCGTCTTCCTCTTCCTCGTCTTTTTCCTTTTCCCTCAACTCTTTTTTATATCTGATATGAGCTTCAAATTTCGAATTTTTGCTTGATATTTTGTGTTAAAACTCAAATTGCCCAATAAATTAGGAGTTTTTCTCAAAATTTGATCAACACTTTTAAAATTTCAAATTCAAACTTGAATCTTTGTAATTCGAATAGTCTTGAAATATTTTTTTATAAATTTTGAGTATTTTTCTGAAAACTTTGACCATTTTCTCTTAATGTTTAAATTTTTAAATCGCTACTGACTTTTTTTTTAAGTCTTAAGCTTCTATTTTAAGTAAAAATCGAAGTTTAGTAATAATAGTCTAGTAATAATATTGTCCCCTGTATGTAAACTAAATGGTATTTTGACAAAACAACATTCAAACTGAGAAAAACAGAAGAAATTAAATTTTAGCGCGAATTTTTAAAAAAATATTCAAATTTCGAGTTTCAATTAAAAATAACAGCATAATTACAAAATTCTAAAGAATAGAAAATTCGTAATTTGAAAATCAACATTTTAATAACCAATACCTCGTAATCCTTAGGGGGTTTTCTCAAATTTTAATAGCAACTGGAGTTTAACATTTTTTAAAAATAGTCAAAGGTTGGGATTAAATACAAAAATTCGAGAATGAGAGAACATTTCAACAATAAATTTAAAATTTGGCAACATTATTTAAAATGTTATATATTTTTTTTTCATTGGTCTTTTTTTAAAATTGCACCTTTTTACAACTAAATAAAAAAATACGGTGTAACAAAATGGTCCTTGAAAAATTGAAATACAAATATTGTCCCCTTAAACCAAGAAAGATTAAAAAACACAACAAAGGTTGCTCTAACGTGTTTCGTGAGAGAGTATCTCTCTGAAGATGATAGCTTTGCTATTGAAACGCGTTATAGGAAACTTTGTTGTGTTATTAAATCTTTCGTGGTTTCAGGGAACAAGATTTGTATTTCAATTTTTAAAGATAACCAAAAATCAGTACGTTCCACCAAAATTCTGGTCCTTGGTAAAGATAAAGATGAAAGATGTACGATTTGTATATCAGTTTAAAAAAATAACAATCTTGAAGCTTCAGCTTGCAAATATGTGATGAAAATTTAAATTTCTAACTTAAGCTGGATACTTGCTAGCAAAAATCGAAAATGAGGGTGAAATAGAAATTTCAACATCAACGATAAAATTCCAAAAGTCGTTTCTGTTTTAAAGTCTAAAGTTTTTGAAAAAAAATGAACAATTTTCAATTTTAGGTAAAAGTAAAAATAAAAAAAAAACAAAATATTGACGAAAAATAAAGCTTTATGAAAAAATTAAAAATTTGGGACAAACATTTGAGAAAAGAAACAAGATTTCGTGTTTAAGTTTTGGAAAGAAGTTGAAATTTTGAAGTCGACATTTTGTAAACAAAAAGCGAGATAAACGAAATTGTGACTTTTAACCTCACAAAATGTGGTCAAAAACAAAAAAAAGGCATAATTTTCATAAAAGAATCGAAACTTTCAGACAAAAAATTTTATGCCGAACCGGAATGATGCGGATGCAACCTTACAGGATCAGAACTGAGAAGGAGGACGACGATAAAATTTCAAAAGTCGTTTCCGTTTTAAAGTCTGAAGTTTTCGAAAAAAGTGAACAATTTTCAATTTTAAATAAAAAAGCCGAACTATTGAGGAAAAAATCAAGTTTTGTGAAAAAAATAAGAAATCTGGGACAAACATTTGAGAAAATAAAAAAGATTTCGTCCTTAACTTTTGGAAAAAAGTTGAAATTTTGGAAGTCGACATTTTGTAAATAAAAAGCGAGACAAACGAAATTGTTACTTTTAGCTCCAAAAAATGTAGCCAAAAATCAAAAAAGGTCATAATTTTGATTTTTTTTTGGTGAAATGGACTGGTCCTTGGTTATCTTTAAAAATTGAACTTGTCTCCTGAAACCAAGAAAGATCAAAAAACACAACAAACGCGTTAGAGCAACCTTTGTTGTGTTTTTTAATCTTTCTTGGTTTTAGGGGACAAGTTATGTATTTCAATAATTTTGATAAAAAATCGAAACTTTCAGAAAAAAAGTCTTAAACCGAGCCGTAACGATGCAGGTGCAACCTCACAGGATCAGAACTGAGAAGGAAGGCGACGATAAAATTTCAAAACTCGTTTCCGTTTTAAAGTCTGAAGTTTTCGAAAAAAGTGAACACTTTTCAATTTCAAGTAAAAATAAAAATAAAGAAATTAAAATATTGAGAAAAAGTCAAGTTTTATGAAATAAATAAGAAATCGTAGATGAAAATTTGAGAAAAGGAACAAGATTTCATGTTTAAGTTTTGGGAAAAAGTTGAAATTTTGGAAGTCGACATTTTGTAAATAAAAAGCGAAACAAACGAAATTGTGAAATTTAGCTCCAAAAAATCTAGCCAAAAATCAAAAAAAGTCATAAATTTGATAAAAGAATCAATACTTGAAGCAAAAAAGTTTTAAGCCGAGCCGTAACCATGCAAGTGCAATCTCACAGGATCAGAAATGAGAAGGAGGGCGACGATAAAATTTCAAAAGTCGTTTCCGTTTTAGTCTGAAGTTTTCGAAAAAAGTGAACAATTTTCAATTTCAACTAAACATGAAAATAAAGAAGCCGAGATATTGGAAAAAAAGTTAAGTTTTATGAAAAAAAATAAGAAATATGAGACAAACATTTGAGAAAAGAAACAAGATTTCGTGTTTAAGTTTTGGAAAAAAGTTGAAAACTTGGAAATCGACATTTTGTAGATAAAAAGCGAAATGAACCAAATTGTGACTTTTAGCCTCAAAAAATGTGGCAAAAACTCAAAAAAGGTCATAATTTTAATAAAAGAATCGAAACTTTCAGAAAAAAAGTTTTTAGTTGAGCTGTAATGATGCAGGTCCAGCCTCATAGGATCAGAAGTGAGGAGGGCCCAAAAATGGCAATGACATTTTATTTTACTTAGTCGTCAAAAATATTTTCGTGTGCCACACAATTTTTCCGAGCCTAAATGTTGTTTTTTCCATAGGGCCCATTAAAATCTAGCTACGGCACTGGTTTAAAAAAACGCATTCCTTTAAATTAGAAATGTTGGAAAATAAGTCGAGATTTAAGGTTAAAACTAGAAATATTTTACTATGCTCAAAATGTCGAGACATAATCCAAAAATTGAGAGAAAAAAATCTAAATTTTGATTTTAATGTCAAAATTACGGTATGACACATAGAAAATTTACCGTAGAGCATAACTCTCCGGAAAAGACATCGAAAAAAATTTTGAAGTACCTCGATTTTGTTTGCTGAGGAGGAACAACTTTTAATTTAAAAAGGATAGCCCAAATTTCACCCTTCTATGGATGTCATCGCCAAAATTTTTCAAATGGGAACGGGGGTAAAGTAACAAATCATTGAAAAGTGTTTCTGATTCTCTATACCAGTGTTTCCCAACCGGTGTGTCACCGGAGGTTTTCAGGTGTGCCGCCAAAATATTGAACTTTAAAACATTAATTTGTTCAGATTACGTTCTTTTTGGTCATCAAAATTTGTTGCATGTGAAGATTTTTTTCTACGTCAAAATTTGTTTGGTTATGAGTACCTACGCTTTTTTTGGTCGTAATATTTATTTGATACATGGAAACTTTTTTTTTGAGTTATCTAAATTCTTATGCATGTGTATTCTCTTCTTTTACCCAAATTACAAAAAAAAGGTTAGGAAACACTTTTCCATACGCTGGGGCCACTTTTTTCCGTTTTTAAAATTGGATCAATTTATTTAGAAGTTACGAAATCTTGGAATCTCATTAATACATTTCTCGGGAAATGCAAACCGTTTTAGTGTGGATATTTTGGCTTTATTGCGAGTTATGTTCATTTCGACTTTTTGAAAATGTTGACCTCTTCAGAAGTTCGACCTATTTTCAAAATGACCTTTTTTAAAATCGTAACATTTTTGAAGAATTCAGCTTTTTTGAACATTTTAATTTAAAATTGAATTTTTTGGGTTTGAGCTTCTCTCATCGATTATTTTGGAAAATTTCAACTTTCCTTTAAAAATAGACTTTTTGATTTCAGTTTTTGAAAATTACGATTATTTTTAAATTTTGACCTTTTTAATAACTTTGCCTTTGTGCGAACTTTTTCTAAAATTTTGACTTTCCGAAAATTGCGATCTCTGCGTATTTAGATTTTTTGAAATTTCCAACGTTTCTGAAATTTTGGACGTTTTTGAAATTTCCGACTTTTTTCAAAGAGTTCCACTTTTAAAGTTTCTAATTTTTTCGAAACTGTTTCTGCATTTTCTCAAATTTTTGACTTATTTTGAAAATTTCCACTTTTTTCGGGATTTTAACTTTTTTTATGAAGAAATCCACCCTTTTGAAAAATACGACTTTTTCTCTAAATCTTATTTTTTTTTAAACTGCGACTTTATTCAAAAATCTCTACCTTTTTGAAAAGCTCTATTTAAAAAATACAATTCTTAGGAACTTTGGCTTTTTGCGAAGTTATGACTCTTCTGAAAATTTTAACTCATTTCAAAATTTCGAATTATTGTCAAATTAAACTAAATTTGGACTACGAAAAATTTTATTTTTTTAAGAATTCTACTCTTTTGGAAACTGCGACTATATTTTAATTTCGACAGCTTAAAATACTCATTTTTTTAAATGACCCAAAATTTTTACTCATTTTAAAATTTCGAATTGTTCTCAAATTAAACTAAATTTGGACTACGAAAAATTTTATTTTTTTTTAAGAATTCTACTCTTTTGGAAACTGCGACTATATTTTAATTTCGACAGCTTAAAATCCTCATTTTTTTAAATGACCCAAAATTTTTGAGCATTTCAAAATTTTCTCGACTATTTACAAAATTTGATTTTATTTAAAACTTGCCTTTTTCCAAAATTTATATATTTTAGGCTTCAGAAGTACATACGAGGATTAAAATTTAGATTAGATATTGAAACAATGACTTTTTGAAAACTTCAACTTTGGAAAATTTAGATTCAACATTTCCACTTGGAAATTTTAATTTGATTTTTGGAAATCTTAGGTTTGGTTCAAAATTTTGTCTATTTTTTCAAAAATATTTCGAAATTTTCTCGAGTTTTTGACTTATTTTGAAAATTTCTACGTTTTTCGTGATTTTATCTTTTTTTATCAAGAAATCCACCCTTTTGAAAGTTACGACTTTTTCTGTAAATCTTATTTTTTTATAAACTGCGACTTTATTACAAAATCTCAATTTTTTTGAAAAGCTTTATTTAAAAAATACCATTTTTTAGGAACTCTGGCTTTTTCCGAAATTATGACTCTTTTGAAAATTTTAACTCATTTCAAAATTTCAAATTGTTCTCAAATTAAACTAAATTTGGACTACGAAAAATTTTATTTTTTTTTAAGAATTCTACTCTTTTGTAAACTGCGACTATATTTTAATTTCGACAGCTTAAAATACTCATTTTTTTAAATGACCCAAAATTTTTACTCATTTTAAAATTTCGAATTGTTCTCAAATTAAACTAAATTTGGACTACGAAAAATTTTATTTTTTTTTAAGAATTCTACTCTTTTGGAAACTGCGACTATATTTTAATTTCGACAGCTTAAAATCCTCATTTTTTAAATGACCCAAAATTTTTACGCGTTTCAAAATTTTCTCGACTATTTACAAAATTTGATTTTATTTAAAACTTGCCTTTTTCCAAAATTTATATATTTTAGGCTTCAGAAGTACATACGAGGATTAAAATTTAGATTAGATATTGAAACAATGACTTTTTGAAGACTTCAACTTTGGAAAATTTAGATTCAACATTTCCACTTGGAAATTTTAATTTGATTTTTGGAAATCTTAGGTTTGGTTCAAAATTTTGTCTATTTTTTCAAAAATATTTCGACATTTTCTCGAGTTTTTGACTTATTTTGAAAATTTCCACGTTTCTCGTGATTTTATCTTTTTTTATCAAGAAATCCACCCTTTTGAAAGTTACGACTTTTTCTCTAAATCTTATTTTTTTTATAAACTGCGACTTTATTAAAAAATCTCAATTTTTTTTGAAAAGCTCTATTTAAAATATACCATTTTTTAGGAACTCCGGCTTTTTCCAAAATTATGACTCTTTTACAAATTTTAACTCATTTCAAAATTTCGAATTGTTCTCAAATTAAACTAAATTTGGACTACGAAAAATTTAATTTTTTTAAAGAAGTCTACTCTTTTGGAAACCGCGACTATATTTTAATTTCGACAGCTTAACATACTCATTTTTTTAAATGACCCAAAATGTTTACGCATTTCAAAATTTTCTTGACTATTTACAAAATTTGATTTTATTTAAAACTTGCCTTTTTCCTCCAAAATTTATACATTTTAGACTTCAGAAGTACATACGAGTATTAAAATTTATATTAGATATTGAAACAATGACTTTTTGAAAACTTCAACATTTGAAAATTTAGATTCAACATTTTCACTTGGCAATTTTAATTTGATTTTTGGAAATCTTAAGTTTGGTTCAAAATTTTGACTTTTTTTCGAAATTTTGACTTTTCTTTGGATAATTTGCCCGATCTGCCCTGTGATCAGTCCGAGCCTGGTTGTAAAAAAAACGGTTGCGGTAAATAATATAAACAAATATATTGTTTAAAACAAAATTTACTTTACCAAGTTCAGTTTGTAAGATGTTTAATATATTATTTAGATAAATTGTTTACTTAGGAAAATATTTCTTGGCACACGAATATATGATATTATAGCTATTAATGTAACGAGATTATTATGCGATTTATAATAATCGAGGACGTTGCCAGACGACGAGGCGTTAGCCGAGTCGTCTGGCCACGTCCGAGATTATTTAAATCTCTAATAATCCAGTTGCATTAAAAGCTTTATCGTATCATTGACAACGATAACATAAAAAAATCAATAAACTTTTAAAATGAAATTTTATTTAGGGTATGATGATAGGTAACTAACGTATTATGTGCTACTAAGTTATTATGAAACTGCTAAATATTATGAGGTTAATAATAATCGATAAAGATTTAATTTTAAGGACACTTACGTTCAAAAATACCGTAAAGTATTTTATAATCATGTATCAAAAATGTTTTCAAAAGTAAACAGTTTCATTTATTTAAATAATAACCTAAAAACAACTGGGCTCGCTAAACTAGAAAACAAATTTAAAAACAACTAAAGACGAGTTAGTAAGGATGCAAAAAAAACAAAAATATGCTAAAGAGTTCACTTTGAACAAACAATAGCACTACTCTCTGAACAATATAATTTCTCTTCTGAAGATTCTGAAAATTAAAGCAAACAATCAGACTAATAGATAATACTTCTCGGAAATGCCGATCACCGTGAAGACCAAAATTATGTTTACCAACTATTATAAACCTGTCCTATAATTAATTTAAAAACTACGGGGTCAGTTCCAATATGTACTTTGGATATCGGATATGGTCAAGGTACAGGAGGTATCCGTCGAGATCAATAACATTTGATCGAAACTAGCCGTGAATTTATTGCGGATGGAAAGCCCCCTGAAACGAAGCAACCGAAAAAAATATATAAACGGTGCAAAAAACTCGTCCATCTCGTCAATAGGTCATAACTAGACGCAGTAGTCTCATTTCTAAATTGTCTGAATCAATTTGGCCGGCGCAAACAGGAGAATTTTCCATAGCAATTTACCCGCTATTATTTAGACATCTACGATGTGCTTATTTTATCACGTTGGCTTTGTGAGTCACTTTCCGTTGGAGCAATTGTTAGATTAAAAGCAATTGAGTCTGCTTAAATTTTGTTATAACCACCTTTCCTTTGATAATAGCTGGCTTACTTATATTCATTGCTTGTCAAGATAATATCGGAATAGGAAAACCTCCACGACGGGTTTAATTTTAGAATCTTAATAGTGCATAATGGCTGGTCATATGGATACCAGCAAAATCCGAACAAACATTCGTTTTAAAACATTATTAGATAATCATTGCAATGATCAAGATTATTAACTTCGTAGAATATACATGTAGATGTTTTGCTTTTACGATCGGAAGATCAAAATAACTCAAAGACATTATTTACAACATTGAGTGTGTATGCTATGAATTTATGTTAATACCAGCATAAATACACGACTGGAACTGGCCTTCTTAAGAACCACAGAGTGTTTTTTAAAAGCGGAAAAATCCGGCACACTGTTTTCGATCCGAGATTGTCAGTAAATTAGATTTTATTGACAATATACTAGGATTTTAAATATGCGCTACGGTAAGCAAATCGACATTATTTCCATAACATTGTGTAATTTTCCTTTATCGGATACATCTACATTTTCCATACAAAGCAAAATGGTTCATTAATTCTATAGATTCGGGATATAAATAAATTGTTGTAAGCTGATACCACAATTGTGCTGCAAATTATAAGCTATCCATTTGCACCCTATTTATTGCTGTATCTTCGTCTATATCTTCCTATTTCTTCTACCAAATCACTAAACGTAATATTATGGTAACGATTCGGCAAACAGAGACCAATTTCGGCCTAAAATTGACAGACATTTCGACTAAGGTAAAAATTCAATAAGTAAATTTGAGTTTCGAATTATCACAAAAAAAAACGAATGTATTTGAAAAATTCGTAATTTAGAAAATGAATCTAATATTTAACAAAAAAATTTTATTTCAAAGTTGAAATTTCAGAAATAAATATGATTTTCAAGTTTAAATCCTAAACTATGAGAAAAAATTCGAAATTTAGGTAGTAAAAAACTCAAAATTTATAATAAACATTTTTTCGATTTTCAAATTTAAATACAAAATTTTGAACAAAGTGTCCAGACCAGAAAAATTTTAGGTTGCATTAAAAAATGAATTTGAAAACGAAATTTTGAGAGACTGGTAAATATTTTGAATAGAAATCCGGCTTTTCAAGGAAAAATCCTATCTTTAAGATTAAGGACGAAATTTGAAAAACTAAGGCAAAATGACGAAACGAAAACGAAAAACGATTTTCTATAATTAGACATGCGCGCAATCACAAGAAAATTAGTTGCTTTTTCATACTGTATATTTGATGGAACGGACTGGTCCTTGGTTATCTTCAAAAATTGAAATACAGAACAAGTCCCCTGAAACCAAGAAACCCTGAAACGCAACAAAGGTTGCTTTAACGCCTTTCGTGAGAGAGTATCTCTCTGAAGCTCTCGCAACCTTTGTTGTATTTTAATAATTTTAGTAACGTTTCATATTGTTGCAAAAGATTTTTTGACTTATTCGGACATTTTTGGTGATTCTAACAATATTTAATGTTCTCTGTTTTTTTAACATGGATTGTCTGCGGCTGTCGCCGCCCCTCCGTGTCCAGTTTCCAATCTCTTCTATCGTGACACATATCTTCCCTTAAATTCCTTGCTCCCATAGCTTCATTGACATCATCTCGCCAGCTCCTTGTTGGTCTTCCTTTTTTTCTTTTTTCTGGAGGTATCCACTCTAACACTTTGCTTCGTTCATTCTTTTTGTATGTTCGAACCAAGTCAATTGTTTTTTCTCTATGTTGTCAATAATATCTCTCTCGATGTTCATATGCCTTTTTATTTCCACGTTTCTTATCCTTTCGAGTTTTGATCTTCGACTGCTTCTTCTCAAGAAGTCTATCTCCGTGGCCAGCAATTTTTTTCTATTAGTTTTATTCAGATCCCATACTTCTGCACCATATGTTATAATACTCTTAACGATTGAGTTGTAAATGCATATTTAGGTTTTTCGCCTAATATTTCTTTCCCAAAGCATGAAATTGAGTGCTCCAATTGTTTTTCTATACTTTGTTATTTTTCCTTCAATTTTGTCTTTACTGTTCCCTTGCTTATTGAAGATGACTCTTAAGTCTTTACTTTGTCGACGTGTTTTATTGTTCCATGTTCCAGAGGTACGTTGCTGTTATTATTACTGCGCACTGTTTGTTCAGGTTGATTGTAAATCCAGTTAGAGTTATACTCTTCGTTTAGCTTTCTAACCATATAGCTGAAATCTTGTTCGTCCTCTGCAATCACTACCTGGTCGTCTGCAAAGTACAGGATGTGTAGAAGGTGTAGAAGTCCCATGTTGTTACATTTACGTGTCCACCCTTTCAAGGATTGGTCTAGGTATATTTTAAACAACGTAGGAGATAAACAACATCCTTGTCTTAGTTCCTTTGTTGGGTTAAAAGACTCGGTCAGAGATGTTCCAATTTCGATTGCCGCATAGTTTTGTGTATAGTAAAGTTGAACGACCTGAATTAATTGTGGTCTATGTAGAGGTGTTTTAATTGCTTCCCATCATTGGGATATTGGGACACTATTAAAAGCTTTTTTTAGGTCAATGAAAACGATATGGGTCTCTCTATTTCGTTGAGTTCTCTTTTCTAAAGCTAAGGTAGGTGAGCCAAATAAAGCCTATGCCCTAATAAGGCCTATTTTTTACATTTCCCGCTTCACGATTTCAAATGGCCGCCAATGTTTGTAGAAGTGTGCTTGTACATTAACGCATACAAGCACAGCAAGTGGCCCGTGCCGCGAGTGTGTTGGAACCTGCAGTCGAAAACAACCACGACGCGGAGCGCACGCTTGTTTTTATAAAATTCTGGCAGAGTAAACAGTAAATATTTTTATTTTTATTTGTGTGTGCTGTGTTTCGTCTACATTATACGTTTAGCCATCTCTTCACATAAGTGAAAAAGCTGTAATATCGGTGTATTCCATATAATTGTTGTTTTGTTTACCCATGTGCCGTGCCCTAATAAAGCCTATAAAAATAATGTATAGGCCTTATAACGGCACATGTACAGGCCTTATTAGGACAATGTTTATGTCAGAAAAGTATCACAGTAAAATAGTAAACCCTTGTTTTCAGTAACATCCTGGAAAACGGATCACCAGCTTCTACCACAAAGAAAAAAAGGGCTCAATGGACTTCGCAACAGATGGAAAACGCTGTTGAAATGGTAGAAAGGGGTACATTATTTACATAAGCTGCTGCAACCAGATACATCCCAAGAAGAACCCTACGCAACCATCTAGCGAGTGGTTCGACTACACGAAAGCTAGGTCTGTCGGCTATACTGACTACAGAACACGAAGCTGGACTCGTCAGAAGAATCATATCATACGTTTGGCTGATGTTGGAGTGCCAATGACTTCAAAGATGTTGCGCGTACAGGCTTTTTCATTCTGTAAAATTAACAAAATTCCAAACACTTTCAATGATGTCAAAAATGCCGCGGGGAAGAAATGGTTGATGCTATTTCTCAAACGACATCCTGAATTAGCACGTCGTAAAGCACAGATGATGAACCCACCTTGTGCTCACAAATTAAATAAAGATATTGTTGGCGATCATTTTTTCAAATAAAAAAGCGTCCTGGATAGACTTGGAATTGAACATAAACCTGAGCATTTAAAACATCGATGAAAAATATTGTCGCATATCTTTGCACCATCAGCAGGAAGTTCTGACAGCCAAAGGGAGAAAGAGAGTTCATCAAATAGCGAATGAGCATGCTGAAAGTGTGACTGTGATAGGCTGCGGAAATGCTATAGGATCAGCTATTTCGATAATGATATTGTTCAAAGGCAAGAGACTAAAGCCAGGATTCCAAGATAATTTACCTCCAGGCTCTCTGGTGAAGATGATGCCAAAAGGAAGTATGACGACAGGAACTTTTATAGAGTTTATTAACCATTTGCATAAATACAGAACATCAGGGCCATGTCTCCGTATATTTGATGATGCAAAATGCCACCTGGACTTTACTATTATCGAGGAAGCTGAGAAATGTGGCATTATTTTATATTGTCTACCGTCAAATACCACGCACCAGTTACATCCCATGGATAAATCTGTTTATCGTTCTTTTGAGCACTCTTGGGACCAAGAGTTTATTAAATACGTCAATCAGCATCCCGAACGAACTCTTCACAAGACAAACTTGAATGTCATTCTCTCACAAGTATGGCCGAAATGTATGACTATTACCAATATCTCGAATGGGTTTCGCGCTACTGGGTTATGTCCATATAACCCAGATGCTATTCCTGAAAAGGCGTTTGCGCCCTCTGCATTGTGAGAACCTCCAAATCCTACAACCGGTGAGAATATTGCTGTCTTATCTGATAAATCGGGGGAGCAATAGATTTCAACTGCAAATGTGGAAAATTCAGAGGCACAGATACTGAGAATTTGCCACTATCCTTGCTCTCAAAAAACAATCCGAATGCTGGAACTCCACATAAGATAGACAGTCAATCAGCTACGTGTGAGATTCATGAATTTTTACCAACTCCTAAGTTTAAAGTTTCAGCGACTGCTCCACGCAAGAAGTTTCTGAATTACAGGGCTCAAGAGCTAACAAAAGATTTGTTTGGTGACAATGCTACGAATTCCACATCATAGATTACTGTACCATCGTCAAGAGTAGAAGATGTTCCTGGTACTTCTTCCACGATAAAGATTAACACAAAGACACGAAAATCAGCGTCCGTTACTGAAAAAGGCTGATCAATATAGAACTTTTACATGATGAGAAACTTGTTAAGTCTGATCTAAAATGACCAAGAGTAATTAATAGGATCTCATTAGATTTAATATAAGTATTGCCAACGTTTTGTATTTATTAAAACGTTGAATGCTTACTTGTTTTTATTAAGGCTTTATTAAGACACAGGGTTCCCAATAAGGCTTAAGTGATATTTTAGTTATTTGTGTTCACAAAAGTGTGATTTTTGTTTTTAAAGCAATTTTGTTTCATTTATTACAAAGTTCAATAAATAAATATAAGTATTTCAAATTACCGGTGCATTTTTATTATAAACCTGTTGGTTAGGTAATAAAAAAATTAAGGTAGGCCTTATTTGGTGAACTTATCTTATTTTTAGAGTAAAATGGTTGTTTATGGTAGACCTTTCCTTCCAGAATCCTGCTTGTTCCTCCGGGTGTTTATCTTCAATATCCTCTTCTATTAGATTTCTAAGGACCCGGGAATATATTCTTCCTATAGCTGGGATGATTGCTATTCCTCGGCAGTTCTTGGAGTCGTTCTTTGAACCTTATTTGCGGATGATTGCTATTTATGAAGTTATCTATTCAGTCGGTGTTTCTTCGCCATTTAGGCTTTATTCAAATAGAGATTTTAGAATTCCTATAACTTTTCCAAGTCCATATTTTATGGATTCCGGATGTATCCCTCCCGGCCCAGGATATTTTCTTAAGTTTGTTTCTTTCACGGCCTGCGCTACCTATTCCAATTGGAGCTCTATATGAGTTGAATTATCTATTTGATGCTGTTCTCCTAGAAATTCGTCATGTTTTTCTTTCAAAAGCTCTTTGAAGGGGTGTATCCAGTCCTTATTTGTTATACCTCTCAAGGTAGCTCCATGCTTCTTTGATGTTCTTATCGATGTTATCGTCTTCCAAGCTTCTGAGCTACGGGTTCTTCCTCTTTGTTGTTCTATGTACTTACATTTTTTTCTCAGAAGATTGGTTGTTTCTCTTAGTAACTTCTCTTTTAACCTCCCTATTTCCTCTTCTGTATTGTTCTCTTGTCTCAGAATCATTCCTTTGGAGAAGCTTTTGGTAAAGTTGTTTCTTTTCTTTAATTTGTCGTTCGTCTCATCCCACCATCAAGGTTTTTTTTCCATCTGTACTATTTCACTAGCTTCGTTTGCAACCTCTAGGATACAGGATTTTGTGTGGTCATATTCTTCTTCTGTCGTTCGTTCGGTTTCAATTAAAATTTGTTCTAGTTTTCTCGAATATAGATTCCTATTATTATCATCTTCAAAACTCTTCAGATTATATTTTTGCTTATGTAATCTTGTTTCAGTGAGAGTATTAGTGTTGGTCGGTGAATGAACTGTAACATAAGGAATATATATTTTGGATTCTAGTAATCGGTGATTAGATATACATTTAGTACCCCTTTTTACTCTTACATCCTGCCTCTTCATTCTGGAATATTGTCGGAAAATGAGATAATCGATGATCGACTTAAGGCCTCTTGTATGTTGGTACCAAGTATATTTATGTATATCCTTGTGCGCGAAATAGGTGTTAGCTATTTTCAGATCAAATTGATCACAAAAATTTATTAATCTGTTATCGTTGTCGTTAACACTTCCTTCTCCGTGTCTGCGTACTACGTTCCTATTTCTTTGTTATCCTACTCTGCTATCAATATCTCCTCCTATGATAATTTCATGGCTATGTGAGATTTGATCTGTTATACTTCTAAAGATTTTTTCGAAATTATCCTTGACTTGAACTGTTGCATCGTTATTTGGCGCATATTCATCGAGCATCGTTATAACCAGAGACTAGTTAGAACTCTTCCTCTAATTTGGATCGTCATTTTAATTATGCGTTCGTTTATTGGTTCCCAAGATTTAATGTGCCTTTTTAGTTGTTTCTCAATTATTATGGATACTCCAGCTTGTGCTCTTTTGGGTTCACAGACTCTACTAAATTTAAGATAAAATTTCAAAAAATAGTCATTTTCTGCATTTTCCAAAACACCACATTTTTTGTCCAACTTGGCCTTTTCATTCTTTCATTTTTGCATATTTCCTTGTATTTCTCTTTTTATTTATTGTTTCTTTTCTTTGTTCCCAAATAAGCCCCCTACGATGGTGGGTGAAACGTCGAACACTTTTAGTAGCTCTTTGACACGGTGCAATCCCGGAAGAAGTATATCCTGCACTGACTCTGGCCGTGGAAGCCTTCGCTATCAAAATAGGAAGCTGGTTAGTACAGATACTTTGAGACCAAAGCAAGATTTTCAAAATTTCGCTTGAAAATTCGCTCTTTCGCAATTTCGCATGTTTTCCAAAATGTCTCCTTTTTCCAAAACATTAACTTTTTCGGGAAATCTAAACTTTCGGTTAATTTTACTAAATTTTGACACAAAATTTCGAACTTTGCTCAAAATTTCGAATGTTTCAAAATTATCTTTTCTTTTTGGTGATTCTTTTACTGTAAAGTTTTATATTTGAAGTTCGATCCTTTTTCAAAATTTGCACTCTTTTCTAAAAATTTCGACTTTTTTTCAAAACTCTGTCTATTACTCAAAGTTCTACACATTGAAGTTTTACTTTATTTCAAAAATTTCAATTTTTATGTAAATTGGACCACTTTTTTAAAGATTTCCATCAAAAATTTTGACTCTTTCTAATTTTTTTTAGAATTTACACCCTTTTCTAAAAATTTTGATCTTTTGTCATCAAAATTTCGACTTTTTTTCAAATATTTGACTTCCGACGAATTCCAAAGTTTTTTTTTTAAATCTCAACTTTGTTTGGAAATTTAGACTTGGAATTTTTATAAATATGAATTTTTGAACAATTTGCCTTTCGCTAAAAAGTTTTAAACTGCGAATTTGAAGCTGACATTTTAAAAAGGAGCATTTTTTCAAGTTTAAGCTGAAAAGTTTTGAAAAAAAAAAACGGGATTGAGAAGAATTTTTGAGTTTAAAATTGAAAGGTGGAATTTGGAGAAAAAAAGACGATGAAATAGCCTGATTTTTAACATTAAATTCCAAGAAAAAAGCTTCAATATTTTTGGAATTAACAAAGTGGCAGCAGCTCACTGGGCCTTCATGAAGGCGCGGGCCTCTGACATTTGCCTCCCTTGCCTTTTTTTTAGGGGGGAAGGGGGGCTGATATTGGTAGAAGAATAATTGTTGCTCTCATACCACAAAATAAGTAACCACCAGAAGGTTAACTCTCGCCTTATCTCTTTGTAGTCGATCCCGACAGCTTACAACCTCGAGTTGTTCTAAACAGCTTTTTACATAGGCGTACCCCCCATTATTTTAATTATCGTGTTTTGATAATTTTAAGTAATTGTAGGAACTACTTACAAGAATCAAATCCTACACTAACATTGTTAGAACGAAATATAATACTTCAATTCTAAAGAAAAAGAGTCCAAGAGTTGGATACATAACCGGACTCGATTCTTTTAAAAACTCGGCCCTTGCCATCTCTACTGCACTGGTACATTTCAACATAGATTTTCAACATAGACGAGCTCGAAGGTCGCGGGACTCAAACGGTCACGTGATGAGAGTTAGCCTTCTGGTTATAATTTATTTTGTGCTCATACTTTACCATTTATCATTAAGTAATTTTCAACACCGTAACTATCAACTAACAATAATATAGTATAGTAGTCCGTAAAAATTTATGAAAAATAAACCCACAGCTGATAAAAAATCAATGTGTTATGTTTTCTTTTACTAGACGTCTCAAATTCATTAATTAGAAACGGAAGTCATGTACACTGTCAACAGCATTTATTTGAACATTAAGCTTTTGTTTATTAGTTTTGACCTGTCAAGTATTTTTGCAGGTCCTATTGAATGCAGCGCTGTATTTCTGGACGTTTCCGAGTAGTAAAGTGCTGATACTAGATTTCAATTGGCACAAAATCATTGGCTATTCTTGTATCATGATGCAAAATGCTGGGTATAGTATAGCTGATTCTACAAATTTATTCCTGTTTAAGGTGTCTAAAGCAAGAATGGCAGGAATACTTTCGCTGAGACCTTTGAACGACACTGTCAGGCTACATTTGAAGAAGTTGACTTAGACTTTGTAAAGGAGGTGAAAGAAGAGGTTCAAGTTCTTCAGGAGGAAGTGCCAGAAGAAGACGACATCATTCAACCGACTAACGAAAAATCCAAAGCGTTCTGCGCAAGCTAAACGTCAAAAAGGTTCCAGGTTCAAACGGAATTCCAAACAAAGCTCTGAAGTTTCTTCCGGACCAAGCTGTCAAATACCTTGGAGCAATAATCAATTTCATGTTTAATTACCGGTATTTTTTCACAAAATGGAAGACTGCAAACGTTATCTTCATTCCTAAGTCAGGTATGGATGGGAAATGTTCTCAAAATTACAGGCCAATCAGCCTCTTATCCAACTTGGGTAAGGTGGCGGAAAGGATTTTGAGGAAGCGTTTGCAGAATATCATCAGCAATTGCGACATCATTCCTAAGGAACAATTTGGGTTCCAACCTATGCACTCTACCTCAGATCAGCTGCTGAGAGTGGTTGAAAAAAATCACTCAACGCATGAACTGGAACCAGGTAGATGGAGCTATTTTCTTCGATATCTTCAAGGAATTTGACACAGTTTGGCACCAAGAACTAGTCTACAAGAGGCACCAGTTTGGAATACCTCTAACGATGGTTCAAATGGTAAGCTCGTTCCTGGACCAGCGCTAATTCAGAGCAAAGGTGGGGCAGGAACTATCAAACCAGTTAAGGCTACAGTATGGGGTGCCTCAAGGCACTTCCTTGTCACCTCTGCTGTATTCTCTGTTTACAGCAGACATCCCGAGAACCAATCCAAAAATCGACCACTTATTGCAACTTATGCAGACGACACAGCTTTGGTGGCGTACTCTTTCAGTCCAGAGTTGGTCACCAGACGACTTCAGGAGGCAACAGATAGTCTACTAGATTACTTCGGTCAATGGAGAATTTAAGTCAATGCAGACAAGACCCAAGCAGTCTTTTTCATCCGAAGAAGACTCCAACCATATGGACATGTTAATGTTCATGGGAAAAACGTCGACTGGAGACTTCAGGCAAAGTATTTAGGTGTAATTCTCGATAAAAGACTTACATTTTAGGCACACATCGATTATGCAGTGTCCAAAGCCAAAATGCTGAAGGGACTGCTGCAAGCGATGGCTGGTAGAAATACCAGTCCATTGGACTTAAAGTGGTACTATATAAATCGATCAGAAGACCAACGATGCCCTACGCATCTGTAGTTTGGTCACAGGCGACAGATAATCGAATGAAGAAACGTCAGGTGTTCCAGAAAATCCTTCTAAAACAAGCCATGGACGCTGCATGGTTTGTGAGAAACAATCAACTCCATAAGGAAGCTGAACTATCCCTGGTAAGAGATTTTCCTAGGAAAATTAATTTCAGGGCGATGGTAAAAGCGGAAACCCATCCCAACGCGCTAGTTCGACAGGTAGTGGATTACGATCCAAACATCCCAACCAGGATAAGGAGACCAAGAATGGTCCCCTAGGCTGCGACTTTCATTCGGAAAATTTTGGTTTTGTTTGTTTCTTATGCTTCAGGTAAGACAGCTTATAATAGTGTTCCAGCACTTTTGTACTGTTCCGACAGAGGGATTGGGGTCCAAGGGCCCGGCCCGAAGAAGTAGGGGTTTTTAGTCGGTACTTGTAGGTTGAGCGGAAGTCTGACACTATCTGGGTGATCTTCCCAGATGTCCTTAACGGATTTTCCCCTGCCTTAACAAAAAAAAATGGCAGGAAAAACATTCGTCATTGTAATGAAATTACAAATAGGAATTGAAGTATTTTTTGGAATTTCAATTACTTTTAGTAATTTAATTTCTCCATTACAACGTAATTTAAAAGAAGTAATGAGTACCTGTAATTAATTCCTTTAAATGAGGAATGCTCCATTACTTTTCAACAAATGACAGAAATTACACATTACATTACATTTTTTATCAAGGTAATGCAATTACAATTCCTTTTTTATAAAATGTAACTAAATTAGTAATGCATTACATTTTGTAATGATTACTGTCCAGTTCTGATGTTAAGGTATGTTAAATAATAAAAAATTGTCCCAACTTTCCTCTGCCTCCTTTTCCTGTTTTAAATTTAGAAAGGAAAAAATTTAATCTGTAAATCTTAACAAAAGGGTGAAATTTGACAAAAATTAAAAGTGAGAAGCTGAAAGGAAATTAAATTTATAATTTAAAATCGAATATTTTATAATTAAAGGTAAAGATTTTAAACTCAAAATGTCCAGAGAATATCGTAAAAGTGAAACAAAATTTTGCACACAAAGAACAAAGTTTAGCAGATGTTTTAATTGATACTCAAAGCTGCGAGGTTGTAAAAAATTTGACATTTCAGACAATATAAGTGAAACTTACTAAACAAAAAAATTAAACTTTTGAAAAGAAAATTTAGAGATTTTATAAAAATAAAATCAAAATTTTTAATAAACAAAAAGTTTTATTCAAGAGTAGAAAATTGGAAAACAAAAACTAGAAATTGAAAATATAAACTGAGTTCTGACGAAAATATTAAAATTTTAAAATTAAAAGACCATAAATCGAAAAAAAAAACAAAGTGAGAAGCTCGAAAGAACTCGAAACATCTAGAAATCGAAAATTCTAAAAAAAGTAAAAAAAAACCGGAATTTTGGAAACTCTTAGAACTCATAATAATAAAAATGTATGTGACATATTGCATCTGTAATTTGGTGACATAATTTATTTAACTATGATATGCAATTCACGATTAATGTATATTAGAATACATCATCGTCTTCTTCTTGACATGCTCATCAGTAAATAAATACATATGAATTCTAAAAAGGTTATGCATTGTAGATTTTACATACATACATATGTATATAGTGGTATTAAAAAAAAAGGAATATTTTGCTTTTCACCTTGACTCAAAGACGCAAACTGAATTTTGTAGTTTTTCACTTTTTATGCGGATTTAAATAATCTCTACCAATATTAAACACAGTTTAAATAAAATATATTGAGTTTTAATAATAAATAGTTTCATCTTCGAAAATTATATGAGAAATTAAATTTATTTTTAAATTTGTTGAATACATAATTTGTATTTGGACATTTTCCTAAAGTGAAGACTCATTTTATGTTCCATATTTTTTTCGTCATTGTCTCGTTAAGAACAAAGTACGAGATTAAATGGAAGAATAGAATTCCCCTCTTTGTATGCCTAAGATACCAAAATCAAAGGCAGATTAAGCTTGCTCGGGGCCCTTTCCAACGTACTGGTTAAAACCTCTATGCATGAGCAATTTCTGATCAAAATTAAGAATTGAATTTTTCCGACTTAAAGAAAATAGTTAAATGAGCGGTTAATAAGCAAAAGTAGAGTTAATTGTTGAAGAGTTTATTGTTAAAGGAATCCCATATATTTCCCATTTTACGTTGCAGCCCCCAGAAAAAACTTGAGGATGCAAACAGTTCTAACTTTTATTTAGTTTCAAGTTTAATTGATACACATTTGTTAACGTACTGAAACTCCTTGCACTGATTCTCGAGATTACCAATTAGTAACCTTTAACGTCATGGGCACTGACATAAAAGTATAGCAGTATCTAACGTTTGTCACATGTAAATTCCCTTTTTAATTAAAATACCTCCATTTATGGTGGAACGTCTTTATATTTTATTCGTAGCGTCGTAAACTTTAATAATAACGGTATTCAAAAAATTGGTTATTGGTTGCAATATGTTCCATGCAATATTTCAATTTTAACCTAGTTCTGAACCAGGGCGGCACCCAGAAAATAGCCAAAGAGAGGATTCCCAAACTGGGACAGCGGAAAAATGTAATTTTGAAATTAAATTTCAAGGACGGTATTTTATAGAATAAAAACGCTTCCCGTGGAAATTTTATTCAGAAATTCGATAATTTAAGTATAATCTTTAAGTGACCAGAAAAACAGTCATTCTTTAAAGCATCTTTGCATAGAAATTTTGTATGGAAGAGACCAATTCAATCAGTAGAATGTATGCGAAATACAAGTTACAACATTTAAAAGATTTGCTTTTTTTTGGAAAAGTATTCAAGACAGTTGAATTGACCCTTTGGAAAAACTATTTGATTTCTGCACTCCCTATTAAAATAAAGGAAGCTGATGTTTTTCTTTATTTTTCTCAACGTGTGGTTTTTTTGGATATGGTAATTTTTATTTTAAAATTGAACATTTATCACTTCAAAATTTTTTTTTTTTTAAATTGGCCTTTTCTAGAAATAAAAAACAAATTTCGTATCAACTTTTCTTTCAAAATTTAACCTTCCATATGTCTTCAAATTACAATGTTTTCCTCAAAATTCATTATCGAAGAAAGTTTTGACTTTTCTAAATATTTTCCCTTTTAGGGTTCCTTACCTCAGAAGAAAAAAAAACCTTTATAATCTCACTCTCGCCTCCCTTCGTCCGTCTGTCACAAAGAGGTTTTACTCGAAAACTATGTAACGTAGAAATGTAAAATCTTGCAGAGCGTCAGTTCTCGACGACTTACCCCAATACAGCTAGCCAAGGATTAGAAAGGCAAAATATTTTATAATAAAATGGAGGGTGACAATTTGGTTTCCGAAAAATCAAGTTTTAATTAAAATAGCGTGTGAGATATCATTTGAAAGAGCTTCATTTAATTTTTTTTAATTTCAATCGTCCTAAAGATGCAGTCAGAAAAGACTGTTCCCCACTTTGTTCTCCTAGGTTTCCAAAATTTTAATACAGTTAGTAAATATTGGGCCATAGGTTATCGGACAACTGTAGGTTTTTTGATATCGTAATAGTTGTTAAGAAAAAATATTTTGTGGAAAAATAGGTGCTTACATTCTAAGACTTTTTGTCTCATATAGTTCCAATGCACAGACCAATAGGTTTGAACATTTATTAGATTCGAAGTTTGGAAACCAAATACCCGTTTCGATGTTGTTAAATCTCGGCAGTTTGATATGTCCAAACTCGAATGCTAACAAATGTTCCGACAAGTAAGTACTAAAGAATTTACGGACGTCAAGCGAGTGACTCTTAGTACTACCACCTATTGGTCCATAGCGAAACTATGGCCATCTCCAACAATGTCGTATGCAAGTAGAATGCAACCTAGACTACAAATTCATGCAGCCCTCCAGGCGTGTATAGTGAATCATAGGTAGCTGAGCTACAAACAGTTGAAACACTGCCACCTAGCCAAGCGGTTGCTCTCTAGGAAAAAGTTCCCAGAAGACAAGGATTCTAATGCATAGACCAATAGGTTTAAACATTTATTAGATTCGAAGTTTGGAAACCAAATACCGGTTTCGATCTTGTTAGATCTCGTCAGTTTGGTACATCCAACTCGAATGCTATCAAATGTTCCGACAAGTAAGTACTAAAGAATTCATGGACGTCAAGCGTGTGACTCTTATTACTACCACCTATTGATCCATAGAGAAACTATCGCCAACAATGTCGTATGCAAGTAAAATGCAACCTAGACTACAAATTCATGCATCAGTGCATTAGAATCCTTGTGTTCTGGGAACTTTTTCCTAGAGAGCAAACGCTTCGCTAGGTAGCAGTGTTTCAACTGTTGGTAGTTCAGCTACCTATAATTCACTATACACGCCTGGAGAGCTGCATGAATTTGTAGTTTAGGTTACATTCTATTTGCATGTCTCATATAGTAATAATTTTTTTTCTTATAAAAACTTGATTTGGCTGGAGAAGGTAGATCAAATCTGTTCCTTACATTATTTTATTTAGATGAATATTTTCGGAGTCAGCACTAGTTTATTAAATTGCACGCAACGCAGTAATTGCTGTTGAAATCGAACATTTTAGCGCGATCCGAGGTGATCTCATAAACTGTGTAAATCATCAACTCATTGCGAATTCCGAACGAATGCTTTTTGTTAGAGACATTGTCAATAGAGTTATCAGTTCCCTAAATATTTGGATTGATTGTAGAAAAAGGTGTGTACATCTGAAAATAACAATTTTTTTTATTTCTCCATTAAAATGCAAGCAAACTTGGATAAAATTTCAAATTCGTACATAATTTAAAAGGATTTAATTTGGTTTATTGTTCACTGCAATAATTGCTTTGCAATCCCAATTGTGCGAACCTGCCTCGCTCTTGACGGCAATATTTAAGGACTTTCAGGAGTTTATTCTTACATTTTGATTTTATTCTTACATTTTGACTTTTTTCCCCAGTTTGGACTTTGTTTTTCAATTTGGACTCTCTGATGTCTGATTCTCTGAGAAATTTCATTCCTTTAAAGCTGGATAAAGTTTTCTAAACTCGACTTATTTTTCAGATAGTATTTTTTCCAAAATTTCAATTTATTCTCAATTTTTGTTTAATTTCGACTTAACACCGAAAATTTGTTATTTTCTTTCAAAATTTGAAAACTAAAAAACCCATTTTTTCTCAAAATTTTGATCTTTCAGTTAAGATTTTAATTTTTATTTCAAAATTTGACATTTTCTATTTCTAGATGTTTCGATTTTTGCTAGAAATTGGCCCTTTTTTATAAATTTCGACTTTATTTTTGAGGAAACTAGGTGGAAATTTTCTTAAAAACATAAAAAAAGGTCTTTTAGAATTTCTAATTTTCTCTCAAAATTGAAGCTTCTATGTGTCTGCAAAGTTCTCTTTTCTCCACAAAATTCGTTTTTAACGAAAATTTGCCTTTTTTTTAAATAAATATTTGCCTTCTTCTTAAGGTCGACTTTGTTCTCAAATTGTGACTTTTTTCTAAAATTTTGACTCTCTGATCTCTGATTTTTTAAAAGATTTCGTCTTTATAAAGGTAGGTAGACTTTTCCAAATTTAACTTTTCTTTTAATAGTATTTTCTTCGAAATTTTAATTCATTCTCAATTCTTTTTTCAAAATTTCGACTTTACCCTCAAAATTCGTTTTTTTTTTGGAAAATTCAAAAAATTTAAAAATCCAATCTTTCTCAAAATTTTGAACAAATTAGGATTTTGATTTTTTTTTAAACTTGATATTTTTTTTATTCTCTGTATCGTCTTTGCGAAGTTTCGTTAATTCCATTCCTGCTGATTGGCATTTTCTTCGCCAATTGCTAAAAAAACTGTCAGAATTATTTCTATCAGTAGACAAATTTTGTAGAGCGAAGAATTTAAAATCATTTTAATTGAAAATTTAGACGCCTGTAAGCAACTGGCGAAGAAAATGCCAGTCAGCAGGAATGAAATTGACATTTTCTGTTTCTAGATATTTTGATTTTTACTCCGAATTCATCCTTTTTTCCAAATTTCGACGAGCAAATAGGATCGAAATTTTCTTAAAAAAAAAGAAAACATTTCTTTCGGAATATTCAATTTTCTCTCTATATTTAATCTTCTATGTGTCTACAGATTGCAAGGATTTCCGCCAAATTCATTTTTTAACGAAATTTAGACTTTTCTTCTCTAAATATTTGGCTTTTTCCTAAAGTAGAGTTTATTCTCAAATTTTGATTTTTTTTTAAATTTGTCTGTCTTGATCCTTTGAGAAATTTTGTCATATTAAAGTTGAGTAGAGTTTTTCTAAAGTCGACTTTTTTTAAATAGTATTTTCTCCAAAATTTCAGTTTATTGTAAAAAAATTTTTTTCTTCAAAATTTTGACTATTCCTCCCAAAATTTGTTTTTTGCTTCAAAACTTGACAATACAAAATCTAACTTTTCTAAAATTTTGACTTATTAGTTAAGATTTTTACCTTTTGGTCAAGATTTTGATTTTCATTTCAAAATTTAACATTTTCTGTTTCTAGGTATTTGGATTTTTGCTCGAAATTTGTCTTTTTTTTTAATTCAACTTTTTTCAAAGAAAATTAAATCGAAATTTATTAAAAATATAAAAAAAATGTCTCGCTGAATATCAACCTTTTTCTCAAAATTAACCTTCGTGTGTATGCAAATTGTGAGGTTTTCTGCAAAATTCATTTTTTAACGAAATTCGGACTTTTCTTCTCTAAATAATTGGATTTTCTTAAAGTAGGCTTTATTCTCAAATTTTTACTTTTTTTCTCAATATTTGACTGCCTTTGATTCTTTGAGAAATTTTGTCTTTTTAAGGTTGAGTAGAGTTTTTCCAAACTCGACTATTTTTAAATAGTATTTTCTCGAAAATTTCAATTTATGGTGAAAAAAAAATTTTTCCAAAATTTTTACTTTACCCACCAAATTTGTTTTTTGCTTCAAAACTTGACAATGAAAAATCCAACTTTTCTCAAAATTTTGACCTTTTAGTCAAGATTTTTATTTTTATTTCAAAATTTGACATTTTCTGTTTCTAGATATTTGGATATTTGCTCGAAATTCGTCTTTTTCTTCAAAACTCAACTTTTTTCAAATTAGATCGAAATTTTCTAAAAAATTGAAATAATATTTTCCTGAATATAGACTTTTCTTTTTTAAATATTTGGCTTTTTCTTAAAGTAGACCTTATTCTCAAATTTTGAGTTTTTATCTAAAAATTTGACCGCTTTTGATTCTCAGAGAAATTTGGTTTTTTTAAAGTTGAGTAGAGTTTTTCTTAGCTCGAATTTTTTTTAAATAGTTCGTTCTCCAGAATTTTAATTTATTTTCCAAACAATTTTTTTTTAATTTTTACTTTACCCCCAAAATTTGTTTTTTGCTTTAAAAATTGACAATAAAAAATCCAACTTTTTTCAAAATTTTGACCTTTTAGTCAAGATTTTGACCCTTTGGTCAAGATTTTTATTTCTATTCCAAAATTTGACATTTTCTGTTTCTAGATATTTACATTTTTGCTTGAAATTCGTCTTAGATCGAGATTTTCTAGAAAGATGAAATAATGTCTCCCTGAATATCGACTTTTTTCCCAAAATTAACCTTCTGTATGTATGCAAATTGTGAGGTTTTCTGCGAAATTCATTTTTTAACGACATTTGGACTTTTCTTCTCTAAATATTTGGATATTTCTTAAAGTAGATTTTATTCTCAAATTTTGACTTTTTTCTCAAAATTTGACTGTCTTTGATTCTCAGAGAAATTTGGTCTTTTTAAAGTTGAGTAGAGTTTTTCTAAACTCGACTATTTTTAAAAAGTATTCTCCAAAATTTCAATTTATTGTGAAAAATTTTTTTTTTTCAAAATTTTTACTTTACCCACAAAATTTGTTTTATGCTTCAAAAATTAACAATGAAAAATCCAACTTTTTTCACAATTTTGACCTATTAGTCAATATTTTGACCTTTTGGTCAAGATTTTCATTTCTATTTCAAAATTTGACATTTTCTGTTTCTAGATATTTGGATTTTTGCTTGAAATTCGTCTTTTTCTTTAAAATTCAATTTTTTTCAAAAAAGATTAGATCGAGATTTTCTAAAAAGATGAAATAATGTCTCCCTGAACATCGACTTTTTTCTCAAAGTTAACCTTCTATATGTATGCAAATTGTAAGGTTTTCTGCGAAATTCATTTTTTAACGAAATTTAGACTTTTCTTCTCTAAATATTTGGCTTTTTCTTAAAGTAGAATTTATTCTCAAATTTTGAATTTATTTTCAATATTTGACTGTTTTTGATTATCTGAGAAACTTCGTATTTTTAAAGTTGATTAGAGTTTTTCTAAACTCGACTTTTTTGAATATTATTTGCTCAAAAATTTCAATTTTCAAAAACATTTTTTTTTAATTTTCACTGTACCTCCGAAATTTGTTTTTTGCTTTAAAAGTTGACAACAAAAAATCCAACTTTTTTAAAAATTTTGACCTTTTAGTCATGATTTTGACTTTTTAGTCATGATTTTGACTTTTTAGTCATGATTTTGACTTTTTAGTCAAGATTTTGATTTTTATTTAAAAATTTTACATTTTCTGTTTCTAGATATTTGGATTTTTGCTCAAAATTTGCCTTTCTCTTCAAAATTCAGATTTTTTTAAAGAAAATTAGATCAAAATTTTCTAAAAAAATGAAAAATTGTCTTCCTGAATATCGACTTTTTTTCAGAATTAACCTTCTATGTGTATGCAAATTGTGAGGTTTTCTGCGAAATTCATTTTTTAACAAAATTTGGACTTTTTAAAAAAGAATTGAAATATAAATCTTGTCCTCTGAAATCAAGACAATTAAAAAACACAATAAAGGTTGCTCTAACACGTTTCGATAGCCAAGCTATCACCTTCGAAGAGAAGATCTTCTCTCTTATCTAAATATTTGGCTTTTTTTTAAAGTCGACTTTATTCTTAAGATTTAACTTCTTTTTCAAAATTTGACAATTTCTCTGACAAATTTCGTCTTTTTAAAGTTGGGTAGTGTTTTACTAAATTCGATTTCTTTTTAAATAATACCTAATTTCAACAAAATTTCAACCTTTTTTTCAATTTTTTTTTCTAAATTTTCAATTTATCCTCCAAATTCGTATTTTTATTCAAAATGAAAAAAAAGTGAAAATTCAACTTTTTCTCAAAATGTTGACCTTTTAGCGAAGAATTTGACTTTTATTTTAAAATATGACATTTCCAAAATATGACATTTTCTGTTTCTCGATATGTCAATTTTTGCTCGAACAATTTTTCTCCACATTTCTATTTTTTTAAGTGAATTTGGTAAACGTTTTTAAGAAAATTAGGTAAAAATTTTCTTAAAAAAGTAAACATTTTAGGAAAAACATTTCTTATGAATTGGATCTTCGACCTCTTTCTCGAAACTGGTATTTTTCTAAAATTCGTTTATTTTGCCAAAATTAGGCCTTTTATTAAAAGTAGAATACATTTAAAAAAAAATATTCATTTGAATACTTCGAGAGAACTAGTTCTTGGAAATTTCAACGTTAAGACAATGTCAAAATTTATACTACATAAGAAAGTGAAAGTTATGGAAAAAATGACCGAAAATTTGAACTTTTATACATAACTTGAACGTTTTTTTAAAAATTACGTTTTTTTCCATTAATTTTTCTTAATTAAAGACTATATGCCTATGTTTAGATGAATTTTTTGAACCATTTAGTAAGTAACTGTGATAAGTATTTTCCAAAACCTGACATTTTTTTAAGAGAAGAAATCAAAGTTTTCTCCTAAAAAGTGTAAACGGATCAAAGTGAAAACTGTATAATCGTTAAATTTGGACTTTTGTAGAAATTTTTTCTCTGCCTAAAGTCGAATATTGGAAACTTTATCAAAATTTCGAGTTTAAATTTGAAAGTTTCTTAAATTTTGTTCTAAATGTCTGTTAAGATTGTCTCGAAATTTCATGTAAAAATACAATTTCATTCTTATAATTTCTGCTAAATTTGAACTTTTTTTTTCAAAATACGATGTTCAATTTTGACAATATTATGTTTATTAATTTTATTTAACATTTCTTCAATTCAGTTTGGTAAGATTTAAATTGTTATTGTTTGTTGACAATATTCTAAAAAGCTGACGAGCTCAAATGAGAGCGAAACATCGATGTATAGTACTACAATCTTTTTTTAAATTTTCACAATTTATCAAAAAAACAAATTTTTTTTTGATATCTAATTTTGGTCTTCTATTTTATCACTATTCTGTGTAAAATAAACTGTCATGAGGTGACGTTTTAAATAAACTTAAATATCACCATATATGTAATATTTCTATATGGCGTGTTTTGTCCCTTCGATTGTGTTAAAAAGGCGCGATGGATATGTTTGTCTTTTTCGAGGACAGAATTTATTAACCAGTCCCGCTTCTCGTCAGTTATCATTGTTGTCATTCATTTATTAGTGTTCCCGCCCATCTTGTCATCTGTTCCCGCTATAAATGAATGAATGCTTGTCCTCGAAAGAGTACGACATATACTTTCATCTCATCTTTTTAACAAAGCATTTTGTAGTGGCGATTATACACAACACGCCATATAGAAGTATTACATATATGGATATCACGTAGTCATAGTTCAAAAACTGTTTTAGAATATTGTCAACAAAGAATAAAAATTTAAATGTTACCAAACTGGGTCGTAGAACTGTTAAATAAAATTAATAAACATAATATTTCCGACCAATAAAAGTCCACCATGAAGAATTGACAATTTTAGTCGAAAATCCTAGATTGTTTTAATAAATTTTTAAATTAAAGTTTCTTCAATTACCAAAATTCTCAAAAACTTGAAAGTTAAGATTGTCTCGAAATTTCATGTAAAAATTCAATTTTATTCCTATAATTTCGGTTATAAGTTGAACTTTTTTTTCAAAATACGATCAAAAAATCTCAGAATTTTTTAATACATTTTCAGATTAAAGTTTTAATTCTCCAAATTTCTTCCCAGAGTTTTTAATACTATTCAAAATTACGATTCACAAAATGGTCAACATTTTCGAAAATAATTAGGCCCAGGGTTAAAATTCGTTACATCATCTAGAGAGCGGAATATTTCCCAGAATAATACTGTTTTCAAGTCAACTTATCGCGTTATTAACTAGATAGGTAACTATTTTGATAACCGTACAATTAACAGTAAAACGATTATTTAATATATTTCTCTGTCACAAGTGATTTGTAATTTGTGCGATTAAAGTCCAGGTGCTAACACATACTAATACCATGTAAATTTATGCTATAAAAAAATAATAAATGGATGTATTAGAAAACAGCTACTTTTTACATGCCAGCTTTTATTTATCGTTTAATAATATGTATAAGCGGTATTCGTCCCATTTCAGTTTCATTATTGATGTTGGTTGGTGTAATATTAAGGCATTGAGTAAATGAACTCAATGAAGAGGAACTTGAATCACCTTCACGGCATATTACAAGCTTATAGCAAACAACCACAATTCATATCTTACTGAAATTGAAAATTACATTAAATTTCTATTATTTGCTTTCCACAATATCAACTCGGTTAAGGTCAGGAATCGTATAAAGCATAGTAAAATTTTGTTGATTAGTTTTACGTTGACAATATTGGCATGTTCATAAATTAGACATTGTGGCTATTAAACTTTATTAACGATTAAAAAGCAACATATATTCAAAAATTTCATAATGTTTCGATAGATATTTGCTAACACCGGACCAGGTTTCGCATTACTGCATACATAATAAGAGCACACGCTTAATGATAATTTCCTAAATATTTTATGCGACAAAAAAATGAGGTCAGCTCCCCTTGAATACCTAAGTTTATCTTTGGAGCTTAATTCGCGTTTAACATCGTATTTAATTAGAGGTCTTTGTATAATTTTTTATAACGATGGAGATGTTCTTGGCGAGGATTTTAATTGCTACATATTTTACAATTAAATCCTTATTACAATGCATTTACATGAAACGCGATCTGCAGTTGTAAATTTCCTTTTAGCGCAAATTATAAAGTAATTTGCATTCGACATAAAAAGTATTTAAAAATGTCCCCTGATTGCGCTTATACAATCTGACCTCCATGTATCCTGAGATTATTTCCAGCAATATCTATCTTAAATAATATATTGTTTCGTATTGAAAATAATTAAAAAGCATGCCTATCTCTGGAAACATTTTAAATGTGGTCAAGGTTACAATTAATTATTTGCACAATTTACTATTTTTATTTAGTTTGTTTTGTTATGGCATCGGTTTCTTTTGCGTAAAAAGTTATCTATTATTGCAGAAATAATTGGTTTGAACTCGAGCAATCACAGTTTCCTATTTTGCTTGCCCTAAATTTGATTCTAAATTGCCGTTTAACATTCAATTGACTACTTACGACGATGTATGAAGGTAATTCCGCAAAAGTTTATTGAGCTGATCTTATAAATACAAAGATGTTGCCAATTTGTGGATTAGTTGTAACTTTGCTTGCATCCTAGTTAAAACCTCTTTTACTAAGTTGGTAAACTCATTATTTATAAATCAACTTTTTTGTAAGATCTCCCAGTAGACTATTTTGTGATACAATAAACTTGGTTCCGCAATAGTGAGTCGAATGTTTCTAAAGATTCGAATCGATTAAAATTCGATTCACTAATACTCGTGAACATTTCAGTCTTCAACATCGCAGCACAGTTTAGGTCCAGATTCGAACTTTGTAATATAATGACTGGTCCGTCAAGAGAATTCCCGGACCCGAGGGCAATTATTAGCTCGAAACCCTTTATATTCTATGTGTAGGGCGCATGAATTTGAAATTTTATCCAAATTTTCTTGTGTTAGAGTTGAAAAATAAAAAAAAAGTTTCGTTTTCAAATACACACTTTCTTCTACAATCAGTCGAATATTTTTGAAACTGGTCGCTGTGTTGACGATGTCTGAAGTAAAAAGCATTCATTCTTATTGCGCAATGAGTTGATGACTAATACATGGGATATATGCGATAGCCCTCAGGCTAAAAACAAACGAATATGAAATGGAATCACCTAGATCAACATGTCACATAGAAATGTTCAAGCGGATATGTGCGAACCATACGCTAAATATGCCATAGGACAGAACAAAGAGTATCTCCAACTTTCACAAACCCTACGAAGTAGAAATACCGGAAAGGGAAGTGCAGTTAGTAGAACCAAAAAGAAAAAATGAATCAGTCTGGTTCACAGATGGATCCAAAAGAGAGATAAGTACTGGTGCGGAAATAACCGGCAAAGAATCAGGAAATGAATTTTACATAAACCTGGGATCTTTGGCTACAGTATTTCAGGCAGAAGTTACTGCAATTACGGCCTGTGCTGAAGCAATAATCAGGAGGTCTTAAGAAAACAAGAGAATCGTGCTCTATAGCGACAGCCAAGCAACACTAAATGTCTTTGTCTTTGTCTTCCAATCTCCATATGGGGTCAGGAATATTTCCCTCTTACGCCTTTGTCGCTCTATTCTGTATAAGAACTTTTACACCTCACTTGTTTATTGCTGCTCTTTTTCCTCTTTAGAGATTTAGACCTTCCGTGTCCTTCTCTCTTGCGTTGCAGATCTTTCTTATCTGCTCGTACCGTTAGTTACTCTTTTGCCTCTTTTGAGATTTAGACCTTCCATGCCTGCCTCTCATCTGCTGCAGATTTTACTCTCTGCCTTTATCTCTCTTTCTGTAGAAACATCCTCTTAATGCGCGTGTGGAGCGACTTCTTTTTCTTTCGCCTACTAGCCATTTGACCTTGCCTTCGGAAACCGCACTAAAACTCGAGGTTAGTAGACTCCCTTATATTCTTAAGACCGTCCTAGGTCTTTTGACTCTTGGATTATCTTGTGGTTCATAATCCACTACTTCCCTAAGTAGTCGATTTGGGTGTATTTCAGCTCTATCAAACTCTCTTCTTGCGGCTTTTTTTTTACCGTTTCTAATATCGTTTCTGTTCTAATCTTCATGAATTCTTCGGTTGGTTACGAACCAGGGAGCGTTGACTATCATTCTTAGCGTTGTGTTCTGTACTGTTTGCAGTATATTCATGTTTGATTTTGCTGTATATCCTTAGCACGCTGCACCATAAGACATTATAGGTTGTATAGCTGCTTTGTAAATTAGTCGTTTGTTTCTAAGACTTGGACGACTTTTTCTGCACAGAAGCGAATAAATTCTTGTCCTTGTCATCATTGCTTTCTTCTTAGCGTGTTCCATATGTTTCCTGAACGATAGCTTTTTATCTAGAATTATTCCTAGATATTTTGCCTCTTCTGTTCAGGGAATGTCTTCGTTGAAAATATTCAAATTTTCCCCTGGCTGAGACCTTTTTCTTGTCATATATGTGGCCGTACTTTTGTCTTCATTGACTTCAATACGCCATTTTTTAAACCATTCTTCCATTTGATTAAGTGCTTCTTGCAATCTTCTAACTATTATTTCTTGTCTTGTGTGTCTTGCTAGAATCGCTGTATCTTCCCCATACAGCGCTATCTTTACTCCGTTTGGTTTGGGAATGTCATGCATATATATGTTAAATAGAGTGGGGCCTAGAATCGAACCTTGCGGAACCCCAGCTCTTATTCTTCTTTCTTCTGTTATTATTCCGTCCAATTTTACCTTGAATTTCCTATTCTCTAAATAGGATTGTATTATCCTTGTTAATTTGGGATTGATATTTGCTCTATGCATTTTATATACTAGTCCTTTGTGCCAAACTTTGTCAAAAGCTTTGGCAACATCTAAACAGACCAACCCCGTGGACTGTTTATCGTTTAATCCTTGTGCGACTTCTTCGACCCACCTCAACGCCTGTTGTGTGGTGCTGTGTTCCGGTTTAAATCCAAATTGTTCTTCCGGTATTACCTCTAATCTTTCTAATTCTTCTTGCAATCTTAAGCAGATTATTTTTTCTGCCACTTTACCTATGGCTGGGAGAAGACTTATGGGTCTTTGATTTTGTGGATACGTTGGGTCTTTTCCCGGCTTTGGAATCGTCACCACCTGTGCGAATTTCCATATGCTGGGAAAATGTTCCATTTCTATTATCGTGTTGATAACTTTTCTGATTTTTTCAATCTCCGCTTCCGGAAGATTTTTTATGGCCAGATTTGAGATTTGATCTCTTCCTGGTGCTTTTTTCTTCGCCATATTCTTGATTATTGACTTAATTTCTTCCACATTTGTTTCTCTTACTGGTTCTCCTTCCTCATTTGCTACTGCTTTTTGTCTCAGGAGTCTGTTCACTAGTGTTATTTGTTCGTCGTTGTAATTTCTGTAGCTAGGCTGGCATTGTTCCTCCAAGTGGTTAGCCAGAGCTTCTGCCTTTTCTTCCGGAGTTTACACAGTTCCTCTTGGGGTGTGCATACAGGGAGTTTGTGTTCTTTCCCTTTTTAAAATTATATGTAGTTGCCAGAAAGAATTATCTTGCACTGTTACTTCTTCTAGCTTTCTGTCCCATTCTGCATTTCTCTGCTGCTCTAAGGCCTGCCTCAATGCAGTCTGTGCTCTGTTTATATTCCTTTTATTTCGAGGATCAAGGGTCCTGTGATATTTCTTCTTTAGCTTGTTTTTCTCTCTTGCTAGTTCTTTTATATAGTGATTATTTTTTCTATAATCCCGTCTTTCCTCATACGTCACCACACTGATGGCATTCAGCGGATGTTTCGCGTTAAAATCTCCTGCAATTAACGTTTCTTCGTTTGCGATGAATATTTTTTCAAAATCTTCTTCGAGAACTGCTTTGTTCGGTGGAATGTATCCCGATGCTATTCTAATTTCTTTATTATCTTTCATTCTAATTGTCACCATATTATACTCTAAGTGACTTGTTTCCGGCTGATCTGGAGTATAGTGATCTAGGTTTCTTTTAACTAGAATTGCTGTTCCTCCTCCTCTTCTATTTCTATCTGCTCTGTAGATTGCATAATTTGGTATTTTCATCTTGTCGCTTCCATTTAATTTAGTTTCACTTAATAGAAACACATTGTGCTCTATTAAAAACTCGTTTAGTTCTAGTATCTTATTCGTAATCCCGTCGCTGTTCCAGGCTACCACTTTCAGGCAGCTGGGTTTCCTTTTTTGTTGAGAGCTAGTCATTTTTTAACCGACTAAATTCAACAGTTTTTGCACCCTCTCCATGAAGTCTTTCACTTCACTTGGTGTCGCTTCTGCACTGTTGAATTGCATTATCATCTCGCATAAGATAATGCTCATTTCGGCTTTCTTTCCGGCGCTTTTTTCGGTTTTCTTCGTCTTCTTTTTCTTCGGTTCCTGTTTTTTGACCTTCTTTGTCAGTTTTAGAGGTCCTTTTAGCTTGCTGGCGTAACTTTTGTCTTCCGTGACCTGCTGTTTAAGTGGTCCTTTTGTTACGCTTGCGTAGCTTGTTTCGTTGTTTGTCTTCTTTTGAACAGTAATCCTACTGTTATTGATTTTTGGTGCTGCGAGACAACCGCGATAGCTCGCTGGGTAACACTAAATGGGCTGAGAGCTTATGAAATAAACTCCAGAACGGTCAAAGATTGTGTTGATAAGGTAAGCAACTTGGCACAGCACAATATATAGGTTAAGGCCCACCGGGGAATTGAAGAAAACGAAAGAGCAGACCTTCGAGCCAAAAGTGGAGCCGAGTTTCCTCTAGTAGGACCGGAACCTACTTGTCTGCTTGCTTACAGAGCGGCAAAAGAGGTAACAAAGGAACTACTAAGAGAAGAACACAGCATCTATTGGAGGGGTGTCAATGGTCTGAGGCAATCGCGGATGTTCATTGACGGACCATAAAAAAAAAACAGAAAACTTTAACAGCTAAGCAAAAACCAGCTTACGTGAACAGTTGGACTATTTACGGGACACTGTACCCTAATGAAACATCTTACAATAATTGGCGTAAAAGAAAACTCTACTTGTAGAATGTGTGGAGAGGAAGAAGAAATTCCTTTACACATATTATGTGAATGTCCGGCTCTGGGAACGCATACCCATTCCAGCTTTGGGAATGCTCTATCTGAACCAAAGACAATAATGGAATTACCCATAAAGGAGATTCTGGAATTCTTCAAAAGAGCGGGCCTATTATGAGATACTCGTAGGGGCACAATAATCGAAAGCTTCAGTGCTGCAGGGATAACCGACCCCATAAGAAATAATAATAATAAAAATACATGGGATCGCCTCGCACTGCGTTGCGTGAAGTTTAATAAACCTCTGCTACCTCCGAAAATATTTATCTAAATGAAATAATACAACAATACCGATCTCAATTCTATCTTTTGGTTAAATCGAGTTTTTTATTTGAAAGAAAAATGAATACCATTTATGGTCAAAAAGCCTTGAAATGCAAGCACTAATTTTTCCCTAAAATATTTTTTTCTCAACAATTACTACGATAGCAAAAACTCCTGCAGTTTTTCGATAATATTGACTCAATGTCTACCAACCAAATCTAAGTTTGATAATTCTTTTCTTTGATTATCATAACCAAAGAAAAGAAGTATTAAAAAGGTCCAAATTTTACAAACAATAAAAACTAAGGAATGACGAACTATCCTATTCCCAAAGGACCTAAATGTTGGTGAAATAGAAATATAAATAAGATATTTGTATGCAACAAGATAAATACATGTAGATTTGGTAATGTAACAACAGGAATGATTATCTTTAAGTAACCAAATGCAATGTAATAAATAGTAGGATGTATAGCACTTCACAAAGGTCTAATCTCAAATCTAATCTCTGATGATGAAGCAAAAATAAAGCTTCGAAAGCTTGGAAATAGATAAAGAGTATTCTTTACCTGTACCTTCACTGATCGACTTACCCTAAAACTAAATTAAATAACATTCCCTACGATCATAAACGAAAAACTAATAATATATATATATATATATATATATATATATATATATAAATCAGACAAAATATGAGATAGGGAGAGATCCCTCTAACTCATGAAGTCAAACGAAAACATATTCAGCCCAAAAGACCTTTTATTTCTCAAAATTTAAGGCTTTATTTCAAAATTTGCTTTTTTCTCTCAAATTCAACTTTTTTAACTCTTCTCTGTATTCGTCTTTTTTTAACTATGTATTTAGACTTTTTTCCCCAAATTTTCCTCTCTTCTCAAAACTCGACAATCTGTGAAAATGTTTACTTTTTTTTTGACTTACTGGAAGATTTGACTTATTTCTCAAAAAATCATCTTTTGTCGATTTTGTAATAAAAAAAGTAAACATTTAAAGTAATAATTTGAAGATGATAAATAAAATAGTTTGTGAGGATTTCGATCTTTTTCTCAAATTTTCTTTTTTCGAAATTTAGATATATTCTTAAATTTGACTTTTTTCAGAAATCCTATTTTTGATTTTGTTCTAAGTTGAGACTTTTTTCTCGAAATTTCTATTCTCTTGAAATTATGTTCCTTTTCCAAATTTCGCCATTTCCTCCAAACATTGACTTTTACTGAATATTTAAACTTTTATTTATTTTTTGGAAATTTCGACCTGTTTCGCAAAATAAGAAACTTTTAACTGAAAATTCGACATTTTATTAGGTTTCTGCAAGCTGTGACTTTATCTACGAAATTCACCAATTTTCAGAATATTTGACTTTACCTAAAAATTTGGTTTTGTTCTTAAAATTTGACCTTCTCTGGGAAATTTTGACCTTTTTTTAAAGTGTAACACATTTCTTGAAATTGGAAGTTTTATCCACATTCCTTTTTGTTTCGAAATTATTTTACCAATTTTCCCAAAATTTCAATTTTTCTGAAAATTTGAAGCTTTTTTTATTCGTCTTGTTCTCGAAATTTCAAATTTATTCTCAAAATTTAACATTCTCTGGAAAATTGCAAATTATTTATTTTGTTCTTCTCTGAAAATCCTCGACTTTTCAAAGTTCGACAATTTTTTGTAAGCTTTGAGTTTTTTACAATTTCTCTTTTCGAAATTTTACAATTTTTCACAAAATTCAAATTTGTCTAAAAAGTTTAGGTTTTAATATTTGTTCTGGGTTTCAACCTATTGTCAAAATTCGACGTTTCTTCTTTCTAAAATTTTTTTCCTTGAAAGATTTTGAGAAATTTATATTTTTCGAAATCTCTTTCTTCAAAATTCAGATTTGTTCGAAAATATCAACTTTTATTTCGAACGACATTCGTCTATTTTCAAATCTCAAAACTTGATTCTTTTTCCTTAAAAGTTGACTTTTTCTGGGAAATGTTGCCCTTTTTTTTTAAGGATTAACACTTCTTGAAATTGGAGGTTTTATCAACATTCCCTTTGCTTTCAAAATTATTTTACTGATTTTCTCAAAATTTAAAGTTATTTTAATTTGTTGTGTTTCCAAAATTTCAAATTTATGCTCAAAATTTAATTTTCTGTGGAAAATTGCAAATTTTTATCGAAATTTGAAACTTTTCTTAAAATGTTGACTTTTCCTTGAAATTTTTCCTAATTTAAAATTCCCATATGGTATTCATTTTTCTTTCAAATTAATTTGCTTTTTTTTTACTTCTCTGAAAAACTTCGACGTTTTTTAAGTCCAACACTTTTTAAGCTTCCAGTTTATTTTTACAATTTCTCTTTTATCTGAAAATTTCAAGTTTTTTAAATTTATTTTGAGTTTTAATCTATTATCGAAGATTCCACGTTTTATTTTCTAAAATTTTGCCCTTAGTTGAGAACTTTGGACAAATTGATTTTTTTAAAATCACTTTTTTCAATTTTTTTCGAAATCTCTCATTTTTCTCAAAATTTGGCTTTTTCTGGAAAATTCTGACCTTTTTTAAAGTGAAACACCTTTTTCGAAATTTTCTTGGAATTTTTTTTAAAATTATTTTACAAATGATCTCAAAATTCGAATTTATATGAAAATTTGAATTTCTTTTAAATTGTCTTTTCTCGAAATTTCAAATTTTTTCTCAAAATATAACTTTCTCTGGAAAATTTTCTTAAAATTTTAACTTTTTTCTTTAAATTTTTCCTAAAATTTGACTTTTTTCTTCTTTATATTTTACAGTTTTTTGAAAAACTCAAATTTTTTCTAAGCTTTCAATTTATTCTTACAATTTCTCTTTTCGAAATTTTGCAATTTTTAAAAAAATTCAAAATTGTCTACAAATTTAGGTTTTTAAATTTGTTTTGGGTTTCAATCTATTGCAGAAATTCGACTTTTTTTTCTAAAAGTTTACCTGTTTTGAGAACCTTCGATAAATTCATTTCTTCGAAATTTCTTCCTTTTTCCGAATAAGACAAATTCATTTTTTTTAATCTCTTCGTTTTTTCCAATTTTTTTCGAAATCTCTTCATTTTTGTTAAAATTTGGCTTTTTCTCCAAATTCTTTATTTTTCCTAATATTCGGATTTTTCCAAAAATTTCAATCTTATAAAATCTAATTTTCTAAAAAAATTTAACTGGTTTCTTAGACTTTGCTTTTTTTCGAAATCTTGATTTTTATCTTAAAATTTGATACTTAATATTTCTGAAAGTTTTGACTCTTTGTGTGAAATTCGTCTTTTTATCGAAATCTTGACTTTTCTTCTTCAAATCTGCCTTTCTTAAAGATTCTTTATCATCAACAATTCGAAATTTCGGCTTTATTCTCAAAATTCTGTTTTTTGGAATGTTCTGTTAAAAATTGTTTTTTTTTTTGGAATGTTCTGTTAAAAATTGTTTTTCTTTTCTCGAAATTTCACTATTTTTCTCAATACGAATTTATCTTTTTTCGAAATTCTTCTGCAAGTCTTTAAATTTGTTTTAGGTTTAAATCTATTGATGAAATTCGACTTTTTTTTCTAAAATTTTGCTTTTTTTGAGAAATTTCGATACAATCATTTTCTTTCGAAATTTCTCCCTTTTAAAGAATTAGACAAATTCATTATTTAAATATCTTTATTTTTCCCAATTTATCCCAAAATCTCTTCCCTTTTCTCAAAATTTGGCTTTTTTGAAAAATGTTGACCTTTTGTTAAAGTTCAACACTTTTCAAAATTTTCTTGAAATTTTCTTTCGACATTCTTTTACGAATTTTCTCAAAATTCCAATTTATCTGAAAAATTGGAGATTTTTCTAAATTTTGTCTTGTTCTCGAAATTGCAAAATTATTTTTAAAATTTAGCTTTCTCTGGAAAATTGCAATTTTTCATCGAAATTTCGTGTTGTTCTAAATTTTTTCCATAAAATTCTTCCTTAAATTAAATTTTATCTTCTTCACTGAAAACCTTCGACTTTTTTAGACATCGACAATTTTTTCTAACTTCCAGTTAATTTTTACAATTTCTCTTTTCGAAATTTTACTATATTTCAAAACATTCAAAATTGTCCAAAAATTTCAGGTTTTTAATTTGTCCTGAGTTTTAATCTATTGTCAAAATTCTACGTTTTTTTACTAAAATTTTACCTTTCATTGAGAACCTTTGATATCTCAATTTTCTCGAAATCTATTCCTTTTTCTCAATTTTTTCGAAATTTCTTTCTTTTTCTCAATTTATTCGAAATCTCTTTTTCTTAAAATTCGGCTTTTTCTGGAAATTTCAGCTTTTATTTCGAACTTTGATATTTGTCGTTTTGTAAATTTGGTTTTTTCCCACAAAAAGTAATTCACCTTTTTTCACGAAATCTCAAGGTTTTAGAAAATTTACAAATAAAAAAGTATTCATGAGAAAAATATATTTTAGAAATTTCGACTCCCCAAGTTGGTCTTTTTCTAGAAATTTCAAATTTCATGTGTTCAATGGTAATACAAATCGGTCAAAAATTTCAAAAAAATACTTTTTGAAATCATAACTTTTTGTCAAAATTTGAGTAAAATGTAAAAATTCCGTGAAAAGTATTTTTGGAAATTTCGACTTCTGTAGGTCACTTGTTTAATGAGTGTCTGCGTGTCTGTCGACTCTAGCTTTTATTTATTTATTTTTAAGGGGAATTTAAAGAGCCGCAATTTTCTTTTTAAAGAGCCGCATGCGGCTCGCGAGCCGCGCTTTGCCGACCCCTGACTTAGGAGATCAGAGGTGAGGTCATTTGTTACACATTTTGAGCTGTATATTGGAGATTTAAAAAATATCTTAGGATCCTTACAGGTAGTTCTTTCAAATAACATCTCGCACGATATATTAACTAAAATTGGATTTTATTTTATTATAAAATATTTTTTTTCTAATCGTTGGCTGGCGGTAGTGGCACATCGAGAACTAATAGTCCAGGGTAGATAATTTTTGAAACCAAAAGAAATTATAGTAGGATGAAACCTATTAAAAAAGAAAGATAATGCAATAAAAATGAAAGGAAAAATAAATTACGGGCGATCTGAGGTCGGGAAGGGGTAGGGGGTGAGATTTTAAGGGTAAAAAACGGTTTATCTCGATTTCTGGCAAAACTACAAATCCTATGGAAAAAAATTAAGAAACAAGTTTGTAGGTAATAAGAAGATCTACAACTTTTGTATTTACAATTTTTTAAGATAACCCTAAAATTTACGTGAAAAATTCAAAAAACCAAGTTTATGGTTTTTTATTTTTATCTTTTACAAACAAATTTTTTTTTTCACGAAATTTTGTGAAAACTCACCTTTTTATATTCCAAAGACATTGTAATTTTTTTGATTTAAAATATTTATTTTTTCATCTTATTTTGACTCAATATCGAAAAAGCATCTTAATTTTCAATCGAAAAATTTCACGTTAAAATTTAAGCTTTTTCAAAAAACTCGTTAAGGTTTTTATTTGATAAAATGTCTACTTTCTGATGGTGTAAAAAAAAACCTTTACTATGGTAAATCTGGGAAAATTCAAAAAAACGAAAAGTACTCCAATTCGAAATTTTTTTTTATCTTTATGTACAATTGTGGGCTATTTGTTAAAATTTATACTTTAATTACTTAAAAAACGTAGGATTCCATTTTACATTGATAAACAAAATAATTACAAATCCAAAAAACATAAAGATTGCAAAAAACATAGTTGTTTTAAATATTAAAGATTGGATTTTAAGGGGATTTAATCTAAAAAATATGACTGTAGCTATTGTTTTCAGTAAAAAAAGTTTATTTCTGAAATTCTCACTACATTTATGTCATAAAAAATTAATCTTTTTATTTATCAAAACATTGTCTTATTAGTCACTTATCCATCAGTTTTTGTCCCTTTGATGGTATTTCTTCATCATTAGATTCAGCACACCTTTCCGATTCTACTAGTTCTTCGAAGTCTTCAAGACCATCATCGTCTTCGTCTCCAACATCATTTCTAGTTTGCACTGGTTCTTCATCCACAATTTCATCTAGATCATTAACTTCCTCGTAGGTTTCTTCTACCACATTGGCGCATTTTTCAGAACCATGACAATTTGAACATAAATTTGTGCATTTTAAACCATGTTTTCTACAGCCACATTTATTTTAAACTATTGCATCCAGTTTCATAGTTGCAGCAAATAGTTTTCAGCAATATGTCTGGAATTAATTCTTTTTCTGTAAATTTGGGAATAATGCCCCGTAGATGTTGCATCCACCCCAATCTGTTGTTGTCAATTCGTTACCCAGCCAAGTTTGAAGCTGATAATATGCCCTGTAACAATATTGTTCTGCTGCACCTTCTGTGGGTGGGAGATTTGCCAATATAAAAGACGATTTAATTTTTGCTAATTGATATTTTTGAAATCTTAATTGATTTAGTGAAATATTATCATTTTTTCATTTATAAATAGATTTCATTAATTGTAATCCATTTTTTTTATATCTTCTTTATTTGCATCTTTAAAAATAAATATATTACCCAAATTTGATAAATTTTTATTGCCTATTAATGAATTCACGATACTTTTCTTTCCTTTTCCGGCAAATCCAGATGTTGTATCGCAACCAGAAAAACAATGCAGAAATACAACGATGTTTTTGACGGATTTATATCTAAGACTATTAAAATTTAACAAATAGCTCAAAATTGTACATAAAGATAAAAAAAATTTCGAATTGGAGTAATTTTCGTTTTTTTTTAATTTTCTTAGAAGATTTACCATAGTAACGTATTTTTTTACACCATCAGAAAGAAGACATTTTAGCAAACAAAAAGCCCACCGAGTTTTTTGAAAAAGCTAAAATTTTAACGTGAGATTTTTCGATTAAAAATTAGGGTGCTTTTTCGATATTGAGTCAAAATAAGCTGAAAAAATGAATATTTTAAATCAAAAAAATTACACTGTTTTTGGGATATAAAAAGGTAAGTTTTCACCAAATTTCGTGAAAAAATTTTTTTTTTTGTAAAGGATAAAAATAAAAAACCATGAACCTGGTTTTTTGAATTTTTCACGTGAATTTTAAAGTTATGTTATAAAACTGTAAATACAAAAGTTGTAGATCTTCTTATTACCTACAACTTTGTCATTTAACTTTTTTCCAAATGATTTGTAGTTTTGCCAGAAATCGAGATAAACCGTTTTTTACCCTTAAAAACTCACCCCCTACTCCTTCCCGACCTTAGATTGCCCGTAATTTATTTTTCCTTTCATTTTTGTTGCATTATGTTCCTTTTCTAATAGGTTTCATCCTACTATAATTTTTTTCACTTTTTATCGTTTTTGGAGGCTTCTACCCTGGTCTGTAACGCTGTGTCAAATTTCAAATTCCTAGGTTACATAGTATTTGAGGAAGACCTCTTTATGGCAGACGGACGGATGGATGAACACAAGAGTGAGATTATAAGGTTCCGCTTTTTTGCTTTTAAGGTACGAAACCCTAAAAATATCAATATCTTTATTTTCCTTCTGTAAGGGAAATTGTCATTTCCTGGCTTCATTGAAGATGACGCCAGTGATAATCATATTGAAACAAATTTACTGTAAACACATTGTTTAATAGCTAACATGGATTTATTGCAGGCTATTAATTTTCGTGAAAATCTTAAGTTGATATGTCAACATTAAAAATAATATATTCATTAGTAGTACAATAGAGTAACATTACTTAAAGAAGAAAGGAGTGATTCAATTAACGCTAAAATCCAAAACTAACATTATCGGGGGAATTTTCAGCAAAGCACTTGTACATGACAAAAGCTGTATCATCTGGATTTGAGCCCTTTTTATTTGAACAGGCCGATAAACTCCGAGCTGCGTCTTGTTTCTTCATCAATTTGTTTACCTTTTCAGTTAAAACGCTCGCCTGTATTTGCCCATCGTTATTTTGCAGACCAATTTTTCTAAACATACAACCGTAATATTGCTTTAATCTGTTATCGTTGGCGAATGTTCCCGATTGACCTTTTTTTACCAAATCGGCCGGTGCTTTCGATGAGGTCATGCAATCTTTCGAAAGCTTAACCATCGCATTTTTCATTTCTTGTGGGGTCATTTGAGCCTTAAAAATAATATAATAAACGAGTTGATTAAAATGTCGACTAAAATTAAATTATTACACATTCGCCAATTAAACAATTTCACGGTCTTGTTCATGAATTTGAACGAATTTCACGCAGTTTTGTACAAACAGATTTACCTTAACAAAATAAACATTGAGTAAAAAAGCGGTTGTAACGAGGAAGTTTATTTTCAATAACATTGTCAATTGGTTTCTGACACTGATTTCGCACAATAAAATATTAACGCTTTTGACACGTTTAAATATAACTAATTTGTCTTCAAATGCGTGTATAATAATAATTATATAATCAAATATGAACAACATAGGAAATCAAGGGCAATAGAGTTTTTTCATGAATTTATATATTCATAAGCAAAATGTGGAATTAAATAAATTGAATTGATGTTTATCAGTAGTAATTGCATGCATCACGCGTTTTCAGACAAAAGTACGTAACATATTACGGAAATGCGATTTCAAATCATAATTATTGGATAAAACTACCTGTTGTTATGAATAATACGAGGGTAAATCAAATATGAATCCTGTCGCTATGAGGGCATCGGGAGTGTGCGCATACTCTAAGACATGTTAGGTGGGGATATCACGTGACTTCCAGCGTTCAAGCGAATTCCGTTCTCGCCGTTCGTCAGTTGTAAATACAATGAGAAGAGGTTCATTCGCACGTTGTTCAGCGCCTTATTAAATTTCTTGCCGTTGAAGGTGTAAAGCCTAACGAAATTCTTTGTAGACTAGAAGCACACTTTGGGGATTCTTGTTTGAAGCAAACTCAAATGTATGAATGGCACAAAACATTTTTGGAAGGACGAACTCAAGTTGAAAATGAACCCCATTTCCGTCATCCTCGGACCAGTGTCACTGCGGACAAGATTAACGCTCTGTGATCGTCGTTTAACTGTTGGTGAAATTGCAGCTTAGATAGGGTTAAGCTTTGGGAGTGCTCAATTCATCATTACAGATGAGCTGGACATTCGAAAATTTTCTGCCAGCTGGGTACCTCGTCTTTTGACTGAAGAACAGAAACAACAACATCTGGAGTATTTGTCAGCGTCATCTTGGACGTTTTCAACGTAAATGTGATGGTTTTTTGCAACGTATCGTTACGTGTGATGAGACTTGGGTCCACCATGGGAAGTGGAGAAGAAAGGGGGAAGGTGCACTTGTCAAGGCAAAAACTCACCTCTCAGCTGGAAAAGCTCTTGGGACAGTGTTTTGGGATTTTAAAGGAGTTGGGCTTATCGATTTTCTGTATGAACGTCGTACGGCTAATGCTGCCTACTACTGCCAGCTATGGGATGAAGTAACACGTGCATATCGGCGAAAGAGGCGCACATTTTTGGTCAGAAATGTGATTTTGCTTCACACAATACTCGCTGCCACTCAGCCAATCTGACACATCAAAAATTAGAGGAAATACATTGGGCAACATTAGAACACCCTCCTTATAGTCCCGACTTATCACCAGGCGATTATCATATATTTGGGCCACTGAAAGGAGCTCTAGGAGATGAGCGATGATGATGCTGCTGTTGAGGCATTTGTGTGCAATTGGCTACAAACCCTCCCTTCTATTTATGATGATGGAATTAAAAATCTCCCAATCCGTTGATAAAAATTCATAAAAAAATCAGGAGATTATGTAGAAAAATAGTTAATATATAGTAGAGTTAAAAATATGTGATCAGCGACTGCGAGTCGAACCCAGAACCAGGCCAGGCTCCTCTAACTCCGGAAACATCGCCACCACTACTCTCAAACTCTACTCATTCACTTCACATAACGTACTCTCGATATCTGCTGTCTGCTACAGCTGGAAGAGAACGAAACAAGCTAAAGAAGAGGCGCTTATAGTGCTAGTAGCTTGGGTCCAAAAGAGTAGGATGAAATGTAATACAGAAAAAATGGAAGCGTTATTTTGTGGACAAAGTCCAAACCAACAAGAGCCTACTTTCAGAATGGAAAGTGGCACAATAAGGTGCAAGGAAACACTTAAGTACCTAGGAATTATATTGGATAAGAAAGCTAAACTAAAGGTGTCCCAAAATATACGCAAGATTCGAATTAAATATTAAACACTTTTATTTGCCTTGAAATTATGATTCTGTTAATGAATTATAAAGTACACAGGATAGGGTTATGTATGAAATAATACATCGAGCAAATGATCTCCACGGCTTTGCTGGCACAAACGCACTCTTTTGTCGAAATTTTCCATCACAATTGTGCATAAATGTGGCCCAATTTCAGTAATGCAGCGTTGAATTTCCTCCTTCAAAGCACGGGTTGTGTTGAGCTTGTTGGCGTAGACCTTTGATTTTAAATAACCCCATAAAAAATCCAAAGGTGTTAAATCGCATGATCTAGGGGGCCAATTCTGATCACCGAAAAGTGAGAGTACACGACCAGGAAATGTGTCATGCAGTAAATTTTTTGTTTCGCAGGCTGTATGTCATGTGGCACCGTCTTGTTAAAACCACATGTTCTCCACATCAATATCATCCAATTGAGGGATAAAGAACTCTCTTATCACGTCGCGATATCGAGTACCAGTAACAGTCACTGCTTGACCAGCCTTATTTTGGAAGAAGTATGGTCAAATAATGCCTCCAGCCCATAATCCATACCAAACAGTGACACGTTGTGAATGCAATTGTTTTTCGACAATCACATGTGGATTCTCTAAACCCCAAATGCGGCAATTTTGACGATTAACAAAGCCATCCGGGTGAAAATGTGCTTCGTCGCTTAGGATGATTTTTTTCGTAAAAGCAGGGTCCACTTGTTGATGTTCGATGATCCATTCAACAAACTCTCTTTGCTGGGTGTAGTCATTAGTCTTCAGTTCTTGTGTCAGTAGAACTTTGTAGGCATGGAGACGCAGATCTTCAGTAAGTATACGCTGTAGAGAGCTTCGTGAAATGTTCAGTTCTTGTCCACGTCGTCGAACTGATGTTCTTGAGTTTTCACCAACACTGTCACGCACTGCTTCGATATTGACATCTGAACGGCTTGTTTTTGGACGACCAGTATGTTTAGCATCACCAGTAGATCCAGTATTCCTGAACTTTTCAATTACTCTCTTCACAGTTGACGAAGTCAAATCAATATTCCGACCGTATTTTGTACGAAATTTTCGAAATGTATCCGCCAAACTTTTATTATTTTTGAAATATTCTTCAACAATGAAAGGACGTTGTTCTGTCGTGTAACGCTCCATATTTACTAACCCTAGATTGTCTGCTGTTAATTTGTTTATTTTTCAGTGTTGCCAACACTTTACTGTAAAAATTACGGCAAATTCAAATCTTGCGAATATTTTGGGACACCCTTTATAAAGAACATATAAAGTATGTAGCAGAGAAAGCGACAAATAAAGCACAGAAAATAATAGCTGCCGCGGCCCTAGACTGGGATCTTAAAGGGAGAAACGTGGCAGCTATTTATGAAGGAGCAATTGAATTCACTATAACTTATGGGGTGAAGTTATGGTGAGACAAGATGGGAATCAAAGAAAAAAGGAAATTGCTAAGTGTACAAAGAACAATGGCACTTAAGGCAGGGAACGCGTACCGAACGGTGTCAACTGAGGCAACATTGGTACTAGCAGGGGTGGTACCAATAGACATTAAAATAGAAGAAATAAGTTATAGGAAAAAGATTTTTGAATGGACAGAAGAAAGAATTCAAGAAGAAACGGGATTGGAAATTAACGCAGAACAGATAGAAAAATTGACTTAGAGGAGAAGAAGACATCCGGTAGAGGAAGTCAATCAAAAGAAGCAGGAGATAGCAACGGAATACGAAATATATACAGATTCAAACAGGAAACAGGTGCAGCCTATGTTATTTACAGGAAAGGGAAAGAAATAGGTAATGGGCAATACAGGCTCGGGGGCAGTTGGCTCGCGTTTCAGGCGGAGGTGTTAACTATTAAGAAAGCACTAGAACGAGCTCAAACGCTGGAAAGTTGCATTATAAGGAGTGACAGCAAGGCGGCAATAGCTGCCATGCAAAATAAACCAAGTTCAGAATTTGTAAAGGAGACGCAAGAATTACTTCAATAACAGAAGAGAACGAGATTAGAATGGGTAGTGGAGTCACTGGCAACGAAAGGGCGAACTAGCTCGCGAAAAGCACATGTAGTTTAGGAAATAATAATAATGACATGGTAGTGGCATATGACCATGAAAAGGTGCCCTTTGGGCTTACTAGGAACAGACTGTCGCGTTGTTCTTTTTCGAGGTGGCAACAAAGATGGGACTTCGCCACAACAGGGAGAGGGACTCATCTCTACTTGGGAAGAGTGGAAGACTACAGGCCTCTAAGAGGAAGGTAGCTAACGCAGCAATGTGTAGAGCTGCTTACAGACCATGAAAGATTTCAGGAATACCTACACAGAATAGGAAAGAGGAATTCACCATTATGCGAGTGTGGAGAAACCGAGTACGTTGATCACGTGATGTTTGTAGGAATCGGGAGGAATAGAGAAACAGAGCAGAGGAATTAGCAATAAGAAAAGGAGTTTTTTGGCCGAAAAGCACGGCAAAGATCGACGAAGCGGTTCGCAACCCAAATTTTTTTGAGGTTCTGAACCAAGGCGCTGGAAAGCTTAACGAACTCAAATCCTCATTCGAGAAACATTAGAGTCGGATTACTGGGGGATCGAGTACCTGGGAAACAAATCTACGAAAAAGCAGAATAAGAGAAGATGGGAGGAAATCTATTCCGAACTCCAAGCTTCTGACCTGGAATCATCCGAAGGCAAGGGGATCGAGTACCTTGGCATGGCACAAGCTGAGGGATTGAGTACCCAGCCTTAGACGTAACGCAAGAAGGAAGAAAAGAAAGACAACGACAGGAAGGATAGGTTAGGCAGATTAAACAATAGGTTAGGAACTAGACTAAACTAGGATAATATATTGTAAACAGAGGTAGGAATTAAGATTGTAGTTAAATAAGAATTTATTATGTAATAATTAAGGTTCGAGGGGGATGCATGTGTAGGAACCCTCAAAAATGAAGTGTAAACAGCCTCAGTTAATATACACATCAGGAAAGTCAAACACTGTCCATAGTGAGAATGTTAATGAGAGATTTAACATTGAGAGCTAATAATGGGATAGATGGGCGGCGCCTTGTATTCTCCTACACCGGTGTAAACAATTCAATGCAGAGCGCAGCGATCAGTGCTGGTGGAGATTTCAGTAGTACATCATAGCTTCTAACGTGTTTTGTTACGGGATTAATACTGGCAGAAAACAATTTTATTAAAATTTGCGTACCACATGCTATTTGTTCCTTTAGTCCGTTGATTTAATCAACGTTTGAGGCAAAATCAAACTGATATTCTTTTGCAAGAAGAATGCAACCTAGACTACAAATTCATGCAGCCCTCTAGGCGTTGTATAGTGAATCATAATCATAGGTAGCTGCTGAACTACCAACAGTTGACACACTGCCACCTAGCAAAGCGGTTGCTCCTCTAGGAGAGTTCCCAGATGACAAGGATTCTATAATGCACAGACCAATAGGTTTGAACATTTATTAGATTCGAAGTTTGGAAACCAAATACCGGTTTCGATCTTGTTAGATCTCGTCAGTTTGGTATATCCAACTCGAATGATAATAAATGTTCCGACAAGTGAGTACTAAAACATTCACAGGTGTCAAGCGAGTGACTCTTTAGTACTACAACCTATTGGTCCATAGAGAAACTATGGCCATCGCCAACAATGTCGTATGCAAGAAGAATGCAACCTAGACTACAAATTCATGCAACAACATTTATTAGCACTCGAGTTGGATATACCAAACTGACGAGATCTAACAAGATCGAAACTGGTATTTGGTTTCCAAACTTCGAATCTAATAAATGTTCAAAGCTATTGGTCTGTGCATTATAGAATTCTTGTCTTCTGGGAACTTTCCTAGAGAGCAACCGCTTCGCTAGGTGGCAGTGTTTCAACTGTTGGTAGTTCAGCTACCTATGATTCACTATACACACCTGGAGGGCTGCATGAATTTGTAGTCTAGGTTGCATTCTTCTTGCATACGACATTGTTGGCTATGGCCATAGTTTCTCTATGGACCAATAGGTGGTAGTACTAAAGAGTCACTCGCTTGACGCCTGTGAATGATATTCTTTGATAACCAAAATAAATAAACGAGATTTTTTAAACAAAATCAATAATAATTCTAATGAAGAATATAACCTAATAACTCTTTAAACATTACAAAATAAGGAGCTCAAATAGGCCACCAGATTGTCCTAAACAATATTCCAGTTTGTTGTAAAACTCTCGACGAGTTTTTTCCAACATCTAAACTGGAAGATACGAGCATGCTGCGTCAAAGTAGGGGAATACGTTCAGCGGCCGCAGAAAACTATGGAAGGGACAATTCTTAGCGTTTTACGTGGACAATGAACATTTTTTCTTATCTGTATACGTGTCTGCTACAGCTCGGCCATTTCTGACAACACAGTCGTCCTCGGCTGTCGACCATAATCCGACACCTCGGTAAACATAATACATAAACATAAGTGCTATGCTCTCAGGTGGATCCCTAACCCCACTTCTGAAACTGTAGTAGAGTTAAAAAAATCTGATCAGCGACTAGGAATCGAACCCAGACCGTCACGTTATAGGCCAAGTTCTTTTATCCACGGATCCATCGCCACCACTACTCTCAAACTCTACTCATTCACTTCACATAACGTAATCTCGATATCTGCTGTCTGCTACAATAACTTTCGTATATATATCTTGTACCAATAAATTTTTAAAAACAAATTCCGGTTCATATTTAATTTACCCTCGTATTTCAGATTCAAAGTAAGATGATTTCATGTCTAGATTTATGAGGGGTCTCTTAATAACCTTGTACAATAGCACATTACCGAACAAGTTCGACTGTTCTGTGGTGCAAAAGTGTCTAAAATAAAAAAATGGAAAATTAGTCAAAACATCGTTCTACGAACCAGTTAACACTTTTTACAAATTGCTTTATACACAAGGCTATGTACGAAGCTCATTTAGGTAAAAAAAAATATGGTACTGAATACCTTATTTTTTTTACCTAAATGAGCTTCGTACATAGCCTTGTGTAAAAAGCAATTTGTAAAAAGTGTTAACTAGTTCGTAGAACGATGTTTTGACTAATTTTCCAATTTTTGATTCTAGCCACTTTTGCACCACAGAACAGTACCATTGAGTTTTTATGTATATATGTATATTCCTGGATAACGTAATAGGTGTTATACCTTTTTCGAATCAATCGTACTAATTTTGTTCCTGACTATTTCAGTAAATGTACATGCAAAGAAAAATGATGTTAAAAACTTACCGGTCTGGGACGGATCAAGATTTTTTTAATAATCACCAAGCTTTTCACTCTGCAACAAAGAATGTTAATCAATCAGAAGCCTGTATTCAGATATTTATTTTGAAAGGGGCAACTGAGAATTTAGAAGTGATAACAAACATTAGGAAGAAAGAACCTTACGTAAAACAATCAAAATCAATAATTCAATTGAAATTCGGAATTTTTTACGAAAAATAAAAACGTTTTGAGTTAAATTCAAATTTTGAAATAAAACTCAGACTAAAAAATAATATCCAAAAAACTGCTTCACGTTTTAGGGAAAGTTTCATTAAAATCAACTTGGCAGTTTCCGAGATTAACCTAGACAAAATATCAATCGACAGACAGACACAAAGACACTTTAATTTTATTAATATAGATATATGTAGGCAGTCGCGGCTTGTAGTCGAAACAAATGAGGGTGCTGCGACAATGTTTAGCGTTTTATGTTTGATCCAAAATGTCGATTTCGTCAAATTTTAACTTTTTAAAATTTCGATATTTTCAAAATGTAACTTTTCGAAAATGTTAGATTAGCTAGAAAACATGACAATAAAAATTTATGAATAATGTCGGGTTTTTTTTGAAAGACTGGATTTTTTCCAAATTTCGATTGTATTCCAAAATTTAGATTTTTTCTTGTAATTTCAACTTTATTTTATTTTTAAGTATTGAATTTTCCAAAAATCCATGTATACTCTTTACGGCGTTTAATTTTTTGTATTTTTTTTTGAAACTTAAGTACATTTTTTCAAAATTTTCACCCTTTGAAATTTTTTTTTTCTGAAAATGTAAAATTTTCTAAAACTGGACATTTGACTTTTTAAATTTTCGATCTTTTTCAAAATTTCGTTACTTTTTTTTGAGAAATTATAATATTTTTATTGAAAATTTCGATTCTTAATAATTTCGACTATTTTTTTAATGTCAAACATTTTTCAAAATTTCGACTAGTTTTGCAAAGTTTCGATGCAGACTTTTTTTTCACTTTTTCGACTATTTTTGTTTTTTTTTAATTTGGCTACTTTTTAATTTTAGAAATTTTTCAAAATTTTGATTTGTTTTTAAATCTTGACGTTTTATGGAAAGTTTAACATTTTTTCAAAATTTTAATTTTGTTGAGCTAAAACTTTGGTTCAAAATTTTAACTACCAAAAATATGAACTTTTTTCAAACCTTAAGCTTCTCAGTATTTCGAATTTTGATAACCTCGACGTTTTGACTTGTTTTCAATATTCCGGCTTCGAAAAATTTGGTTTTTATTGATCATTTGAGTAAACATTTCTCAATTCAAAACTTTAAAAACTTGATAATTCTCAGATCTTTTGAATGTGTCTACTTTTTCAAAAGTTTGATATATTTTTTTTAATTTGGACTATAAAATTTCGACCTATTTGTTTGAAAATTTCTTTATTTTCAAAATTTTGTTTAAAAGTTTTTAAAAATGTTTGCCTTATCCTTAAATTTTTTATATATTTTGTATATTTCTCAAAATTTAGAAAGATTAAAGTGTCAAAAAATGTCGACTCCTTTTTAAAATTTTTAACCATTTCTTAAATCTGCATTTTGCTAAAATTTTCGACTTTTTTGTATTTCCCACTTTGTTGAAAATTTCGTTTTTTTTCAAATGTTCGAATTTTTCAAAATTTTAGCCATTTTTCAAAATTAAAAATTTTAGCCATTTTTCAAAATTAAAAATTTTTAGAACATTTAAAAATTTCGATTATTTTTTTAATTTCAACTGTTTTCAAAAATTTGACATTCTTTGCAGAGTGTCGATCCTTTTTTTAAAAATTTTGATTTTTCTTTTAAGTGACACATTTCTTGAAAACTCATTTTGAAATTTTCGACCAATTTCGAATTTTTTTAAAGATTTCGACTCTATTTAAAAACTTGACATTTTTTTTAAAGGTTCGAACTGTTTTCAAAATATTATTTATAATTTTTTTGAACATTTCCAATTAAATCTTTAACTTAAAAAAAAGAGTTTTTATTTTAAATTTGAACTACTCAAAATTTCGACTTTTTCCAAAATTTGACCTTTTCAAAATTTCAACCTTTTTGATAATTACGAATTTTTTGATTATTTTGAGTTTTCTCCAATATTCAAAAATTCAGCTTCTTTGAAAATTTAATTAAAAATTCTGCAATTTATATTAAATATCGATATTTATTCAGAATTTTGCCTTTTTTCATTCGCAAAATCACTGAAAATGTCGACTATTTTAAAAATTTATTTTTTTTTTCCAAAATATTAACTTTTTCAAAATCGTTATTTTCTTTTGGAAATTTGTTTTTCTATGAAAATCTCAAAATTTTCGTAAATTTTTTCGGAATTTTTAATTCCACTTTTTTCTTAATTTTGGCTTTTTTGATACCTTTGGCTTTATTTTTTATAACTGGTAATTTTTTTTTTAAATTTAAATTTTTTCGAATTAATATTATATTTATTATTTATTAATTATTATATTAAAATAAATATTACTCCTAGAAACAAAAATTTCGATTTTTAAAACTATGCGAAGCTTTAAAACAAATTTCGAAAAAAACTTGCAGCTTATGTACAAATAAATTATTAAAATTTAAATTTTAATCTCAAAATATTGACTTCAAGCATTAAATTGTTCATTAATTTTTTTTCAACATTTTGATTGTTTTTATTTTCTAAATTTTGAGGCTTTTCTTGAAAATGTTTGTCTTTTTTTCGAAAATTTCAATAATTCCCACTTTAAAAGTCGAAATTTTAGGAATATTTTTGACAATTAATTTATTTTTTTAAATTGTACTTATTTCTTTAATTCTTAAATTGTTCTTTATTTCAAAAATTTTGTATACAAATAAGAAATTTCAATTTTTCTTAGAAATATTGTCTGCTTTTTCTTCAAAATTTGCTCTTATTCTTTAAATTTGAACTTTACAATTTTAAGAATAAATTTAACATTTTTAGAAAAGTATGAAATTTTGATTTAGAATTTTCCTTGGTCATACAGTAGTATTAATTTTTTAGAGAAAATCAAATTGCAAAAAATTTAAAAGGTTCATTTTTTATGCAAATTTAGAGTCTATTTTCTCTAAATTTATATATAAATAAAACAAAGTCGTGTTAATTACACCATTTATAACTCCAGAACGGCTGAACGGATTTTTATGTTCTTTGCTTTGTTGTATTTGCCTCGGCTTCAAATAGCAGAATAAAGACTAAAATATTGAAAAAATTCGCATGTTTTATAAGAAATCCGTGAACAGCGCCATCTCTAATTCATAACAGCAACATGACAGAAATGTACCGGACCTACACTAACCGTAAATGTGTTGTAATCAGTTTCCAGTAGATGACACTGTATCTGTTTTGATTATGGCCCGTTTTTAGCGGGTTTTCGCGTAGGATTCACCTGGAAGCGGGCGACCGTATTAAATATTTTAATGTAAAATTTCATTCAGCTAATGAGTTAACACAATATTTATTAATTCTAAGGTGGTACGAAGTTCGACAGGGCCAGCTAGTACTTAATAACTTTTCAGTTTCTTATCAAAATTACAAAGTAAAAGGAGCTTTAAAATATTAACATTTCGTAAAAAAACTTTTAACATTTCTGAAACAAATTAGAGAAATCAAAATTTTTACAAGAAAAAATATTTTAAAGACAAAATTTCTAGCAAAAGTTGAAATTAAAAAAAAATTCCTCTTGTATAAAATGTTTAGGGAAACACAAATTTCATGGAAAATAAATCAAAATTTCTTAGAGAAAATTAAAATTTCAGAAAAAATTTAAAATATCTTTATAAAAAGGTTGAAATTGAAATTTTACAAAAATAATCCAAGACTCGGTTGATATTTCATTTTGGAAAAATATTGAATGCGAGATAAAAATTAATTTTTTTCTTAAAATTTCTTGTTTTTTCCAAAATGTTGACATTTTTATAGAAATTTGAGAGTTGCTTGCTTAACACTTTTATCAAAATTAGAAAATAAAATGAACTATGAAATATCAAATTCTAACGAAGAAACTCGCCAGTTTTAAAGAAAATTGGAGGAAAATCTGAAGAGGTTGACATTTCCAGAAGAAATTTTAAAACCAAAATTTTCAGAAAAAGTAGGAATGTGTAACGAATTTCTTTTTATAAAATATCTAGGAGAAATGGAAACTTCACAGCAAAAAAATTAAAATTTTCTTATATAAATCGAAATATCTAGAAGCAACTTAAAATTTTTATACAAAAAAGTTGAAATTGAGATTTTAGGTAAAAATTGGAGTATTCGCTATTATTTTTTTTAGAAAAATATTAAAATGCAAGAAGAGCTTAAATTAGATGTTATTTTGAGATTTTAATTATTTTCTCAACATTTTTACAAAAATTAGAAAAAAATATTAAATAGATTTTAAAATCCCGTAACTTCGTAAAAGAAACTTGACATTTCTATAAAAAGAAATCAGAGAAAATTTAAAATCTCTACAAAAATGTTTTTTTTTTTGAGAAAAAAAACCCGTAAGCGAAATTGGGGGTGCTGCAGTTCCACAGTGCCTATATGCGAGCCGCCCTGTATGTAGGTATATTTTAATATTTTTGCCATTTTTTGTTGATTTAATTTGGTGAATAGGTAAATAAATATAAAGTTTGTTTCAATATAGTAGCTTTAAATAGTCAGCTTTCTAAACTTATTTGTTGAAAATATTCTCTGCAGCAGATATTACATGAAACCATTAAACACATTTTTTTATCTAATGCATTATTGCTCTAGATGCTATTTTGATCTCTACTAACAATAACACCCTCTAACGTTGGTGTTACGATGCTAAAGTCCGCTGACCTCATTCTCATAAATTATCAAAAAAAATTGTTAATTTACACATTAAGACCGGTCTAATAAATTTCATATCTGACAAGAACCAGAAATATATCTTTAAAATTTTGCACTCTGACGCCAATAACTGTTTATTGTATAATAATGATGATGGTAAGATTCAGGCGCCTCCTATTCATGTGTAATTAATTACCTCTCGGTTTATTAATTTTATTACTTTGGAAACAGCGACAGCATCAGCAAAAAAGTTAGCTCTCTTGCTAATGGCATAATTTCTTGTCTTATTTGCACACTTCCTACATTAACTTTATTTAAATACCAGCCGTATACCCTCATCGATAAGTTGAGGCATCTCTGAAACCATTAAAGTTTCCCCAAACCACGATTCTAACATCAAGAACGATGCACTTCCAACACAAACTTTTGTCTCTTATTTTACCCCCATCTTCAAGATATATCTAAGACATAGAAATGTCTAAAATATAGAGTTTACTATTTCTACTTTTACTTTTTCGAAATGTCAATTTTTTCTCAAAATTTTCATTCCATTTTTAGAGAGAAAGTTTTTTTCTTGGTATTTAGAAATTTCGACTCCTTTTGCGAAATTTGTTTCCATAAATTGAATGTTTCTCGCAAAATTTCGCCTTTTTTCCTAATTCTGTATGATAAGGCATAAAATTTAAAATTTAAACTCCATGTAAGTTTGGAGATCGCTGTTTATAATACACCTCACTTTCCTCAGAATATCAGCTTAAAAAAATAAAAAAATATTTGAGGTTGAAATAAATTCTAATTATTATTTTCGATTAAATCAAAGAATGTGTGTTTACAAAAGTTTAGTCTTAAGTCTTATCGTCATATTCTTCCCTTTTCAAGTTGTTAATATTAACAACAATCCAGTGTTTCACGAATTTCTTGTTCTTGTCTCGCTTTTCCTTGTTCTTGTTCTTGAAATTTGTGAGCAAGAGCAAGACAAGACAAGCAATTCTTTTAGCAAAAGTTCCTTTTTAAAAACATAGCAAAAAGCAGGATTTTTGCTTTTTTGAATATTGTCTTAAAATAATCTCTAGAACACTGTTTTTAAACTTTTTTGATTGCACAATCCTTTTACAAGTAATAAATTATGGCGACGCTTCTCAAATTACGTAAAATTTGGAAAAAAATGAAATTCCAGAAAATATCAAAATTAAAAGAAAAAGTTCAATGTTAGGTTTTTTCTTAAAATGACACTATTTAGGAATCTGAAAATTAGGAAAATATTTAATTTTTTCATAAATTTTGTTTTTTTTTAAGAAATTTTGAACATTTTCTCAACTGTATGCAAGTAGAATGCAACCTAGACTCAGGGGCGGCCTTTGGGGGTGGCAAGCAGGGCAACCACCCGGGGCCTCGCTCTTGTAAGGGGCCTCGCGCACTCGCGCAATAGCACGAATTTTAATGTTCATTTGAATTTCGAGCCTTAACCGCGCATTATAAAACTGGGCTCGCCGCTCCCTTGCGTGGTAGTTATCGCGCTGATATCTGTCTCATTCGTTCCAATGAATGTTCCTTTCCTTCTCTTTTACATTGACGAAATTTCGTACCAGTGCCACAAGTGCTGCCAAATGCAAGGGCTAAACAAAATCTGATAATAATCCATTTTCTTCGTATTTACGATTCGGGGAATTCCCGTGTTTCATTTCAGCTGTTAACTGTCGTCGGATTATGCTTTTATATTAGAGCAGTCGTCATCATTTCTAAATCCCTGATCCTTTTAAGGCATTAATGCACCTTATTTATCATGATTAATAGTTTGTTATCTTTGTGTTTAAAAATTGAAGGATAAGGAGGATAAGGATTTTTTTGAAGATACCCAAGGACCGGTCCGTTCCACCAAAAAAATCTTTGTGTTTATTAATTTTTCTTAGTTTCCAATAAACAATTTTAAAAGTCCAAATATATTTATTTATGACTTTGCATTTCTAGTCAAGCATCATCATTGAAATTCATAAGCGTAGGCAGGATTTAGTTCAGGGAGGGACAAGAATCATTTTGAAAAATTGATAGAAAAAGAAAACCGGAAAACGTTCCGAGTATATGTATATTTTCATTTAACTACATGAACTGAGTAATCGAATTTTCAAATTAATTTAGAAATTTGGAAATAGAGTCGAATTTTGCGAAAACAAAAAAATTGAATCTAAAATAAAAACCGATCCTTTCGGAAAACTAAAAACTATCCAAATTTCGAAGATTTCAAAAAATAACGATTTTAAAAAATACCGCCGAAATTTTGGAGAAAAGTTGAAATCTCTTACAGAAAAATGAACATTTTCAAGAGAAATTTTAATTTTAAAAGAGACAAGGAAAAACGAATTTTGGGAAAAAGTTGGAATGTTTAGAAATTCGTGTTTAAAATAAAATTCTAACCTTTCGAAAAATCTCAAAACTTGTTGAAAATTCGAAAAAATTATATTTTTAAAGGTGGAATTTTGTGAAAAAAAGATGTGATTTTCAAAAAAAGTTGGAACTTTAAGAAAAATTTTTCACTGTAAACGGAAATTTTCAGAAGCATAAAACATCCCTATTTCTAGTACGAGTCAAAATTTCCAGAATAAGACAACTTTTGAGAAACATGAAATTTTCGGAAACTTAAATTTGAAAAAAAATCAGAAAAAAACGAATATTAAAAAAATGAAAGTTCAATTTTGAGAGAAAAATGTAGAATAAAGTCGTAATTTCCAAAGCGACCAATTTTTTTGAAAAAACCCCATTTTGGGAAAGGATTTTTTAGAAAACCGAAATTGAATAAAAACCCAACCTTTCAGAAGAACTCGAAATTTCTAAATATGCCAAAATATTTCCAAAGACCAAATGTTGTGAAAAAATTTGCAATTTCCAAAAACGCTTTTCTCGAGATGTTTACTTTTTTATTCTAATTTTGACATAACATTTAAATTTCAATAAAGAAATTGAATGTACAAGAAATCTTTTTCTCGAAATTACCCAAAAATATTTTTCGCAACATTTTTAATTTTTGATAATATGCCGACCTAATTTAGAGAAAACAGACGTATTTCGAGAAAACTGAAATTTAAAGGAAAAGCCAATTTCGAGGAAAAAGTCCAGAAAGTTCCAGAAACTAAAACATGGCATTTTCAAATTAAAGTCAATATTTCGAAAATAAGGCGAAATATGAGGATGAAATTTCTAGTCAAATTTAAAAAAGTCAAAATTTAAAGAAAAGACAAATATTCAGAAAAGTGGCCTGATTTTGATAGAAAAAATGATTTCCGAAAGAAGAGCCCAAAAAGTGGAAATTTGAGAATAAAGTCGAAATTTCTGAAAAGACGAAATTAAACTAATTTTAAGAGAAATTCAAAATTTTTAGCAAAGTTGAATATCGAATTTTGATATAAAAATATCGGGAAAAAGGCAAATTTTAAGAAATCTGTTAAAAGTTCTGAAAAATCAAATTCCAAATGATCAAAATCTTCAGAAAAACCCGATGTTAATAAAAATAAAGGAACTAAAAAAAAACGAAATCTCTGAAAAGCAGTCGACATTTCTAGAAAAACTACCAAATGAAGCATCAAAGATCGAAATTTTCCAGAAAAAATTCAAACTTAAAGAAAAAGTGCAACTTTGAGAATAGCCGTCCGTTTGTGGAAAAAATGAGTCTTGAAAAAAAAAGTCAAAATTTTAAGAAAGATACGAATTTCCAGGAAAAATATTCAGTTTTCCGGGAACATACAGGATGGGATTTCAGGATAATTTTAAATTTGCGAAAAAAGGCGGATTTTGAGAAAAATATCAAAGTTTCGATTTTTCTAAATTTGTTTTTTTTTGGAAACTTCGATTTTTTCCCTTGAAAAACAAAAAAAAGATCGAAATTTTGAGAAAAAAGTCAAAATTTAGTAAACACTCGAAATTCTTCAGAGAGAGTCAAATTTTGTCGAAATTTTGGAAAAAAGAGAAATTTTGGGAAAAATGTAATTTCTAGATTTTTCTCTTGAGCGCTTGAATCAAAAGCAGACATGCGCCCTGTTCTGCCCTACCCTGAGTCAGAAAATGTCCAATATTGAAATAATCGGCGAAATTTTGAGAAACAAGTTGCATTTTCCCATTCCAGAGGAAATTTTCTCAGAATTTTTGTCTTTTTACAAAATTTCTAAAAAAACCATTATAAAAATTTCCAGATAAATATTGTTATCAAAAAATCGATCAATTTTTAAGCAAAAGGGTAAATCTTGATAAAAAAAGTCGAAATTTTCAGAAAATCAAAGTTTAAAGAGAAGTCGAAGTTTCCGGAAAAAACTAAATTTGAGAAATGATAGAATTTCGAAAAATAAAACGATGAATTTTGAGATAAAAATTCGAAATTTTTAGATAAGTTGGATTCTGATAAAATAAATCGAATTTTAGGAATACATTTGAAATTTCCAAAGAAATTTATGAAATAAGACGAATTTCGTGAAATATGTCGAAATTCCGAGAAAATATCAATAGCTTAAAGAAGGACGACTTTTGTCGAATGGAAATTTTGTAGAGAAAGTCTCCTCAGTTCAATATAAATTTTCGTTAACCACACGAGCTAGGGGGGGGGGGGCAAGCGCCCTACCCTGCCCTATTCTGACTACGTCTATGTTAAAACTAATCCCACAAAGACGAGGGCCTCTTAAAGATCTACCCGCCCGGAGCCTCGCAATGGCTAAGGCCGTCCCTGCCTAGACTACAAATTCATGCAGCCCTCCAGGCGTGCATAGTGCATCATAGGTAGCTGAACTACCAATAGTTGAAACACTGCCATCTAGAGAAGGGGTTGCTCTTTAGGAAAAAGTTCCCAGAAGACAAAGGTTCTAATGCACAGACCCATAGGTTTGAACATTTATTAGATTTAAAGTTTGAAAACCAAATACCGGTTTCGATTTTGTTAGATCTCGTCAGTTTGGTATATCTAACTTGAATGCTAACAAATGTTTCGTCAAGTGAATTCATTAGTACTTACTTGTCGGAACATTTGTTAGCATCCGAGTTGGATATACCAAACTGACGAGATCTAACAAGATCGAAACCGGTATTTGGTTTCCAAACTTCGAATCTAATAAATGTTCAAACCTATTGGTCTGTGCATTAGTGTTCTCAACTGTTTAATTTTATTCTCTAAATTTTAACATTAATTCCGGCCTTTCGATTTTTTCTCCAAGTTAGAGTTTTAACAACAACATTTTTATCTTGACTTGAGGGCGAGGGGCATAGGGTTCATTTTCAACTTGAGTTCGTCTTTCCAAAAAAATTTTTTGTGCCATTTATACATTTGAGTTTTCTTCAAACAAGTATCCCCAAGCTATGCTTCGAGTCTACGAAGAATTTCGGTAGGCTTTACACCTTTGACGGCCAAAAATTTAATAATAATGCGCTGCGCAACGTGCGGATGAACCTCTTGCTCACTCATTGTATTTACAACTGACAAATGGCGAAAACGGAATTCGCTTGAGCACAGGAAGTCACATGATGTCCCCACCTAGCATATCTACTCCCGACGCCCTCATGACAACATAATAGAAATTCCGGTTCATATTTGCTTTACCCTCGTAGTATGGTCTAAGAAGTCCCAAATCCTTGATTACTGGTATTTATAACTAATGATGTAGTGAAATCTTGATTTACACTAGATTCAAAATGACCTTGAACACTATTATACCCAATAAAATTAAAAGGGCTATAAATACTGCCCCTAAAAGGAACTAATGGAACTAGAACTTAAAAAACTTTGCTTCAAGTTCGTCAAACAACGAAACCTCTCCCCAGTTTTAAAATGTATTCTCTTATCTAGTCGAAAGAGTTATTGCAAATGTTTCCGCTTACGTTATTTCGTTATCTTTTAATTTTCTTTCCCCCTTTCATGCGTCACTTTGGAAAAAGAAGTAAATAACGAAAAGTATTAAAAGTTCGAATTGAAATGCCTGCCTAATGTATACTTAAATTGGAATTGGAGGAAATAAAAACGTATTCCTCAGAATCAATTTCAATTTTATTCCAGGTAATAAAAAACTAAGTATCATTGGATAACATCTCTCTCATTTATGTGCAGGAGGCCAAACAATGAAACTAATGATAAATATGTAGATTGGTCTTCTTAGTCATTTGCAAGGTTGTTGCAAATTTATTCAAATGCTTATTATGATCGTTTTGTAGAAATAAAAACTACGGTAATATGCTGTGGCCTATGAACATTTTTTGCATAATTTATGTGGATCATGTAATTAGTGGCCAAAGCGTGGGGGGGACTTAAGCCTATCTGACATCACTTATTTCAAAGTAAAACTGTAAAAAATCAAACTTTATACATTTAATGTTCAAATTTCGTAAACAAAAAATAGAAATGCCTGAAAAATCTGAAAATTTCTGAAAAAAAAAATCTAAATTATCAATGTTTTCTGAAAATATTTGAATTTTTCACAAGTTTTTGTTCATTTTTTATTTTTTTGAGTAAGTCGAAAAATTCGACTTTGAAATCCAAATTTTAAGCAAGAATAGACATCTTAAATTGAAGAAGTGTTTTCTCAATATCAAGCCCATCGAGAGAATTTCTGGAACCGGTGGTAGTTACGAGAGCCCTTCACATTCTATGTACTGAATACTAAGAAGTAAAGGTTGTTCTATTTCCAAATTGGGTTCGCTGGCTCTTCTTTGTTACTTTGTCCCCCCGTCCCCTTCCTCCAAGAAACTGATTGTGGGGGCAAATAATTTGATTGGCAGAAAAAGAAAACAATTATTTTATTTTAAAAAAGAAAAAAGTAAACAAAAGTAGGTTTATTTGCTAATTTTTTGTTCGACGAATAAACAGTCAAAAAAAAAATTATTTTCTAAATTTCGACAATTTTCAAATCCTAAATTTTCAATTTGTTTCCTAATTCTAATATTTGAAAAATTTCAGACGCTTATTTCGTCTTTACTCGACATTTTTTTTCAGACTTTTTTTCGTCTTTACTGGACATTTTTTTGAAAGTTTCGACCCTTTCCCGCTCCTTCGGTTTTTCTTAAACTTTGGTTTCTTTTTTGCAATGTTGGTTTTTTTTTAATACAGATTTCTATTAAAAATGTTGACTCATTTTAAAATATTGGCTTTTTGAGAATTTCGACTTATTTTGAAAAATTCGATTTTTTATTCAAAATTTCCACTTTTTAATAATTTTGGACCTATTTTTAAATTTTCCACTTTTTTTTGGAAACTTCAACATTTTAAAAAATTCAATTTATATTTTTACCTAATTTGGAATTCATTCAAGCTTTACATCAATTTTCGAAATTTTGACCTTGTTTTGAAACCTTCAATCTTTTCTCTAAATTTCGACTCTTTTTTAAATTTCCATTTTTTTTTTAAATTTCAAGCTTACATTAAATTTTTGCTTTTTCTCGAAACTCTGAATTTTTGTAGCTTTGACTTTTTGAAAAGTTCACCTTTTCCTAAAATTTATGATTCCTTTTTTTGAAGAATCTGATTTTAAACTACAAAATTTTAAAATTTTGAACGAATTGTATAAAACAAATTTAAGAAAATTCCAACCATTCGGACCATTTTTTTTTGAAACCTCTATAAACATCTTCCTTTTTTTTTTAATTTTAACCTTATGTATTATGCGAAATAATTAGAAAATTTTTGTCTTTTGATATCAAATTTTTACCTTTCATTAGAACTTCACTTTTTAAAATTTTTACTTTTTTTCTAAATTTTTAAAATTTTAACCTTACATCAAATTTTCTCGAAACCGCAAATTTTTGTACCTTCGACTTTTTGAAAAGTTCACCTTTTCCTAAAATTTATGATTCTTTTTTGAAGAATCTGATTTTAAACTACAAAATTTTAAAATTTTGAACGAATTGTATAAAACAAATTTAAGAAAATTCCAACCATTCGGACTTTTTTTTTAAACCCCTTTAAACATCCCCCTTTTTTTTATTTTAACCTTATGTATTGTGTGAAATTATTTGGAAATTTTTGACTTTTGATACAAAATTTTTACCTTTCATTAAAACTTCACTTTTCAAAATTTTTACTTTTTTTCTAAATTTGAGTATTTTATATTTTTCTTTGAAAACTTTTCACTTTTTTCTGAATTATAGCTTCAAATTCTATGTAAATTTGAATTCTATTTAAAAAATCAGACTTTTTAAAATTTCTGCTTTTTAAAAAATTGGATTTTACTCCAGTTTTAATATTTTGGAATTTTTTAATTTATTTCTGAATCCTAACTCTTTTTAAAAGTGTCAGTCTTTTATTATCAAAATTTTGAATTTTCCTCAAAGTTTTTATTTTTTTTTCAGAATTTGGACTTCTTTTGAGTTTTCTATCAATTTTTAAAATTTCGACCTTTTCTTGAAACCTTCAATCTTTTTTTTTTAATTTCGACCTTTTTTAAATTTTGAAACTTCGACTTTATATATCTTCGACTTTGTGAAAAATTCACCTTTTCCTGAAATTTTGGATTCTTTTTTCTAAGAATCTGACTTTAAATTACGAATTTTTAAACTTTTGAGCAAACTGTATAAAACGAATTAAAAAAAATTGAAAATTTTGAATATTTTCAAAATTTTGACACAAAATTTCCCCTTTTCCTACCATTCCGCCCTTTTTTTCAAAACTTGGACTTTATTCTTTATTGTGGGCTCTTATTCGTCGACAACATTATGTTTATTAATTTTATTTAAATTTGACCTTATGATTTAATTTTTTTTAGTTTTGTGTTTAAAAATGAAATATAAGGATTACGAAGATTATTTTTTTAAATCTGAATGTTGCCAATATTTTTCTATTTTTCTCAAAATGAAATTTTAATGAAAATTGGAAAGTTTTTCCTAGACGTATTTTTATTCTACAAATTCTATTTTTTTCAAATTTTTATATTTTTCCCTTCATTCTAAGTTCCAATTTCAACTATATTGTTAGAATTTCCAGTATAAACGTTGTTTTTATATAAAATACGATTTTATCAAAATTGTTTAAAAATTTTGACTTTTCTTCAAAATTCTCCTTCTTACTGGAAATTTATGTTTTTGTTTTTATTTCGACTCTCGTAATTACGACTTTTTTGTAAATCTAACTTTCAAATTTGGATCTTATTAAAAATTTTCCCTTATTTTTGAAAATTTCGACCATTGAAAACATTAAACTACTTCGACTTTTTTCAAATTGTATTTACTTCATTGGAAAATTTATAATTTTTGTTTTTCATTGAATTAAATATTTTAAACTTTTCGATTTATTTGGAATATTTTCTGTTTTAAACTCTGACTTATTTTGAAAATTTCAACTCTTCCACAATTTCCCCTTAATTTAAATTTCGTAATATATTGTTGAGAAATTTTATCGAAATTTTCTATGTTGAAAAACATTTTTTTTTTGAAGTGTTCATTGAACATTTTTACTTTTTAAAACAAAATTAAATGTGGAGAAGATTTTGGTACAAAATTGTTACCTTTTTTTCAAACTTCGACATTTTCTTCAAAATTTTCAATTTTTCCTAAATTGTAATACTTTCAAATATTTTTTTTAAAAACAATGATTTTTTTTCCAGTTTGTATACCAAATTTTATTTAAAGTTCAATTTTATTTAAAAAATTCTACTTTTCAATATTTTGTCTCTTGTTAAATTTTCCTTGGATTACAATAATTCGAAATTTTCGATTTTTTATTTGAATCCCAACTTTTTTAAAAAATTTCTCTTTTTTTAAATTTTGACTTGTACTCGACTCGAATGTATTGTGAGAAATTTTATGGAATTTTCTACTATTTTGAAAAATTCTATTTTTTTAAAGTGTACATTGAACATTTTTACTTTTTAAAAAAAAAATTGAATTCTTAGAAGATTTTGATACAAAATTTTTAACATTTTAAACATTTTTTTTTCAAAATTTTTATTTTTTTTTAAATTCCACCGTTTTGAAATATTTTTCTTTAAAAATTTTCACTTTTTTCTGAATTTCTTCTTCAAATTTTATGTCAGTTTGAATTTTATTTGAAAAATGCTACTTTTCAAAATTTCCACTTTTTTGAAAATTTCGGTCTTTTACCATCAAAATTTTGAATTTCCCCAGAAGTTTTTACTTTTTTAGAATGTGAACTTGTTTTGAGTTTTCTATCAATTTTCAAAATTTCGACCTTCTTTTGAAACTTTCGATCTTTTTTTTTAAATTTTGATTTTTTTTTGAATTGGATTTTTTTTTAATTTCGTTTTTTTTAATTTCAACCTTATTTCAAAATGTTACTTTTTATCTTTGATTTTTTGAAAAATTCACTTATTCCTGAAAATTTCGATTCTCTTTTTCTTGAATAATCTGACTTTAAATTAGGAATTTTTAAAACTTTGAACAAATTCTATAAAACGAATTAAAAAAAATTGAAAATTTTGAAAATTTTTAATACTTTGACACAAATATTTCCCCTTTTCCTACCTTTCGGCCTTTTTTTTAATTTTGACTTTATTCTCTATGGTGGATTCTTGTTGGTCGGAAACATTATGTTTATTAATTTTATTTTAAATGGACCTTATTTGCTTAATATTTTATTTTTTTTATTTTGTGCTTAGAAATGAAACATAAAATTTACGAAGATTCTTTTCTTAAAATTGAATTTTCCCAATATTGTTCTATTTTTCTTGAAATGAAATTTTAATGAAAATTTTAAAATTTTTCCTAAACGTATTTTTATTATACAATTTCTGTTTTTATTTAAATTTTTTTATTTTACCTTTCATTCCAACATTACATTTCCCATTTCTACTTTATTGTTAAAATTACCATTATAAACGTTTCTTTTAATAAAATATGATTTTTTTCAAATTGTCAAGTTATTTTTTAAAATGTTGACTTTTTCAAAATTCCCTTTCTTGCTGAAAATTTACGTTTTTGTTTTTATTTTGACTCTCGTAATTACGACTTTTTTGTAAATCTAACCTTGAAAATTCGACTTTTGTAAAAACCTTTATTTTTGAAAATTTCGAATGTTGAAAACATTTAATTACTTCGACTTTTTTTACTTTTTTATCTACTTTATTTTGAAAATTTTGAATTTTCAGTTTTCATTGAAAATTTTCAACTTTTTTAAACTTTTCGATTTATTTTGAAAATTTTCAGTTTTAAATTCTGACTTATTTTGAAAATTTCAACTCTTTCACAATTTTTCTTTTTTTAAACTTCGACTCAATGTATTGTGCGAAATTTTAAGGAATTTTTCAACTGTTTTGAAAAATTTCACTTTTTTTTAAGTGTCCATTGAATATTTTCACTTTTTAAAAAAATTTTGGATGTTGTGAAGATTTTGATACAAAATTTCTACCTTTCCTGGAAACTTCAACCTTTTTTCTTCAAAATTTTTATTCTTTTCTTAATTCTAGTATTTTGAATTTTTTTTTTGTAAACGTTTATTTTTCTGGAATATGTACTTCAAATTTTATGCAGAGTTGAATTTCATTTGAGAAACTCGATTTTTCATTACCTCTCTGAAAATTATAGCTTGGCTATCGAAACGCGTTAAAGCAATCTTTGTTGTGTTTTTTAATCTTTCGTGTTTTCAGGAGTCAAAATTTGTATTTCAATTTGCGACTTTTCAAAATTTGGACTTTTCAAAAGTTTGTCTTTTTTGAAAATTTGAATTTTACTTGAATTTGAAATTTTCGTATTTTTATTTGAATCCCAACTTTTTTTTTTAACTTCTTTACCATCAAAAGTTGAAATTTCTTTTGAAGTAGTCACTTTTTTCTGGTCCTGGACTTCTTTTACGTTTTCTATCAATTTCAAAATTTCGACCCTTTTTGAACCCTTCGATCTTTTTTAAAGTTTCGACTTTTTTTTAATTTCGGTTTTTTTTTATTTTCGATTTTTTTAAATTTCAAACTTGTTTCAAAATTTTTACTTTTTCTTTCAATTTCGAATCATTGTATCTTCAACCTTTTGAAAAATTCACCTTTTTATCAAAATTTCAATTCTTTTTTTTTGAAGAATCTGATTCTAAATGACGAATTTTTTAAAATTTTGAACGAATTGTATAAAATGAGTTTAAACATATTTTGATTTTTTTCGAAAATTTTCAATATTTGCCCTTTTTTCACCATTCAGTGAGGACTTGTGTCTACAGAGAATCTTTTTTCTATAGAACTTCCAAGCTATGGAACTCGTTACCGAACGGAATTTTCCCCAAGAATTACAACCTATCCTTGTTTAAGAAGGCGATTCATTGCCATCTATCCTTGTTTCCGCATTCTACTCGCGGTGCTTTAAAGGCATAATAGGGCTATCCTTTGCGAGTGTATTGAACATAAAAAAAATGAGAGGCATAATAGGGTTGCCCTTAGCGAGTGGATTAAATTAAAAGAAAAAAAAGTCCGACTATTTTTTTAAAAAACTTCGACTATTTTTTTAAAAAAGTCCGACTATTTTTTTTTAAACTTTGCCCTTGCCTACTCAATGTTTTAATTTTTTACTCAAGATTGTAAGTTAAGAAATGAAATGTAAATGTTTCATAAAATTTTTGTATCTGAATTTTTCCCAATATTTCTCTATCTTTTTGAACTGAAATCTTAAAAAAAATTGGAAAGTTTGCCTAAGCGTATTTTTTTCTAGAAATTAGGTATGTTTTTTTTAACTTTGATATTTTTCGTTCATTCAAAGATTACACTTTCAATTTCTTCTTTAATGTTAAAATGTCGAATGTAAACGTTGTTTTTTTTATAAAATATGATTCTGTTATTTTACTTTATTTCCGAAATTTTCTAAATTTGACTTTAAGTGGAAAAATAACATTTTTCCGCTTTCATAGTTTGGGAAATCAAAGTAGATCCCTCTTAGCAATTATTTGGGTGCGCCACTACATGCAGTTGAAAATAATCTCATTTTTAATAAAGTATGTTTGTAGGGAAGCGTAGATGGGTACAAGAATAGTTTTAGAATAAAAAATCACGACTTTGGCTATAATATTAACATAGTAATAAATAATAAAAATAACAAGTATATTTTTTTAAGAAAACTGTCGATATAAAACTGGAAATTTCTATAGAGATCTTCTCACGAAAGATCCAAATTTTGTGAAAGAAAATTATTAATCTCATGAAAGTTGATGACATTTTTTAAGAAAAGTTTCGATATAAAATTGGAAATTTCTATAGAGATCTCACGAAAGATCCAAATTTTGTGAAAGAAAATTATTAATCTCGCGAAACTTGGTGACATTTCGAGAACCCTAAATATATAAAAATTTTTTTTAGAAAAACTTGTCAAGAAGAAGATTAAAATTTCCATAAATTCATTACATGAAATTTAAATTTTGACATAAAACTTGTTTATAGAAGAAAATTAAAATTTCCATAAATTCATTATATGAAATTTAAATTTTGATACAAAACGTCAATTTTGTCGTTATAGAGAAAAGCCCGACTTTTTGCTAATTTTTAGCAAATTGAAATATGGGAGGATAATTTGTAATGTTTACTTTTCATTTGGAAAAAAGCGAAATTTAGAGAGAAAATATAAATTTCTATTTTGTTAAAATAGTATCATGTGTAGCCAGTATTAAAAGCAATACATTCCCGGAGGACGATGTACAGATTTTAATAATATTATTGTTTAATATTTATTCGCGGTCTAAGTGCTTAGGCAACTCATTTTACACTTTCAATCCTGTTGCAATGGTTAACTGCGATATTGATGTGTCCTGATATAGCATTCGTCCTCGCTACATGATCACAACGTGTCGATAAGAGTACACTTTTGTCACATTATACGTGATCATTTGGGCATTATTACGTCTAACTTCGTTTTCGCTGTGAGCGTATTTATCGATGAAAATGGGACAGTTATTTTCTCGTAAACTTCAAGAAATGGCGCAGGCAATTGCCATGATAACAAGGACGCGGAAAGTCTTTTTATCATTTTTAATGTACCCTCGTGGAATTATTATACACTAGCTATATATAATGTATATAATGATGAAGTTTTTAAGGGCAACAAAAAGCTCTAAACGGCGGAAGAAAATTCCTCTTATTAGGTGGTATTGTATTTCAACCTGATACTTTATATTTACTTGTGCCAAAGGAGGTTTCCTTTTACTTTAAGGATATTCGGGAAAAAAGAATTTGACATGACAACGTAATATACCCAATATGCTGTCATTCACTCTACTTGATTATTAAATTTTAAACTTTTGCCTCCACCATTCAAACTTTCTCAGTATTCCTGACGTTGGTCGTTTAATATAGTTTTCTCTTCAATAGCATCTCATCTTAGGCAGTTGCGATTAATGTAGGGGTGCCCCAAAAGTCAGTCCTGTCTCCTGCTCTATTTCTGTTAGACATAAACGATCTCTCAGCTTCAACTTTCAATCCGATTTACAGCTACGCAGATGATAGTAGCCTGGTGGTTTTTTTTCCCCGACAAACCATTATCCGTCGCTGCTTCAGATCGACAAGGGAAGAGAAGATATAGATGATTAATCGGGATCTCGAAATCATTCTGGAGGGTAAGAATAATCTGGTCGACTTCAATGTTTCAAAAACTCAGGCTGCGGATTTCTCTAAGAAAACATCAAGGGATAAGGCAACGTACATACTAATGGACGGTAAAATCCTCCCCATGGAATCTAATCTGTCTATCCCAGGAGTGAATGCGAGCACTAATTTCTCTTGCGACCATCATGCGCACGCCATTGTCAAGCCCGCCTCTTAGAAACAAGGCCTTCGGTTTAGAGCTAAAAAGTACTTCATATCTTATCAGCTACTCACACTATACAAAGCTTAAGTTGGGTCAACACTGTTCTCATGTTTGAAGTTCAGCCCCAATCACACTTTAGCTCTTTTGGATTCAATTCAAAGAAGAGCGATTCATCTAATTGCTGAAGAGAGTTTGACCGATTCTCTCCAAACACTAGATGGTTGGTGACTTGTCTCTTTTCTACAAGTACTATCATGGAAGATGCTCACAGGGACTAAAAGGATTGATCCCTCCAAGGGCAAGATTCGTGAGGCATACAAGATAGTCAGAGGCAGCAAATTCCTGTGCGGTCCAGCTTGACACAGTGAGGACTTCTGTCTGGACTTCTTTTTTCTATAGAACTTCCAAGCTATGGAACTCGTTACCAAAAGGAATTTTCCCCAAAAATTACAACCTATCCTTGTTTAAGAAGGCGGTTCATCGCCATCTATCCTTGTTTCCGCATCCTACTCGCAGTGCTTTGAAGGCATAATGGGGTTACCCTTTGCGAGTGGATTAAATTTGAAAAAAAAAAACGCCAAGTTTTATTACTGTAATGTTCCAGACTAGACAATTTTGCGTAAAACTGTTTACTTATTATAAAATTGCTGGTAACTGCCTGCTTATTACTTAGGATGATTTAAATTTAAGAGCTCTTTTCTGGAGAATCTCCTTTCAGTGTAGCAACGTGTTTTTCAACAATGTATACGTTGGAAGGTATAATAACTGTCGGTGGAAGTGTGCAAAGATATATTGCCATCGAAACTCGGCGTTCTTGGCGAGTTTAACGACCAACATAATTCTAAACTGACTGGCTGAGGTTAAACAATGTTCGCAAAAATTACCTAATTTAAAGTTATTTTGAAGTCTCTTTACGTATATATTTTTTGTTGTACAACTAAACATTTCTCAAATGAAACCAAAAAATGTTCACGATTTTGGAGTAATAAAGAGCAATTTCCTTTTTGTTTGTATTTAATGGGATAACGATTTAAGGAAATTGACATGCATAAATGGCAATAGCATGGAGCGAAATGTGTGGGCAATGACCATATAATAACAGAACTAATACTGACTTTTCATCGATTATTTTCTGTTACTGAAATATTGAACAAGCTTGTTTACATTGCATAAATAAAAGCTAATGTAAACCATACACTGTGATAGATTTACTGTATGGAATAACCCAATTTTTAGTTTTTAAAAACGTAGTTTATGTACTATAAATCGAGTACAAATCGGTGTTGAATTATAAATAAGTTTCAAATTTATAGAGTGATTGACCACATTTTTAGTTGCAAGTTCAAGACTAGCTTTTATTTTCATCTAAATTTTAGCATTTCTACATCTGTTTAGTGTAACAAAAAACAATAAAAACGTGTTATTCATTTCAAAGCAAGATATGTGCTGTCGGACTATAAAACTTGACGAACTATTGTTCAATTAAAAAATGAATGTTTCAAACTAACTAATCTTTGCTAATTCTGAAGCGATATTCTAAATAAAGTATAAAAAAGTAACCGCAAACTCTTCAAGCTTCTGATTTGTTTTTTGTATTACCCAGGTTAGTTATGAGACAAATTAGAGGTCGCTCGTGTCTTGATTTGCATGAATTGTATGGGAGGATCAAGTTTTGAGAATTCTTGAGAATTTTTGCAGTTTAAACAAAGCGAAATAAATAACACAAAAGATGTAATTAAAAGTTCAAGTTTAAACTTTGAATTAGTGTTTTCAGCATTAATGTTGAAATTTCATGACTAAACTAAACTAAACTTTAACACTTTGAAACTAAATTCGAATATGCAACTTTAAACCCAAATTTTTGGAAAAAATATGGAATAGTCGTCTGTTATTTGATTCGACACAATAAATAATCTTTTTCTTCCTTTTAATTTACAGAATCATAGGTTAAAAATTAGAAATTATTTAAAAAGTTTGAAATCAAAAAACCATGACAAACTGAAAACATTTATATTTTTACATGTGATTTGATATTTAAAAAAATCCATCAAACGTCATGGCTTCTATCAAAAGGATTAGAATAAATTGAAGTAACTGTTGCTTTAAATTTAATTTTGTTTTCTGTGATTCAAAATGCAACATTTTTCGGAAATTTGACTCAGTATTTAGTTTCACTTATTAAATTAATCTTCAATTTTCTGCAAGTCAAAAGAAGAACTTCAAATGAAAAAAGATGGTATATCGTTTTAAAATTTTGAGATCAAAGATTTAAGAACATTTTTCAAAAATTTGCCAGTTTTTACTTTCACTTATTAAATAAATTTTTAATTTTTATTATAAAATTCTGCAAGTCAAAATAAAAAAAGTAAAATAAAATAATTCAGCCAAGAGAGAGTCGAGCTTGCACAATTAGGGGTCCGAACCAATTTCTCCAGTAAACTGTCAATATAACAAATTAAATCATTTTTACTTATATATAAAGTTAAAATTTTATCCAAATTTTATTGTGTTACAATTCAAAAATAAAAAGAAAATGTCTATTTGCAGATAGACACGCTTTTTTCGACAAGCAATCCAATAATTATGGAACTGACAACTGCGTTGATAATGTCTTAGATAAAAAGCATTCATTCGCAATTCGCAATAAGCCGATGACTAACACACTTTATGAGATTAGCTGGGATTTCACCGAAGTGTTCGATTCCAAGCGCAATTACTGCGTTGCGTGAGCAAGTGCCAACTCCGAAAATATGCATCTAAATGAAATAATGTAAAAAACGAATTTGATCTTCATTCTATCCTTCGGCTAAATCAAGTTTTTTAGTTGAACGAAAATATTACCACATGGGTCAAAAATCTTGGAATACAAGCACCTATTTTTCCATAAAATACTTTTTTTTCTTAAGAACTATTGCGATATCGAAAAAACCTGCAGTTTTCCGATAATCTATGGCCCCCTATCTACTAACTCTATTAAAATCTATATTTTATCTTTAGAAACCTAGGAGAAGTGGGGATGGTCATTTTTGACATATTTTGAGCTGTATCTTTAGGACGATTATACCGAAAATTAAAAAAAAAAGTATTTTGGTATCCTTAAAGGTTGGTTTCCAAACTTCGAATCTAATAAATGTTCAAACCTATTGGTCTGTGCATTAGAATCCTTGTCTTCTGGGAATTGTTTCCTTCTCTAGATGGCAGTGTTTCAACTGTTGGTAGTTCAGCTACCTATGATGCACGATGCACGCCTGGAGGGCTGCATGAATTTGTAGTCTAGGTTGCATTCTACTCGCATACAGTTGAGAAAAACGTTCAAAATTTCAAAAAAAAAACAAAATTTAGGAATAAATTAAATATTTACCTAATTTTCAAATTCTCAAATAGTGTCATTTTAAGAAAAAACCTAATATTTAACTTTTTCTTTTACACATGAAATGTTCAGAAAAAATCGAATGTTAAAAAAATTGATTTCGAAAAACAAATAATGATTTTTGAAAAATACCGTTGAAATCTCTTAATTACAAAAGCGATGAATTTCGGGAAAAAAATTTGGGAAGCTTGCAATTTCTAGAAAACAAAATTCAGAATAAAAACACAACTTTTTGGAAAAACTCGAAAATGTTAAAAATTTTAATAATCCCAAAATATTCCCAACGGTCGAATACTGTGAAAAAATTTTCAAAAACATTTTTATAGACATTTTCACTTCTTTACCTTAATTTAGACATAATATTTAAATTTTAATAAAGAAATTGAATCTATAAGAATATAAGAAATCTTTCTCTCGAAATTACCCAACAATATTTTTCTCAATATTTTGAATTGTTGTTAAGATGCCGATCTAAGGGAAAATACACGAATAAACGAGGAAGGAAGTCGAAATTAATTAAATAAAAATAATTATTAAGAAAAATGGCAGAATTTTCACAAAAAAAATGATTTTTAGAAAAAAGAGTACAAAAAGTATAATTTATAAAGTCAAAATTCTAAATTTTTGAAAAAAAACGAGGATTTTAAGAAAAATAGCGAAATAAGGTTTTTTCAAACTCGTTTTTTTTTTGAAAATTTGAATTTTTTTTTTGCTCTTGAAAAACCGAAACGAATTTAAAAAACAAAAATTCGAAATTTAAAAAAAAAGATCGAAATTTTGCGAAAAGGGTCGAACTTTAGTAAACATTCAAAATTCTTTAGAGAGAGTCTAATTTTATCGAAGGATGAATTTCAACAAAAAGGAATTTCGCGAATTTAATCTCGTGTGCTTGAATCATAAGCAGACATGTGCCTCGATCTGCCCCAACTCAAGTTAGAAAATGTCGAATATTGAGATAAAGGTCGAAATTTTGTGAAACGAGTTTCCAGAAAGTTGTATTTTATTTATAAACACTTCCAAGATCGATCAAATCTTGAAGAAAAGGGTAAATTTTGATAAACAAGACGAAATTTGCAGAAAATCAAAATTTAAAGAAAAGTCGAAATTTTAGGGAAAAGGATTTTGAGAAATGGTAAAATTTCTAAAAAAAATAACAATGAATTCTAAGATTAAAATTCGATATTTTATAAAAGGTGAATTTTGACAGAAGAATTTTAGAAATAAATTTTAAATTTCAAATGAAATTTGTGAAAAAGGACGAATTTCCAGAAATAAATCGAAATTTCGAGAAAATATCGATATCTTAGAGAAGGACAAATTTTGACGAATCGAATTTTTTTAGAAAAAGTCTCCTCAGTTGAATATAAATTTTCGTTTAGCTGTATGAGTCAGGGGGGCGCAAGTGCCCTATCCTGCCCTATTTCAGCTACGTCTATGCGTTTCAGTCAATCGCAACATTTATGAAACTGAGTGACTATGGTAATAATGTCTCAAGTAAAAAAATATTGACTCTCAATTCGCAATGAGTCAATCGCTAACACATTTTATGAGATCGCCTCGAATCGCGCTAAAATGTTCGGTTCCAACGGCAATTATTGTGTTGCGTGTAATTAATAAACATGTGCTAACTCCGAAAATATTCATCTAAATGAAATAATGCAAAGGACATTGGATCCTTCGACTAATGATTTTTATTAAAAAAAATTATATAAGTCAAAAAGCCTTGAAAAGCAAAACTTCAATTTTTAACTGAAATATTTTCTTCTCAACAACTATTACAATATTAAAAAATCTACAGTTTTTTGATAATCTACGACTAATTTGGTGGAACAAACTGAGTCTTGGTTATGGTTCAAAAATTGAAATACAAATCTGTCCCCTGAAACCAAGTAAGATTAAAAAAATACAACAAAGGTTGCTCTAAGGCGTTTCGATAGCCAAGTTATCATCTTCAAGCAGATACTCTCTCTCAATATTTGTATTTCAATTTTTACGAAATGTTTACAAAAAGGTTTAACGTTCCAGAAAAACCTAAAATTTAACTTTAAAAATTTTCAAAACTTCTGAATTAACAAATTGTTTAAACTCGAATTTTCATAAATTATCAAATATTCGATTTTGGTCAAAACTTCAAATGTTGTAAAAAAAAATATTGAAATTTAGAGATGAAAAACGAAAGTTTTATATTTTTTTAATAAATTTATTCAAAGTTTTCAGTGTGATTTGACATTTAGATATTTTCTGTACACTTTTGCTTTAAGCTATCGAGTTAATCATCAAAATTTTGTTTTCTTAAGCTCAATTCACTCGCAAAAGGCACCCCTGTCTTTCAAGTTAAAAAACAGAATTTTTAAGAAATAAATACAAATTTAGTAGAAATCATGTAACAGAAATGTTAAGGCCTCCATTTAGGTCAAAATATTATTAATTTAACTTTGAATATTCGACTTATTTTATCGAAATTTTCCAGGAATAGTATTCCACGAATTTCTTGTTCTTGTCTTTCAATTTCTTGTTCTTGTCTTGTTCTTGCTGTAAGAACAAGGCACGAAATTTGTGGGCAAAAGTAAGACAGGACAACTTGGTTTCAAGGGACAAGATTTGTATATAAATTTTTGAAGATGACCAAGCATCTAGTTCTAGGTATGCAACGAATGTTGGTTTTCCCAAGTACGCGAATGCCAAGAAATATTAAAAAAACACAACAAAGGTTGCTCTAACGCATTTCGATAGCCAAGCTATCATCTTTAGAGAGATACTCAACAGCACTAAAGAGTATCTCTCTGAAGATGATAGCTTGGCTATCGAAACGCGTTAGAGCAACATTTGTACTGTTTTTTAATCTTTCTTGGTTTCAGGGGACAAGATTTGTATTTCAGTCAACGACTAAATATGTAGTAACTATATTAAAATTTAAATTATAGCTTTAGATTTCAAGGAAATCAGGAGTGGATGGCAATTCCTTGCAGATTTTGAAGTGTACACCTGTGTTCCTCTTTCAGTTGATACCCCACACGATATGTTAATTAAATATGGATTTTTCGGTGATCAAACTAAGTCCTTATTTTATTATCAACTATTTTTTTTCACCAGTCTTTGATTGGAGATATTTTCGTAGTTCAACGAGAACTGCAAATTCTAAATTCCTAAGTTACATAGTTTTCAAGAAAAATCTCTCTTTAATAGACGGGCAGACAGTTACAAAAAGGGTTATATTTTCCTTTTAAAGGTATAGGAGAACCATAAAAAAACCACTGCAAAATTCAAAAAATTATTTATGCAAATGTCAACTCGTTCCTCAAAATTACGTTGGGTTGTCCTTATTTTTTTTTAATTGAAACTTTTAAATTGTTAAATATTTCTGATTAAATTAGAAATTTTAAAAAAATGAGAAATTTAGAAAAATGTGGAAGAAAAATTTTACGATTTTAAGACACAATACAGGATCAAGTGAAGTAATTGTAAACGATTTTGGAAGTTTGAAGTTCAGAGCTCCATGTATTCCTGATTAAAATTAAATTAGGGAATCTATATCACTGATACATTTAGTTATTAAGTTTTATGTTAATTTATATTGGTTCACAAATTTTAATGCCCGCTATATTTTTTCACGTATTGTACTGATCCGCGGGCCACAAAAATTATGAAACGCTGTACTATTGTATCGTAGATATTAAATCTTGGTTAATTAAACATACCAAATTAATTGGAACTCGATTAATAATTTGTAGGGAAATAATTATACCTATCTTTTGAGACTATTTCAATGGCCTAAATTATCCCTATCGTGCAAGATTTTAAATTTATTTTGTTTATTAATATATAATGAAAATTGATTTTTAGTAGCTTTACTTATCAGTCTGCAGGTAAAATCAATATTTTGCATATTACAGAGTTCCACTAGTTGTAAAACTTAATTAATAAAAGCAAAAAGAGTCAACGAAATTAACAAATTAAATCAAGATTAGTTAAATTATTCTACACATTTGCCAAAAACATGTAGTCGTCTCTAAAGATTCGTAACGTTTTCATATATTTATGTAGCTATACTTTTAGTTAGGAATGAACAATATTGACAAAACAACAATAGCAATACATTAATGTCTGAAGATTGCATATCAATGATTGATAAAAAATCAAATCCAAACTATCGATTTTTTTAACATCAATGTTGCAAAATGTTGACCATTGTAAATACATTCTGGAATTGTCTGGAAAACATCTATCAGTTTTATTTCCCAAAATTGAAACTTCTAAAAAAAGGAAAGAAAAAATAAAAAATATCGACAAATGCTTGAAATTTTTAGATTAAAAAATTGCAAAGATATTTTTCTCCAAATTTCATGCCAAAACTTTGAATTTTTTTCTCGAAATTGGTCGACCTGTTTCAGAATTTTTTTTCAATCAAATTTTGAAACAGTTTTATTAAATTTACTTCATTTAAAATTTCCATCAGTTTATCAGACATTAGTCTTGAGTAAGATGTCCCCTGAAACCAAGAAAGATTAAAAAGCACAACAAAGGTTGCTCTAACGCTTTTCGATAGCCAAGCTATCATCTACAGAGAGATTCTGATTAAAAACCACAATAAAGGTTGCTTTAACGCGTTTCGATAGCCAAGCTATCATATTCACAGAGATACTACAATTAAAAAACACAACAAAGGTTGCTCTAGCGCGTTTCGATAGCCAAGCTGTCATAAATTGAAATACAGAACTTGTCCCCTGAAACCAAGAAAGATTAAAAAACACAACAAAGGTTGCTCTACTGTGTTTTTTAATCTTTCTTGGTTTCAGGGGAGACAGTTCTGTATTTCAATTTTTGAAGATAACCAAGGACCAGTCCATTCCATCAAAGCTATCATCTTCAGAGAGATACAACAATTAAAAAACACAACAAAGGTTGCTCTAACGCATTTAAATAGCCAAGCTATCATCTTTAGATAGATACTGATTAAAAAACACAACAAGGGTTGCTCTAACACGTTTTGATAGCCAAGTTATCATCTTCAGAAAGGTACTAAATCAGTATTTCTCTTTGTTTCAGGGGATAAGATTTATATTTCAATTTTTGAAGATAACCAAGGACCAGTCCGTTCCACCAAAGCTATCATATTCAGAGAAATACAACAATTAAAAAAAATAACAAAGGTTGCTCTAACGCATTTCAATAGCCAAGCTATCATCTTCAGATAGATACTGATTAAAAAACACAACAAGGGTTGCTCTAACGCGTTTTGATAGCCAAGTAATCATCTTCAGAAAGGTACTGAATCAGTATTTCTCTTGGTTTCAGGGGATAAGATTTATATTTCAATGTTTGAAGATAACCAAGGACCAGTCCGTTCCAGTAAACTTGGGTAAGATATTTATGTTGTTTAAATGTAAAAGGTAAAGCATATCTGCAGTTTGAAACCAGCGAACTGATAAAACACAAAAAAGACCAAATTCCATTTCATACAGAAGTTTCACATCAGCTTGTTTTAAATATGTATTTCAATACATTTTATTTTTTAACGCAGATCAATTAACGAGCTTACAATCTATAAACTGCAGACTATTCAAAGGATCATTTTACATATAAATTCGAAATAAAAGACATACTTCTGTTTTTATTTCGAGGAGTTATTTCAACAGATACGCTTTTTAAAGTGGCGCTCGTGTTTTCTTAACGGAGTGTTGAAAACACGTAAAGTATTTTACGCTAAAGCTTTTATGATATCGCTACTTTTAGAAAGAGTTTGCAGATATTTTTATGTTCAGAGAAAAAGTATTTAAGCTTAGTTTCCCTTTACATTCCAAATCGCGAATTGCACTTAAAATATTAACATTAACGCTTTTCTCTTTTTGTATATTGCTTTAATTTATGCCTAATTATTTATTTATTCAATACTCTTAAATGAATTGGTAGAGGGGGATTCAACAAAAACTTGTTTAATTAAATCTAATTAAATATTAACCAAGTTGCTCCTAGTTGTTCAAAGCTGACGTAATTACACCATTAACATTATCCTCTTTGATCAGATATTCACTGAGGATAAGGGCAATGTCAGTATTGATATTCTCTGTATCTTCTTTGCGAAGTAGTGTTATTTTTATTCATGTTTTATCAGCTTTTCCTACGCCCGTTACTCCTACAATAATTGAAATATAAATCTTGTTCCCTGAAACCAAGAAAGATTAAAAAACATAAAAAGGATTGCTCTAGAGATACTCAGCATCTCTCTGAAATATGATAGCTTGGCCATCGTAAACGCGTTGTTGTGTTTTTTAATCTTTCTTGATTTTAGGGAACAAGGGTGTTTTTGAATCTTTCTTGGTTTCAGAAGATTTGTATTGCAATTTTTGAAGATAACGAAGGACCAGTCCATTCCAGCAAAATTATCCTTCTACAATTACAGATTTTCAGTACACTTCTGTTAATCTAGAAATCTCTCAGATATTGCCAATCCTTAAGAGAAGGTTACTGAAAATCTAGAATTGTGGAAGAAGTAACTGGCGAAGGAATAGGATAAAACCAAATGTGCTACCCTGTGAGTTGAATTTTTTTTTGAATATTTTAAAATTTAACGTGAAGCTTTTTACTTCAAAGTTTATGCGAGCGCCCAAAATTCGATTTACTATTTCTACACGGTGGCCCAGAAGAAAATGTCCACATTTTAATTGTTTGATTTATTTTTTATTAGTGGGTTACTTTTTACCATATTTTTACAAAGTACAATAATGCATAAGTTTTTAGACATTTGAGTCAAAAGTCTTGCAGCTACAATCAATTTTTATACAAAGTGCCTCGAAAATATTTATCATTTTGAGTGTTTCGCAAAAAAAACCAAGATGTATTTTCCTTTGAAATCGGCAAATTTTCATCCTGGGCCCCTCGCATGATTGTGTAGGTTGTTACCCCGCACAAACGCGTTAACCAAGAGGGGGGCGTTTTCGGTGAATATCTAGTCAGAATTTCCCAAACTTTTTAGAATTTAAAAGTTTCAATTTTGGTGGAACGGACTGGTCCCTGGTTATCTTCAAAAACTGAAATACAAATCTTGTCCCCTGAAACCAAGAAAGATTTTAAAAAAATCTCTCTGAAGATGATAGCTTGACTATCAAAACGCGTTAGAGCAACCTCTGATTGTGTTTTTTTAATCTTTCTTGGTTTCAGGGGACAAGATTTGTATTTCAATTTTTAAAAGTTTCAAGCCAAATTATTAAATTTAAAAGTTTCAACTCCTAGAAGAATTGAAATTTGTTAAAAAGCTACACAAGCTTTGACACGAAATTTTTTTTGGTGGAACGGACTGTTCCTTGGTTACCTTCAAAAATTGAAATACAAATCTGTCCCCTGAAACCAAGTAAGGTTAAAAAACACAACAGTTACTCTAACGCCTTTCGATAGCCAAGCTTCAGAGAAATATTCTCTCTTAAAATTTGCATTTCAATTTTTTTTAAATTTTTACGAAATTTTGACAAAAAGTTTGAACTGTCCAGAAAAACTTAAAATTTGACTTGAAAAATTTTCAAAACATCTGGTTTAACAAATTGTTTAAACTCGAGATTTTCATAAATTATCAAATATTTGATTTTGGTCAAAACTTCAAATGTTGTAAAAAAAATATCGAAATTTAGAGATAAAAGTCGAAAGTTTTATATTTTTTTAATAAATTCATTCAAAGTTCTCACCGTGACTTAGAATTTGGACGTTTTCTGTACATTTTAGCGTTTAGCTATTGAATTAAAATTTTGTTTTCTTAAGCTCAATCCACTCGCAAAAGGCACCCCTGCCTTTCAAGTTTAAAAATGGAATTTTTAAGTAAATAAATACTAAATTTAGGAGAATTCATGTAAAAGAAATGTTAATGCCTCCATTTAAGTCAAATATTATTAATTTAACTTTGAATATTCGACTTGTTTTTCCAAAATTTTCCAGGAATAGTGTTTCATGAATTTCTTCTTCTTGTCTTGCTTTTTTCTTGTTCTTGTCTTGTACTTGTTGCAAAAACAAGGTAAGAAATTAGTGAAGCAAAAGCAAGACAAGACAACTTGATTTGAGGGGACAAGATTTGTGTATCAATTTCTGAAGATAACCAACATCAGTCCGTTCTAGGGATTTTTGGTGGAATGGACTGGTCATTGGTTATCTTCAAAAATTGAAATACACTGTACTACACATAACTGAGTATCCTCTGAAGATGACAGCTTAGCTGTCGAAACACGTTAGAGCAACGTTTGTTGTGTTTTTTAATCTTTCTTGATTTCAGGGGACAAGTTCTGTATTTCAATTTTTCATTCTAGGGATGTACCGAATATTGGTTTTCCCACATTCGCGAATACGAATGCGAATATTCATTTCAAACATTTGCGAATGCAAATGCGAATATTGGCTGTTTCACTAACACTTGAAGAATTTTGTGAGAAAACTCGCAATTTCCAGAATAAAAATATTTCTCATACAATTTTTATTTTCATTTAAATTTTAAATCATCTCGAAATTTACAAGAAATATTGGTCTCCGCACTTCGAAAAATTATGATTCTCAAAGTGTTTACATTTTTATTAAAATTTTAATCCAATTTTAAAAAAATAAACCAATTTTGAGAAAAAACCGAATTTTGGTTAAAAAGCTTTATTTTAAGTAGAAATTTAGTCGAAACTACAAGAATAAGACGAATTTTAAGAAACAGGTTGAAATTTCCAGACAATCAAAATTTCGAAAAAAAACCATGAAATTCTTATAAAATATTGAAAATTTTAAGAGAAGAAAGTAGAATTTTGAGATAAAGTCGTAATTTAGAAAAACACGAATTATAATTACAAAGATCCAGTTTTGGTATCAAGTTCGAATTTTCCGGAAATCAAATTTAATGTAAAAACCTGACTTTTTGAAAAAACTTGCTTGAAAAATATCAACATTCTTAGAAAAAGACGATTTTCGAAATAAAAATCGCAAGTTTCTAAAACCCAAACAAATTTTTTTTAAAATATCAAAATTTCGAGAAAAATATCGACATTTTGAGAAAAAGATCGACCTTGTGGGAAAAAGAATCGGAATTATAATAAAAACGTCGAAAAAAAGTCAAAATTTTCCAGAGAATCTCAAATGTTGTCGAAATTTCGAAAAAAGGGCGAATTTTGGGGAAAATTTCAGGAAAAAAGTCGAAATGTAAAGAAAAAGAGTCGAACATTTCTTGACCAAATATTTATTTTTTAACGTTGCTCCGCTGTGACATCAGAAAATATTCAACATCGAAAAAAGTCAAAATTTTTCAGAAAAACTTAAATGTTGTCGAAATTTCGAAAAAAGGGCGATTTTTAGGGAGAATTTCAGAAAGTAAAGTCAAAATGTCAAGAAAAAGAGTCGACATTTCTTGACTGAATATTTATTTTTTATTTCAGAAAATAAAGTCGAAATGTCAAGAAAAAGAGTCGACATTTCTTGACTGAATATTTATTTTTTAACCTTGCCCCACCGTGATACCAGAAAATGTCCACTATTGAGATAAACTGCGAAATTTTGAGAAACAAGTAGGAATTTGAAATTTCTGTAAGTTTTAGTCTCTTTACGAAAATTCAAAATTTTTAAAAAATATTTTTTAAAATTTCCATATGAATATTATTTGAAAAAGTATCATTTTCTTACCAATTTTCCAGAAAGAGCCAAAGTTTGATAAATAAGTCAAAATTTTCAGAAAGATAAATTTAAGAAAAAAGTCAAAATTTTCATAAAAGTCGAATTTTGAGAAATAACCAAATTTTAAAAACAAGAAACAGGTTGAAATTTCCAGACACTCAAAATTTCGAAAAAAAACCATGAAATTTTTAAAAAATATTCAAAATTTTACGAGAAGAAAGTAGAATTTTGAGTATAAAGTCGTAATTTAGAAAACCCGAATTATAATTACAAAGATCCAGTTTTGGTATCAAGATGAAATTTTCCGGAAATCAAATTTAATGTAAAAACCCGACTGTTTGAAAAAACTTGCTTAAAAAATATCAAAATTTTTAGAAAAAGATGATTTTCGAAATAAAAATTACAAGTTTCTAAATCTCAAACAAATTTTGAAATAAATATTAAAATTTCGAGGAAAATATCGAAATTTTGAGAAAAAGATCGACATTTTGGGAAAAATATCGAAATTTTAAGAAAAACGTCGAAAAAAGTCAAAATTTTCCAGAGAAACTAAAATTTTGTCGAAATTTCGAAAAAAGAGCAAATTTTGGAAAAAATTTCAGAAAAAAAAAGTCGGAATGTCAAGAAAAAGAGTCGATATTTCTTGACTAAATATTTATTTCTTAACGTTGCCCCACTGTGATATCAAAAAATATCCACTATTTAAAACTTCGAAAAAAGTCAAATTTCCCAGAGAAACTCAAATGTCGAAATTTTGAAAAAAGGGCGAATTTTGTGGAAAATTTTAGAAAAAAATGTCGAAATATCAAGAAAAAGAGTCGAAATTTCTTGACTGAATATTTATTTTTTAACTTTGCCCCACTGTGATATCCACTATTGAGATAAACTGCGAAATTTTGAGAAACAAGTTGGAATTTGAAATTTCTTTAAGTCTCTTTACAAAAATTCACCAAAATATTTTTTAAAATTTCCATATAAATATTATTCCAAAATTTTTACTTTTTTAAAAATTTTACAGAAAATGGCGAAGTTTGATCAATAAGTCAAAATTTTCAGAAACATGAATTTAAAAAAGAGCCGAAACTTTCAAAGAAAGTCGAATTTTGAGAAATAACGAAATTTTTAAAAACAAAACGACAATGAGATAAAAATTAGAAATTTTGAAAAGTCGAATTTTGATAGAAGTCGAATTTTGGAATGAATTTGAAATTTAAAAAAAAAAATAGAAATTTTGTGAAAAATTGCGAATTTTGAGAAATAAGTCGAAATTTCTAAAAAATGTCGAAATATCAAGGAAAGGACTAACTTTCAGTAAAAAATAGACATTTCTGGGAAAGGCTTCTGCAGTTGGGAACATAAATTTTCTGTTGGATGTATGAACCAGGGGGGAGCAAACGTCCCACCCTGCCATAATGTAGCTAGCTAATAGGAAAAAACTGAATATTTATTTTTAAACGTTGCCCCACTGTGACATCAGAAAATATACACTATTGAGATAAACTGCAAAATTTTGAGAAAGAAGTTGGAATTTGAAATTTCTGGAAGTTTTAGTCTCTTTACGAAAATTCAAAATTTTTCAAAAAATATTTTTTTTAATTCCATATGAATATTATTCGAAAAAGTATTCCTTTTTTACGAATTTTTCAGAAAAAGGCGAAGTTTGATAAAGACGTCAAAATTTTCAGAAAGATAAATTTAAACAAAAAGTCAAAATTTTCATAAAACTCGAATTTTAAGAAACAGCCAAATTTTAAAAACAAATGGTCCAATTTTGAATTAAAAACCTTCAAGTTTTCTGCAAGTTTTAAAAATTATTCGAAGTTTCTTGCAAATTTCGGCTTTTTTTTAATTTCCACTTTGATAATTTTTGAATTTTCCGTAAATTACGACTTTTTTCGAAATTCCAATTAATTTCTAGTAATTTCGAGTTTTCCCAAGCGACTTTCTTTCGAAATGTTGATATTTTTCTTCAAGTTTTGAATTTGTTTGCTAAATTTCGTGTTTAATTCGAAATTTTGACTTTAATTGTGAATTTTCTGCAAATTTCGATTCAGTTTTCAAAATTTTGATTGTTGAATTCGAAACGTTGATCAAAATTACGAACGTGTTGAAAGAATCTTATTTTAAGAAGATGTTTTTCATAAATTTAGAACTTAACGTTAACATCTTGACTTTTTTTCGAAAGTCTGAAATTAAAATTGAAATTTCGACTTTAATCTCGAAATTTTGGCCTTCATCTTAAAATTTCGACTTTTTTTCTCGAAAATTCTACTTCTTTATCGAAATTTCAACTTTAATCTTAAAATTTCGACCTTTTTCTACAAATTCGAGATTAAAGTCGAAATTTTGACTTTCATATCGAAATTTTGACTGCAGATAAACTCAACACTTCGACTTTTATTTTGAAATTTTAGAGAAAAAAAGTGGAAATTCCGAAGTTAACCTCTATGGTTGTGTTAGGTAGATGAAGATTACGGTAGGGTGTGTTTAGTAATTTTAATCGGTCATACCCCAAATTTTGACTTTTTCCTAGAGAGTTCCATGTTAAAATCGAAATTCGGGAAAAAACTTCAAGAAAATGTCGAAATTTCGAGATTAAATCAAAATTTTAAGATTAATGTCGAAAATTTGACTTTAATCTTGGAATTTTGAAAAAAAGTTGATATTTCGGGTTGCTATCTTGAGAAGGAACTCAAAATTTCCCCTTTAAACCCAAAAATTATATAACTTTTTTTTATTGATGGCCTTTCTAGGCCTAATTTTACTAATTATTTGTTGTGAAATGATAATTATTTTTCCTTCCGAATTCTAACTTAACTTATATTTTATTTTATCTATTTATTTGATCCAAATTTTGGCTTAAAGCTTAGAAATCTACGTTTTTTAAGCCAAAAATTACGTTTCAAGAATAAGATATTCAAAAAAAGTAGACATTTCGAGATTACAGTCCAATATTGGAAAGAACATCAACATTGAAAGGTAAAATTTAAAATTTTAATAATTTCCACTTTAATTTCAACCATTTATAAAATATGCCCCAATTTTTTATAAAAAATCAAAGTTAAATTCCAAATTTAAAGAAAGAATTCAAAATTCGGGAAAAACTAAAATTTATAAAAATAAAATTTGGTTTAATACAAAACTTTGGAAATTTGAATAATAAATAAATTTAAAAAATATCGAAACTTTTAAAAAAGCTAAAATTTTAAAAAAGAATTAAAATTTTGGGACAAAATTTTGAAAAATGTTACAATTTTTATAGAAGACTTAAATTTTAAAAAAATTTCATTTTTTTTTTTTTTTCAAAGAAAGTAGAAATTTTGATAAAATTCTTTCAAGAAGGGTGAGACAAAATTTTGTTAAAATGCCAAGCTTTATAAAAATCGGAATTTTCAAGAAAAGTGAAGTTTTGAGAAAATAAATAAAGTCAATATTTGCAAAGAAAAATAATCGACAATTTAAAAATACAGTGAAATTTTTTTTAAAAAATCGGAAGTTTATCAAAAAGCGAAATGTTCCGAAAATTACAAACTTTGGAATTCTAAAAATGTCTACATTTTTAAAAAATCAAAATTTTGAAATAGGAATTACCATTTTAAAGAAATTAAAAGTCGAAATTTTGAAAAATGATAAAATTTTCATAAAAAAATAATATTATCTCTTAAATTCAAAATTTCCAAAGTAAGTGGAAATTTTGAAAACACTCGAATTTTTTTAAAAAGTCAGACTAGATTTTGTAAAAATGGCAAACTTTAAAAAGGTCGGAATTTTCAAAATTAGAGGTGTTTTGAGAAAGTATCAAATTTCAAAAATGTTTGAAGTCCATTAATTTTCAAAAATAGTTACCATTTTAAAGGGTCCAAATTTTCAAAAGAATTCAAAATTTCTTAAATCATGAAATTCTACAAAAATTCAAATTTTCAAAAAAATCGAACTTTTGAAAAACAGACAAATTTAGAGAAAATATCAAGATTTTTAGAAACACCGACATTTTCTTAAAAAGTTGAAATATTTGAAAAAAGAGCCATGATTTCCAAAAAAAAGTGGTAATTTGATAAATTCGAATTTTGTAAGAAAGTTTTTTGAAGCGAAGAGTACGTTTGAAAATTAAAATTTTCAAACAAAGTGGACATTTTGAAATTACGTTCATTGAAGAAAAACATTTAAAAGTTAGACTTAATTTTTTTTTAATTTCGACTTCAATCACATACGTATACAAAAAATGTTCGATTTTTCGATAAAAATTTAAGATTAAACTCCAGGTTTGGAGAAAAAAGCTCAAATTTCGGAAAAAAACTAGAATTTGTAAAAGTAAAATTTGGTTTAATACAAAATGTTAGGAAAGATTCGAGATTTCAAAGAAAATTTGGAAGTAATAAAATTGCACATTTCAAATTTAAACATTTTGATAAAAGTTTATAATTTCTGGAAGTAAGTATTAAAATTTTTTTACTAAAAACTTTTCAAATATTCTAAAGGTAGAAAGTTGGGTTAAATTTTGAGAATTCTGTTTTGGTTTTTATTTTTGGTTATTATTTGACTCAAAATTTAGACTTTTTAAAAATCTTGCTTTTCTTTGAAAATTTCTTTGTAGAAGAAATAAAAGATTAAAAAGTCGAAAACCTAAAACAAATGTTTCTTGAAGCTAGACATTTTAATAAAAAGTGGGTTTTTTATTTAATTTTTTTTGCTTAAAGCCCAAAATTGACCAAAAAAAAAGGCGACATTTTGAGGTTACAGTCGGAAAAAGCACAATTCTTGCTAGCAAGACAAAAATCGAACCATCAATTTGTTGCTGGATTGAACCATCAATTTGTTCCTGGATCGAACCAGCAATTTCTTGCTTGTTCGATTTTTGTCGTGCTAGCAAGAATTGTGCTTTCTTCTTGTTCTTGCTGGTTTGCTAGTTAGGTAGATTTGGCAAGACAAGAAGTAACACAACTTCTTGATTTACGCAGCAAGACAAAACAGGAAGTTAGCAAGCAAGGCGAGAAATCTTGCTCAGTGCATCGCTAACCTCAAAAGTAAAACTTTTTAAAAAGTCGAAAGCGTTGAACTTGAAATTTCGAGAAAAAATTTCGACTTTTTTTTTACAAAGAATTAAGTCCTAAAAACCTTTTTGTGCATTTAAAGCAGAGAAAAATTGTTTTATAATATTTATAGAACATTATTGTCGACAGTTTTCGATAGTCAATAAAATTTAATGAACACTCTACCAAAGGTACCAAACTGAGACGAGAGTCACTTGAAATTAACATAAAATGTTGGAACTGTAATGAAATACTTTGTAAAAAAGTATATTTGATAACCTGACTAATAAGGTTTTATAAAGCGTGTATCATAAAATAACATTTTCCTTATCACTATCTTGGAATTTATAAAGTATTTGTTTCATTGCGGTTTTAATTGAACAGATAAATCGGAGAAAGAAAATTAAACCAAGGATACATTCATTTAATTTTCCAAATACGTTACAAATTCTTATCAGTTGCGCATTAACTTGCAATGGAGTTGTATCGTTGGGGGAAAAACATGCTTTAAACGTCAGAAAGCATCATAAACCTTATTTAAAATGGAAGTATTTAATTCTCCAAAAAGGTTACAATTTTTTATCTGTCGTCCATTAGGCTGCAAATAGAATTGTATCAGCTGGGGAAACATGTTTTTCATTTCAGGAAATATCATAAATATTTTAAAAAATAAACACGTTTTATGGATTTACAATTCATCCACTACAAAGTTCCGCAGTAAATCAAAGTAATAAAAAGTAATAAATGTGTTTTATTTTTTATCCATTTGTTTCGAGTCGTTAACGTACATTGTAAAAACATTACAATGATATAATTTTCAAATTCATTCCACATAGGCGTAATATTCCGCAGAGTTTATTGATAGTGTAAAATATTATCCAGTTTATCAAAAAAAAAGTGATTTTTAATAGCAAGCAGGATCAAAGGGGAATTATCTGGGGTACATTTAATTCATCATGCTATTAACACATAACTTACATGTTTCGGAATGATATGGTTAAAATATCGCGATCAAATCAGAGGACTTGCTGGAACTGAGGAGCGCCTTAGAAATGATTCCGTGAGCGTCTGGACGCCCACCATGGCGCATGCCTCTCTACCAAAACAAGGCGTGTTCAATATCATTTTACCCTACATTCACTTATTTTACGTTGCTGCAAGTTCAATTTGTCTTTAATTATTTATATATACCGAATATTCCATTGAATAAATGTAAAAACAACCCGATGACTGATTCATAGGAGTCAATATATCAGTCGATAGTGGAGCTTTTTGCTGGTTTTTATATGAGACGCAACAGCATTTCTCGTTCAGGGTTAACACGACCTGGTGTAACCGAATTGTACTTTGACCCACAAAGGATGAGCGAAAACTCTGCTCCACTTCCATATTAACACCCTCACTATAGAAATTCGCACAGACAGCTAATAAGTGGGTAATGAATTCGTAAACCGTTCCGGAAGGGTAGATTTTACGCGTACAGTGAATTTAGCTGGTTCTGGTTTACATTTGAAGCGTAATCGATTCCCAGGTGTCTTGCTAGCAGTAACTTGGTTACTTTTCTTGATTGGAAGAAGAAAAGATAACGAATAATTATCGAATAATTCCCAATCGAACTATTGAGCAATAATTAAAGTCTGTAAAGGGATAAACAGACTGTTAATTAACAGGCCGGTATGCATAGCATTTAAATTAATTTATTTGGAATTCGACAAGTAAATTCATAGTTTTCGTATAGTTGCATAACTAGGAACCAACAGGATCTTGTGCAAGGGACTATTCAGGGTTCTCTGTTTCTTAAAAATGTATGTTGCAGAATCGTCATCGACATTTTTTTTCAAGAATGTCTTAGATCTCAAATTACAGAAAACAATATCAACTTTATATCAAAGGGTCATCCACAACTAACCTAAAATCGATTTTGGTCATTTTTCTTTCCCCACAACCAAGCTCTAACTCCGACTGAAACGAACTGCAACCCTAGAAATGCACAAAATAATCGTGAATTAATTCCAAACTTGGAGAGAAAAAAGCAAAGTTTCAAAATTAAAATCATAATTTAGGAAGAGATGTTTTAGATTTGTAACCAAAAATTCTCGAAATTTCGAGAAAAACTGGAATATTTCCAGGTTACAGTTGATATTTTCAAGATACTTAATATTGTTACGGGCTTATCGGTTCGAATTGATTATTAACACGTGAATTGAATAATACCCACTTTATTACCAAACTAAACTCGGAATCCTACAACTGAATAATGAACTCACTTATTTACTTCTAACTACTAACTCACTAATTACACTGACTGACTAACTGACTCGAGGGAAAGGCGACCGCCTTATATAGCTTTGGCTTCCAGGTTCTAGAAAAATCTCGCAGATAAGGCTTATCGTTTTCCGAAATTTCTGGAACGCTTATCTGCCATTTGCTTCATTATTGCGGCAGATTTCCATTTATCAGATCTTTATAGAAACTTTACTTACGTACTAAATTCTACAATTTACATTTCGTTACAATATGATTAGAAAATTACAAAATTTAAAGCTTCAAAGTAGAAACTTAAAAAAAAAACTACAAAGAGTGTTAAGTTTCAGTGTAGAAATTTGGGAAAAATGTCTAAATTTTTAAATTGAAATTTTATAAATTGACATTTACATAATCGACATTTGTTATAAAAACTTAAAATGATAAGAAAAAAAATTGAAAGTTGCGAAAAATGTATTAGAAGAATTGAAATTTTGACAATTACCCAAAATAAAAAAAGCGAAATTCTGAGCTTGCAGGTACATTTAGGAAAAAATTGACTGAATTTTTTAGAATAAAATTCACAGTTTCTCAAAAAGAAGTAATAATAATATATTGAGTTTCGAGTTTATAGTCGAATTAACTATTCAAATTTACTATTAAAATTTTCCAAAAAGATAAACATTTAAACAATAGCCTGGAAACTAGAAAAACGTAGACATTTCGATGAGCAAAAGACCTTCCAGAATTTATACAAGAATCTCAAATTTAATCTTGAAGATTTGAAAAAAGAAAGTATAATTTCGAACTTCGAATTGATGTCGCAATTTCAAAATGAAATTAAAATGCCAGAGTCAAATTTTGAGTTAAACTCGTAATTTTCGGAAGGATAATGACAACTGAAATGATTTTTGAGGTAAAAGAAGCTTCTAAATAAACACTTTACTAAAAAATGATTGTTTTTAAAGAAATCGAATATTTCTAGGTTCCAATCGAATTTTTAGGAAAAATAGTAAAAATTAAAAATGTGATTTTTAACGAAAAGACGAAGTTTTAAGAAGAAAGAACTGTGACGTATAAGAAAAGATTCTCGTTATATTAAGAAAAGTTGACAGTTAACAATAAAAATCAATTAAAAAATCTATATTATTAGAAAAAAACCAAAAGTGTTAAGGCAAACACCAACTAAAAAGTAACCATTTTATATTTTAAACTACCAACAGGCTCGGATCCAATAAGTGCGAAGCCTGATTAGATTTTTCTTTGCGGGGCCCTCTATTCTTTTTTTTTAGTTTTCGTTTTGGCTGAGGAGCCAATATTTGTACTGTTACCGAGGTCATATGTAAAACAAAACAAATCGAACTCTTTCAATTTAACAAACTATGAAATTGCCTAAACTGTTTGTAACTTTGGATAACTGATTATATAAAGTTTTTTTTCTGTTACCCAATTTTTTTTAAATAGCATTCAAGGCCGTTTTGTTGTATCACCTTTTATACGTAATATTAAGGAACATATTCTTGCTAACCATAGGCATAGCTAGAGTAGGGCAGGGTAGAGGACTTGTCCCCCTCCAGTTCATGCAGCAAACCCAAAATTTATGGTTTCAACTGGGAGACCAAAAATTTTCTTTCCAGTTTCAAAATTCGTTTTTTCATTGATATATTTTTTTGCAATTCCGACTTTTTTCTCAAATTTCCTATTTTTTTACAACATTTGCCTCTTTTTTGAAATTATGCATTTATTTATAAAATTCCACTTATTTTATCAAACAGGACTTGACTCCTGTGAATGTTTTAGTACTTACTTGTCGAAACATTTGTTGGCATTCGAGTTGGATATACCAAACTGACGAGATCTAACAAGATCGGTATTTGGTTTCCAAATTTCGAATCTAATAAATGTTCAACCTATTGGTATGTGCATTATAGAGACAAAACTTCATCAAAATTTCAAATTTTTCGTCGTTTCGCCTTTTTTCCTGAAACTTTGCCATTTCTGGAAATTATTGAAACACAGAACAGAGAGAAACAGTTTCTCTCTGAAGATGACAGCTTGGCTGTCGAAACGCGTTAGAGCAACCTTTGTTGTGTTTTTTAATTTTTCTTGGTTTCAGGGGACAAGTTCTGTGTTTCAATTTTTGAAGATAACCAAGGACCAGTCCGTTCCATCAAACTCGGGAAAATATATTTTTTCTGAAAGTTTCGATTTTTTTAATTGTGCAAGTTTCAGCTTGTTTATTAAAATTTGCTTTTTGCTAGAAATTTGGTAAATGGTAGGATAAAAAAGCATATTTTTTTGAATTCTAAAATTTTTTAAGAAAATTGGGAAATAAGTTTCTAGAAGTTTCACACAATTTCGACGTGTATCTCAATATTGGACATTTTCTGACGCTACATGAGGCATGGTAGGGCCGTCTATCTCTTCCTGACTCGAGCAGTCAAGAGAAAATAAATATTCAGCCAAGAAATTTCCATTTTTTCTTTTCTTAAAACTTCGTTCTTTTTTTTCTTAAAATTCGCTATTTTTTTAAATTTCGATAAATTTTTTTTTGAAATGTTGCATTTATATATAAAATTCCACTTATTTTATCAAACAGGACTTCATCAAAATTTCAAATTTTTCGTCTTTCACCTTTTTTCGTGAAACTTTGCCATTTCTGGAAATTCTTTTTCTGAAAGTTTCGACTTTTTTAATTGTGAAAATTTCAGCTTGTTTATTAAAATTTGTATTTTGCTAATAATTTGGTAAATGGTAGGATAAAAATAGCATATTTTTTTGAAGTTTAAAATTTTTGTAAGAAAATTAGGAAATAATTCTTTAGAAGTTTCACACAATTTCGACGTGTATCTTAATATTGGACATTTTCTGACGCAACATGAGGCATGGTAGGGCGTCTATCTCTTCCTGACTCGAGCAGTCAAGAGAAAATAAATATTTAGCCAAGAAATTTCCATTTTTATTTAAACTTCGTTCTTTTTTTTTCTTAAAATTCGCTGTTTTTCTAAATTTCGATAAAATCTGACTTTTTTTGGAAAATTTCAAATTTTCACTAAAAGATTAAACGCTTTTTCTCAAAAGTTAGATCTTTTTCGCAGAATTTCGATCATTTTCTCGTAATTTCATCTTTTTCTCGGGGTTTAAATTGTTGTTTTTGAATTGGGACTTTTTCTTTAAATTTGACTCTGAAACATTTTAAACTTTTTGTCCATTGCGAAGTTGTTCTCAAAATTTCGTTTTTATCAAATTTCGACAATTTTCTAAACATTTAGCTATTTTTGAAAATTTGGAATCTGATATTTTGGAAATTTCGACTGTTTTTTTTTTCATGAAATTTTGAATTTTTTTTCTCAAGATCTCGGTTCTAAACTTTCAGATTTTTTTCAAGTATATGATAACGAAGGCTTCCACGGCCAGAGTCAGTACAGGATATACGCCTCTGGTATGGTGGACATACTGAGTTACCGTGCTCTGATGTTTTGAAATTGGCCTTTTCATTTTTGCATATTCCCTCATATTCCTCTTTTCATTTATTTTTCTTTTCTTTGTTCCTGAAGAAGCCCCCTACGATGGTAGGCGATACGTCGAACACTTTTAGTAGTTCTTTGACACGGTCCAATCCCGGAAGAAGTATATCCTGTACTTTTTTCAAGTATGTTTTAAAATTAAGCTAAAAAATCCAATATTTTACAGATATTTGAACCTTTTTCCCACAATTTACTAGTTACTTTTTCAATTTTTTTGAGTCCAAATTTTTTATTTCAATCTTATTGTTGATTTTAATTTGCAGAACTGTTGATTCTCTTTTTAAAATTTTGAGTTTATCGACTTTTTTTAATGTCGTGTCCAATTTAAATATGTTTAATATTTTCTTGGTAAATTCGTTTTTTTTTTTCTCAAAACTTTCCCTTTTTCTCTTAAAATGGCGTTTTTCCTAAAATTTGCCGTTTTCTAAGAATTTGACTTTTTCAAAATTACGTTTTTATTGTTAAAATTCTACTTTTAGAACTTTTGTTTCAAAAATCGTTTATTTATTTCGAATTTCCGCAATTTTTCTTAATATTTGTCGTTTTCAACAAATTTCCACTTTTATCTTAAAATGTGATGTTTTATGGTTTTTTAAAATATTTTCTCTCTAACTAATTAGATCGAAATGTTGATAAAAATGTTAAGAAAAATATTTTTTGAGGATTTAGAAAAAAGATTTTCTTATAAATGCAACGTCTTTTCTAAATTTTAAATTAAAACTAAATTTTGAGAATAATGAAATTCGAAATTGCGATTTTTTTTTTCTCAAAATTTGACTTTTCACAAAATTAGACCATTGAAAATTTTAACTTTTTTCGAATTTTGGACATTTTTCGAGCTTCTGGGAAAGTTTAGGTTTTTATTTTTAATATAATTTATTGAAAACTCTGACTTTTCCATTTTTTTCCTTGAAATTGGTCTTTTTTGAAATAACTGGCTTATTTTCGAAATTTCAGTTTTGATCTTTAAATTGGATTTTCCCTTGGCGAGTTGAAATATTTTCTAGAAAGTGCGATCTTTCTCGCATTATTTCTCTAAATTATACGTATTTTTCAAAAATCGTGTCTTTTTTGAAGTCCGTTTTGTTAATTATGTGTTTTTTCTTAATTTCTTTTTTAAATTTGATTCCCAGCAATTTCAAATTATTTTTCGAAATTTATCTTATTCTGCACATTTTTGACTGTTATTTCAAAATTCGATATATTCTGTTTCTGGATATTTCCTTTTAAAAATGATTTTTTTTTGAAAATTTCTACTTTTTCACAAAATTTGTTTATTTTTTTAAAATTGGATAGAAATTTTAATAGAAATCTAAGTCTGAGACCGATATTTTTAGGAAATTCTGAGAAAAAGTTTTCGTGTTAATTTCAAGAATATGTTAACATTTAAATGAAGTAAAAATTTTGAGAGAAATAACTTTGAAAGCTGCAATATTTTTTTATATAAATTTGACTTGTTATTGAAATTGTCACTTTTTTTACAGGAATCGACTTTTGGAATATTTTTTTGAAATTTCCACTTTCTTTATCGTCAAAAGCAATTTACTTTAAATTTCGAAGAATAACTTTTTATTAATTTTGGTGGTGATGCAGCGCCCTTTCAAGTGCGGAGCCCGATTGAGTCCAATTGCTCCAATCGCCTTAAATCCGGGCCTGACTGCCAAGTACCAGTGGCGAATCTAATGAAGTTGAAAGTTTTCAAGCAAACATAAAATTTAGTCCCGAAATTACCTCCCTCGCAATCTAGTGTGTAAACTCGAAAACTAGTTATAATTTTGATTTTATTGAAGTTTCGAATGTTTTTTAAATAAGTTATGGGTTTTTCTGAAAGTGCATTTTTTTCTCAACATTTATAGTTTACATTTCCTCTGTCTATTGTTTTTTTCTCTAAAATTTCGACCCTAAATTTAGATTCTTTCAGGAGTAATAGAGTTCCATTTGCAGTGAAATTGTACTTTAAAAAAGCTTCAAATTTGGTTTGACATATTTTTTCTCGATTTCTTTTTAATTTCAATTTTTTTTCTCATAACTCCAGTACTTTCAGTTTTTAATTTTAGGTAAAATGTCGATAGCAAAATCGACAACTCGAGTGTTTCTCTCCTCAAATTTCTATTTTTTTTAACTTCGACATTAACCTTTTCGACCGAACTTTTAATTTATTTTCAAACTGACCTTATCAAAATTTTGAGTTAGACTTCAATTTCGTTTACAAATTCAGGCTTTTTTCTAAATTTCAAATTTTTTTCTCGTTTTGGATTCTTCTAGAGAACTCAATTTTTTCAATTTTAATTGTTTTGGAAAATAATCATTTTAATTCAAAATGTTCTTATTTACAACCTCAGTTGTTTTAAAAAGTTTAACTTTAATATCGAAAAAACGATTTCAGATGTAGAGTTTTTAAAAATTTGAATTTTTTTCTCAAGATCTTAGTTTTCAACTTTCAGATTTTTTTCAAGTATGTTTAAAAATTAAGCTAAAAAATCCGATATTTTACAGATATTTGAACCTCTTTCCCAAATATACTATTTACTTTTTCGATTTTTTTGAGTCCAATTTTTTTATTTCAATCTTATTGTTGGTTTAAACTTGCAGAAATGTTGATTCTCTTTTTAAAATTTTGGGTTTATCTATTTTTTAATGTCGTGTCCAATTTCGAAAATTTAGACCTTTGTATTGAAATCGCAAGTTGAAACGCGAAAATACAGGCTGGACCATAAGTAATGATACATAGAGCAATAGTGGATTTTTCAATAAAAATAATGTGATTTAGCTACATTTACCTTATACCAAAACTTGATATTAACAGAGATACAGGGTGTCAAAGTTTCACACAATTTCGACGTGTATCTCAATATTGGACATTTTCTGACGCTACATGAGGCATGGTAGGTCCGTCTATCTCTTCCTGACTCGAGCAGTTAAGATAAAATAAATATTCAGCCAAGAAATTTCCATTTTTTCTTTTCTTAAAACTTCGTTCTTTTTTTTTTCTTAAAATTCGCTATTCTTTTAAATTTCGATAAAATTTTTTTTTGAAATGTTCCATTTATATATAAAATTCCACTTATTTTATCAAACAGGACTTCATCAAAATTTCAAATTTTTCGTCGTTTCGCCTTTTTTCCTGAAACTTTGCCCTTTCTGGAAATTCTTTTTCTGAAAGTTTCGACTTTTTTAATTGTGAAAATTTCAACTTGTTTATTAAAATTTGTATTTTGCTAGACATTTGGTAAATGGTAGGATAAAAATAGCATATTTTTTTGAAGTTTAAAATTTTTGTAAGAAAATTAGGAAATAATTCTCTAGAAGTTTCACACAATTTCGACGTGTATCTCAATATTGGACATTTTCTGACGCCACATGAGGCATGGTAGGGCGTCTATCTCTTCCTGACTCGAGCAGTCAAGAGAAAATAAATATTTAGCCAAGAAATTTCCATTTTTATTTAAACTTCGTTCTTTTTTTTTTTTCTTAAAATTCGCTGTTTTTCTAAATTTCGATAAAATCTGACTTTTTTTGGAAAATTTCAAATTTTCACTAAAAGATTAAACGCTTTTTCTTAAAAGTTAGATCTTTATCGCAGAATTTCGATCATTTTCTCGTAATTTCGTCTTTTTCTCAGAGTTTAAATTATTTTTTCTGAAATTCGACTTTTTCTTTAAATTTTCTCTGAAACATTTTGAACTTTTTGTCCATTTCGAAGTTTTCTCAAAATTTCGTTTTTATCAAAATTCGACAATTTTCTAAACATTTAGCTATTTTTGAAAATTTGGAATCTGATATTTTGGAAATTTCGACTGTTTTTTTTTTCACGAAAATTTGAATTTTTTTCTCAAGATCTCAGTTCTAAACTTGCAGATTTTTTTCAAGTATATGATAACGAAGGCTTCCACGGCCATAGTCAGTACAGGATATACTTCTTCCGGGATTGGACCATGTCAAAGAACTACTAAAAGTGTTCAACGTTTCGCCCACCATCGTAGGGGGATTCTTCAGGAACAAAGAAAAGAAAAATAAATGAAAAGAGGAATATGAGGAAATATGCAAAAATGAAAAGGCCAATTTCAAAACATCGGAGCACGGTAACTCATTATGTTTACCATACCAGAGGTGAAAACCCAAAATTTACTATTTACTTTTACGATTTTTTTATTTCAATCTTATTGTTGGTTTAAACTTGCAGAAATGTTGATTCTCTTTTTAAAAATATTAAGTTTATCTATTTTTTTTAATGTCATGTCCAATTTCGAAAATTTAGACTTCTGTATTGAAATGGCAAGTTGAAACGGGTAAATACATATATAATTTTAAGTTCTAAATCTGACATGAAAGTTTGGATGTTTACCAATAATTTTGATTTTAGTATGGAAATGTCAACCCCTCGAAATTTTTGCATATTAATATACAAAATAAATTACAGGTCCTTCCGAACTTCAATGTTTACTTTTTCGAAACAAAAATTTTCAGTTCTAGATTTTTTCCTAGAATTTTGAACTGTAAGTTTCATATTCTTCAAAACATTTTGAATATATTTTGTCGAAACTTTTATTTTACATTGCCTGGATATTATTTCCTAATGAATTCAATTTTTTTAGATTTCCATTTTAATTTTGAGAGGACGATTTCTCAAAATTATTCACTTTCCAATTTGTACTTTTTTTCTTTAAAATTTCAACTTTAATTCCGAAAAAGTGATCTTAAAGTCAATATTTCGACTGTTTTTTCTTAAAATCGATTTAGATTGTGTTTTATTTTGAAATTTATTTTTTCTCTATTATTCTAAGTTTAGACTATCAATGTCTACTTAGCTTGTAATCTGGATTGTAAATAGGTAAATCAGAGGCTTGTATTTTAATTGGCAACTTGGGACTTTTTGTAAAAATTTTGAGTTTATTTTCTTCTTAAAAGTTTTATTTTGATTTTTCGGTAAATTTTGATTTTAGCCTTAAAATCCTTCTTCAGTAGGATACCCCCTTAATTGTAGATAAGGTGGAGATCTTGATCATTATTATTTATTTGTAATACCAAAAAATAAATAGTTTTTTTTTTCAAATTGCATTACGATCGAAAGCAGTGCATATTTAAGGATGGATTAATCTGGAAATCTGAAGAAATTACCTTTAGTGTTCCTTCACCCTCAGCTTTTCTAAGAATTGTTAGAAATTCAGATTGACTACATCCTAATTTCGAATCTAATTAGAATGTTACCGAAGAAATTTTTTTTAATTTTGAACATTTTCTCATTATCTTGTTCTTTTTAGACTAACTGCAAAAGTTTGTAATTTAATTTGTTAGCTATATGTAGATTCCATTTTTTTTATGGAACGAACTGGTCTTTGGTTATCTTCAAAAATTGAAATACAAATCTTGTCCCCTGAAACCAAGAAAGACTAAAAAAACAGACAAAATTTGTATTTCAATTTTTAGATTCCATTGTTTTTAATAAGGTATGTTTTTTAACTAAATATATCTGATAGTATTTGTTATTGTTTTATTTGCCTATTTTCAGTTATAAATATTTTTTAACATAACGAAATTAAATTTTATATAATTATAAATATAATTAAAGTTAAAAGCTGATTATTGCAAACTAATGGGCTTCCCAAGGTAAAATCTGGTGTGCTATTGAAGCTGACAACGAGATGCGTCTCGTTTGCGATTACTGATGTAACATTCTCAATTAAAAGAATATTGTTACTTAAAGCAACATAAGTACAATTTTCTAAAGACTTGGACAAATCTTTTGCTGCGTTCACATAACTACTGAACTTTTCCGACGTCTTCAATTCAATAAACTGGCTGCGTTCGGGGGCATTTATGGTGGAAACTTCCTTGAACTCATCGCATTCAGGATTTCCCATAGAGCAAGCAGTGATCTTAAGAACGTATTGAAATTCTGCGAATAGATTATAAATACCCTTTGAAACAGTTACAGAATATTCGTTGGTCACAACACCAAGCCTAGGGTCCTGATTTAAACGCTTCATGAAGTCCTCCAGAAGCACTCTAAATTTTTCAACATTGTACACATCTATCGTTGTAATGTTCTGAGCTTTCCACAACTTCTCGTATTGATATTTATCAAATCCAAACGTTTCGAAAAGTTTGATGTAATATTCTGGCTGCTTTTGGTACGCAGCCTTCAAAACAATATCCCTGGCGTGCCCAAAAATAATCGGTAACGAAGACCCTGATGTTGCGACTGCCTTTTCAACATTCTGCGCCTCGTAACTTCCATTACGCAAAACCTCAAAAACGTTACCGAATACGATATAACTAGAAAATTTCGTCTCGTCGATACTCAAGTCTTTTAAAATTTGTGAAACCGTGGCTTGATCCAGTCGCAATTCTCTAACCAGATCCGTGTAGAAATTGAAAAAGGGTAAGCCTGTAATATTAAGGATAATTTCCAGGTTGTCGATCGTATAAGCTCGAGTGGAGGTTACTGAAAAATTCGCCAGAAGATGATCGAGTTGTCCCAAGGTGAGAGTGTTTAATTTAGTTAAACGTGCTATATCTTCGGTGGTTATATTGAGGTGTGTAATGGTTTTCGGGTTGCTTGTTACGTTAACGAAAAATTCTGGCAACTTTTCCTCTTTTAAATAATAATGGAGGAGCAACACGTGTTCGGAAACGTTAAATTTGTTTGGCGTGCCCGCTTCTGCAGCTGGTAAAGTGGAATTAATTTCGCCGCTCGAAGAATTACTTTCTTGGACGTCTTTCAACAACCCCGGCACATTTTGACTTGCTACACTAATATCCTTAGCGATCGTCGCTTGAAAGATGAAAGCAAATATAAATGAAATTGTAAATGTGCTTTTCATGATGCAATTTGTCTTGAATGCGTCCTATGCCAATTTGGGACTCTGGAAAGAAAAGAGTTGATTACGTTGATATGTTTCGTATATTCAGAATACTTAACCTACATTCAAAATAGGTCTTTATTATATCTTATTGAAAAATCAGTTTGTGATTTATTTAGTCAGGAAGGTATATTTTGTTTTGCGCTCGAATTCAGTACAATACTTTATGTTAAAAGGCAGAGGAAAATATATCCTTCTCAGTTTAAAATTTGGAATATTTCCTGGACTTTATAATTACTTGTTATATTTCAGTTCACACATTGTAAAACTTATATTTTTTAGCTTTCTGTAACATGACGTCAATATTTTGCCGTTTTTCTATTCGATAGTAATAATTTGATAATTAATAGAATTATTGCGATCTTGCATTTAAATATTTTTAATCAAATATTTATATTTACACAACCAACTCTTTTTTAAACATTCTTTTATAAACAAGGTAGTTTGAGGATTTTAAAAGTTAGGGATTAGGTTGGATAGTAACTTTAGTGATAGTTAAATTGTTAAATAATCTTACATTTAGTGAGGGTCAGATAGCAAACTAGAGCTTCCCTTAAAAAAAAGAACAGCAACTGACTCGTCTATTTTTCCCCAATTTTCTTGTCAATTACTTAAAGAACTAAAAGAGAAAATAGACAACATTTTTTGGCTGACTTTATTTTAAATTTAATCCTTTATGTTCTTCGAAATCTCTTTTTCGTCGAAGTCTGTCTTCATCTCAAAATTTCGATTTTTTTTTAAATTTGTCTTTTTTGTAAACAACTGTTTTGTAGACTCTCTGCCGAAAATTAAACTTTCAGTGATAAATTTTCATTTCTTTCTTGAGATTTTGTCTCTCTCGACATTCGTCTTTTTCTCTAGATTTGCATTATTTTCAAAATTGTTTTTTTTTTGTTAGTTTTGACTTAATTTGCAAAATTCGCCTTTTTTTCTTAAAACTTGACATTCTCAGAAAATTTTCAAATCTTCTCTGAATTTCCAAGTTTCACTTAAAATTATAAACCAATTTCTCAAAATTTCATCTAACTTTCCAAATTCCGTTATTTTATTAATGTCGGGATTTTCCTGAAAATGTCAACCTTCTAGAATCTAACTTTCAAACATTTTGACTGGTTTCTTTGAGTTTACTCTAGAAATCTTGATTTTTATCTGAAAATTTGATATTTAATATTTATAAAAGTTTCGACTTTTTTTTTAAAATGATCTAGCTAACTATGGCGAAGTGGCCTCCATATAGGAATTTAATATTTTCGAAAAGCTATCACCACGACAAATGACCAAATTTATGTGTATTTCGATATTTCAAGGTCACTACGAAATATTAAAAAAATTGTCAATTTAAGGAGATTTTTTACATTTTTTATATCTTTAGAACCGAATAAGTTAAAAATAATTTATGTGTATTTGGGCTCGATGTTTCAAGGTCACTTCGAAATATTAAAAAAAATTGCCAATTTAAGAAAATCTTTTAAATTTTTTATATCTTTTGAAATAAATAAGTTAAAAAGATGAAACTAACTGCATAATATAGCTAATATTTTGGAGTATATTATATTTTTTTCACATTTTTTAAATATTTCTAGTCACTTCAAAAGTGGATAAAAAAAATAATTTAATTTTTTTAAATAGTTTTATCCGAGATAGAATAACGAAATCAATATATGTTATAGTACCTATCAGTACTATAACATATAGAAAATTTACCAAATAAAAATTGGTACAACACTTTAAAAAAAAAATTAATTTGACGTTTTTACCCTTCAGAATTTAACAAATTTTTGCTATTTTTGAAGGAAAGTTGTTATTTTTTGTGCAATTCGTATTTTAACATGATGTGATAAAGTTAAATAAAATTCAGAATGCATAGTACCTTTTATATTTTATTTTGTTAAAGTGAATATTTTACAAATTTTATTTTTTTCGATTTATTTTTACATTTTCTATTGATTTTTGACAGGGATAAATCAACTACAAATTTAACAGTCATATGAAACATTAGCTAAGAAATGTCGTTGGTTTCATCTTTCTAACTAATTTGTAACTAAAAAATATCAACAATTCTTTTATTGAAATCTTGACTTTTCCCTTAAAATTAGTTTTCTTTTTATTTTTTATTTTTTTTTCATCCGGAATTCTAAGTTTCGTCTTTATTTTTAAAATTTTTTTCTTTTTAGAATGTTCTTTCAAAAATCCTTTTTTTTTGTTCAAAATGTCGCTATTTTTATACTATTCGTCTTTTTTCGAAATTCTGCTACTTTTCTTAATATTGATCTTTTCCTCAATATTTCGACATTTTGACTCAGACTTTCCGGAAATTTTAACTTTTACCTCAAATTTTGCCTTATTTTCGAAATTTCTACTTTCATTTCGCAATATTTTATGTTTCTAAAGATATAGACTTTTCCTCGAAATTGGCTTTTCCTTGAAATTTATACTTTCTAAAAATTTATTTATGTTCTTTAAATTCGATCGGAATGTTAATAAAAAAGCAAAAGTGCTAAAAAAATAATGCTTTTGTGTTAAGAGAAAAAAAAATTGTCCTTCTTTACCAAATTTTAAATATTATGTCTACTTTTAAATAGAATAGTAAAAATTTCGACAAAATATTTTTCGAAAATTGCGATTTTTTTTAAATTCCATTTTCTCTAAAAACTGCGACTTTTTTCCATAAAACTCCCCTTTTAAAATTTCAATATTTTTCAATTTTTTAATTTTTTCAATTTTTTCAAATGGTTATTTTAAATTTGATTTTCTATAAATTCTGACTTTTTCTCGAAATTCGCCTTTTCCAAAATTACGATTTTATTTTCAGAATTCTATTTTATTCACTCTTTCTTTCTTTCTTACTTTCTTTCTTTCTTTTTTTTCTTTCTTTCTTTCTTTCCTTCTTTCTTTCTTTCTTTCTTTCTTTCTTCGTTCTTTCCTTCTTTCTTTTGGAAATTTGAATATTTTGTGGAAATTTCGATCGATCAATGTTCGGGATTTTTGTTTTATTTTTAATTTGACTTCCGAATTTCCACTTGTTTCTTCAAATTCCTCTTATTCTTGAAATAACATGTGACTCAAAATTCGATATTTTGTTTGTGGAAATTTCTACCTCCTCCAAATTTTGACTTTTTTTTCAAATTTTTTTTTTTCCAAAATTAGACATTTTAATAAAATTTTTAGAATATTATTTTTGGAATATTTCGAGAAAAAGCTTTCTTATGAATTTCGATTACGTTAAAATATAAATAAAGTAAAATTCTGAGAGAATCTTTGGATATTTCAATTTTTTCTTCAAATGAGAATTAGAATTATTTTAACAAAATTCGTCTTTTAAAAATTTCGACTTTTTTTAGAAATCCCACCATTTTTAAAATTATTCCAAATGCTTCGGGTTTTATTTTAAATTCAATTTTTTGAAATTTGGAAATTAGATCCCCCAATGCAGTTCAATAAAAATATACGACATATTCAGCTGAAATATTTTCTAATTTTGTTTTTTTTGCCCCTCAGTTCTTCAAAATATTTGCTGTCCCCCCCCCTTCTCTTAGCAAAATTCTGTCTGCACCAACGTAAAAGAGCGTTTTTCCTTGACTTTCCACTTCAAAGTCGACTTTTTCGACTTTAAATTTTTTAGAATTTGTTTCCGAAAATCCTTATAAAAATATTTTCCGAAAATCTTCACATTTCAAATTCGAAGTATTGTGATTAAAATTCCAAGTTTCAATAATAAATCGAAATTGAGCTAGAAGAGGAGAAAACTTTGCATGAAAATCAAAATGTTTAGAAAAAATCGAGTCAAAGTCAAAATGTTGTTGTCAAAATTCTTATTTCGAGAAAAAATCGAAATATCAAAATGAAAATTGAAAGTTAGAAAATAAAATTAAAAAGTTGAGGAAACTATTAAGTTATCTAAAAAAAATGAAAGTTTAGGGAAAAATTAAATTTTTTCTTAAATTTTGGATACCTTAATATTGTCATTTTGAAAGAAAATGGAACACTGAACTTTTTCTTTCAATCTTGATATTTTCTGGAATTTCAATTTTTCCAAATTTGGGGGGAGGGGTTGCCAGAGTTTATTGCTTGTATAAAGGAACTGTGTATTCAGAAAAATGTAACACTGTGCTAGAGCTTGTTTTAAGAAAATCTCGAAAAAAGCAAGAAATCTTGCTTCATACTAATTTTTTGACAAGAAATCTTGCTCTTGCTAAAATAACTTCTTGACTTACTTACAAATTTCTTGTCTTGTTTTTTCAGCAAGACCAAGACAAGAACAAGAAAAAGCAAGACAAGAACAATAAATTCATGAAACACTATTTTTGACCCATTTTTGCAATTCTTGTCTTCATAGATTCAAAAATGTCTTACATTCCTTTTTTTGTGGAATTTCTTAATTCATTTTCTTAACTTTTAATTTTATTTTCAATAATGGGCAAGTGATCCAGAAGTAACGAGCAAAGAGCGGAGAGATTCGCCATATATCTTGAAAACACTTTCAAATCTAATAAAAGCCAAAACGATGAAAGAATATGGGAAGAACCACTTTAAAGAGAAGAAGTAATTACACCAACATCCCCTAAAGAAGTGGTGACTGAAATTAAAAAAAATTAATCCGAATAAACCTCCAGGGTACGAGCTAATGACAGGTGAGAAACGGAGAAATCTATTACGTAAAGCTACTGTTAAACTGACTAACTTAATCAATGCTGCCTTTAGGCTAATGTACGTGCCCAGACTACGGAAAGTGGTAGAAGTTATAATGATTGCTAAACCAGGAAAACCTTCTAATGAAGTATCATCGTACAAACTACTATCGTTACTTCTTGTAATAGCAAAATTGTTTGAGAAGCTTTTGATCAAAAAAATGAAACCAATTTATTCTTCACATGAAAATAATTATTAAAGCAAAAAATCTAATACCAACACATCAACTTGGTTTCACAGGTGGGCACTCTGCAATTGATCAGGTGCATAGAATTACAGACATTACTGAAAAATCACGAGAAGAAAAGAAAGTCTGCTCAATTATCTTTCTTGATGTTGCTCAGGCCTTCGATACAGTTTGGCGCAAAGGACTAATATTTAAACTTAAAACCTATATGCCCAAACAACACTCTCAAATTCTTCAGCCTTATATATCTGAATGATACTTTCGAATTAAACAGAAAGACCAAAAGGAAGAGAAGAAAGAGCAGGAAGAGAGGAAGAAGAAAGAACGGGAAAAGAAGGAAGAGCAAAAAGAGAAGGAAGAGAAGAAATAGCAGCAACAGAATGACGAGCAGGAAGAGAAGAAACAGAAAGAGAAGAATGAGAAAAAAGAGAAGCAGGAAGAGTGGAAAGAGCAAGAAGAGAAGGAAGAGGGAAGATAAGGAAGAGAAGAAATAAAAAAAATAAAAGAACGAGCAGGAAAAGAAGAAACAGAAGAAAGAGAAGGAGAAGAAAGAGCAGGAGATGAAGGAAAAGCAGGAAGGGAAGAAACAGAAGGAAGAACAAGAAAAGAAGAAAGAGAGGGAAAAGCAGGAAGAGAAGAAGGAAGGAAAAGAAGGGAAGAAATATAAAGAAGAGTGGAAGAAAGAGCAGGAAGAAGAGGAAGGGAAGGCAAAGAAGAGAAGGAACAAAAGGAAGAGGAGGAAGAGAAGAACTACAAGAAAGAGGAAAAAGAGAAGGAAGAGCAGGAATAGGAAGAAGAGCAGGAAGAGAAGCAACAGAAGGAAGAGAAGAAGCAGAAGGAAGAGCATGAAGGAAGGCAAAAAAGACCCAAGGGAAATAAGAGCAGAATTTCCGCAAGGTAGCGTGTTGGGTCCGGCCCTTTACCTACTATACACATACGACATGCCTGTATTAAAACATGACACTATTGCCACCTTTGCTGACGACACAGCCATATTGGCAGTAGAAAACACTAAACAAACTACAAATAGCAGTTAACAAAATACATGATTGGACTAGTAAGTGGAAAATCAGGCTGAACAAAACCAAATCCGTTCACGTCAACTTTACCTATGAAAGAAAAATACAAAAAATACCGGTTACAATTAATCACAGACAAATACCATATGACAATAATGCAAAATACCTAGGTATAACATTGGAAGGGTCATGTTAAAAAGAAAAGGAAAGAACTTGGCATAAGATATAAAAAAATGTATTGGTTGATAGGACGAAACTCCACTATTACTACTTTATAAACAAGTACTAAGACCTGTATGGGCCTATGGTATCCAACTTTGGGGATGCACTAAGAAAAGTAATATCAAAATAATTCAGAAATTTCAGGACAAAGTACTGAGGAATATAGTGGATGCTCCCTGGTATGTTAGGAACAGCGACCTCCATAAGAATCCAAGTGTGGAAACTATGACTAAAATCATTAAGAAGATGGCAGAAAGTCACGAACAGCGACTCCATAGACATGTATATGTTGACTAAAGCACTGAACTAAACACTGTGGCTTGTGATTAAGTCCAAAGAAGGTTTCATCCCTTTACCGCATCGGCAATTAAATAAATAATTACGCGATACGTATTTCGCCAGCAGAACTGGCATTTTCAAGCGCACTAATCTAAAAAGATTAGCAAAAGATGCATCGACGTCATCTGCATTGAGATTCAAATCCATACAGTATCGATTTGAATCTCAATGCAGATGACGTCGATGCATCTTTTGCTAATCTTCTTAGATTAGTGCGCTTGAAAATGCCAGTTCTGCTGGCGAAATACGTATCGCGTAATTATTTATTTAATTGCCGATGTGGTAAAGGGGTGAAACCTTCTTTGGACTTGATGTATATGTTGGCTCCATTTTAACTACATACAATAAGCTCTTACTTTATAAAGAAGTACTAAGACCTGTATCGACCCATGGTAGCCAACTTTGGGGATGCACCAAGAAAAGTAATATAGAAATAATTAAGAAATTTTAGCACAAAGTAATGTAGAATATAGTGGATGCTCCCTGATATGAGGAACAGCGACCTCCATAAGGACCTGGGTGTGGAAACTGTGGCTAGAATCAAAAACGATAACCAAGGATCAATTTGTTCAACCAAAAAAAAGGGTACATTTATAAGGAACTTTATTAAGTTAAAATTGCTTATTGGTCATCTATAATCAGATTGTAATTACATTCTAAATATTTCTCAAATTAACTTAATAATTCCATTTGTCTAAGGTGCTCGAGTTTCTCTGTCTAAATTAATATTACTGGCTGCAATAAGGATATTCATTGAATGAATTCTGCAAATTACTATGTTTGTCGATGACATTCTTCAAAATATTTATTTTTTGTTATAAAAATGAAAATAAATAGGTAATTTATCGTTTTTGAAAAGTGGCACTATTTATCCCTTAAACATAAAAAAAGTATACATTTTAAAACTTACCAAAGGGATATACATTGATGTCACAAGACACACTAACATCATTAGGTAAGAAACTGTTAATTAACATTTATTTAACATGATAACATTTATCAATTTATGATATCAAATATTTAAATAACCGTGACACCATCACCGTTAGGTATTATTTTAGTTTAATAACACCAAGATAAAGATGATGAATTCTAAAACGGGGAATGAGTACAAACTATTTATAAAAAAACGTGTTAAAATTAACACAACATTGGGCAAATACAACAGAACACGTTATTTCGAAAAATTTTCGAAATTTTAATTTAATTTGATCGAAAAAAGTTGACCACGTTCAGATAATAATTCTTAGTTGTTTTTAATGTTCAAATTTAATAAAGAAAATAAAAAAATCTTCAAACAAAAGCAACCCTCAGGAGACACTTCTTGAATCATAAAAAATTAGACCAAAAGTGAAGTTCATGATATTTTTCACTTTGCCCTAGTACGAACAGAGCAATATTTCTGGTCTTGCTTGTTAACTGTTTGTCGTGTCTTGGTAAGTAAGACAAGGGGTTGTTTTACTCCTTGTCTTGCCAATTTCTTGCTTGGTTGCTTCTTGTCTTGCTAGCAATAGCCTTGCCACTTCTGGTTCTTGCTGTTTTATTTGTTTTGCCCATGAGAAACAACAAAACATGTTCTGAATTCATTACGACACAATCAATTTAAAACAACAACAGCAACAATCAATTTAAAAAGTACGTCATCCACAAAAGATCTACAGATAAAATAAATCGATACATTTGGGGAACGACCCTGATGAAACCGTTATCAAGTTACCTGTAACCATGGACAACATTTTTAACTATAGGAAGGCCAATGTGGGGGTATTGCTCTAATTTTAGATTAACAACATAAAATAGAACCATTCATTTTTTAACCACCTGGAGAAAAGAATTGGAAGCAATGACACTAAATTTTAACAAAATAATTAACTTCATATTAAGTTGTTTGTTTGCTTGATTGTTTGTTTGAAGTTAGAAACATGGTTTCAAATAGTTAAGTAATTTTTGAGATGTTGCTCTTTATCTATGAGAATTCGCATTGGGCAGACAGCCAATATATTAGGATAATGTTATAAAAAAAATATTTTTTTTAAACAGAGGTATAGTTTGTAAATAATAATGTAATCAATATCAAAAATGTGAAGTTTCATTATTCGACTTTACTTTCCTTTTGTAGAAATTCCAATGAAGGTGAAGAAGTACGAGGAGATGAGTAAGACTAAAGAAAGTAATTTTAGACGACACAAGACACAAATAATGTTTAAAGCAGTAAATATTAGGAAAGATGTGGCAGTTTGAAATTTGTATCATTAAGGATAATAATTACCTCGTAATCGTTTTATAAATAAAGCACACAATGGAAATTTAACACGTTGAAGATGGGCTTAAATCAGATTTTATATCGCGATAACATTTTACTACCGCATACAGATAGAAATGTATGAGTGTGAAGTGTGATTCAAGTTTCAAAGAATTTGCCTCCAAAATGAAAATATCGGCGAAAATCAAAGGGGAATGGCTACAAATTCCCTGCAAAGATGGTATGTACCTGTTTGAATTATGTGTCATATTTGTGATTTGAAATTATAATGGGTAATAAAACTTTATGCCGCCTAAAGCTTGTCGGATTGAGGGGAAATTTTCACTAAGCATCAAGTAATTACTATTTGTCGATGGCAGTTTAAAATTAGTAACGACAGTTCAAAGTTTGTTGCACTTTTGGGTAAAATATATAAACTTTGATGCTGAGAGATTACATGTGTTGCACTTCTCATTTGAAAATCAAATCAATTAAGCAATGGCACATTTTTATTATGACGAGAATGATTATCCTAATTTTCATGCTTCATAAAAGCTATCCAATGAACAAATGTATTTTTTTCTTAAACCAGCGTTACCTAAAAAACAGTTCTTGTATTTTTACTGTTTTAATTTTACCCGACAAAGTATTATTTTCTTGTACCTCGTGTGGTTACTAACAAGAAAAATTTAAGATCAGATGATCAATTCAGTTAAGAAATTGCATAATTTTCTCGCAAAAAAGGGCAGAACATTATGTTCGATTATTCAGGCTCCAGACAAGGCACAAGAAAATAGTTGTTGAATTCTACTACAAAACAAGATATTAATAAAAATCCCTCTTCGAAATTGGAAGAAATCAAACAAATCAGTCGAAATCTGACAAAATATTACTTTCTTGTACCTTGTGTGGGTACTGACAAGAACAATTCAAGATCAGGTGATCAATTCAATTAAGAAATTGCATAATTTTCTTGCGAATAACGGTACAACATAATGTTTATTAATTGTATTTAACATTTCTACGACCCAGTTCGATTATTCAAACTCCAGGCAAGGCACAAGAAAATAATAGTTAAATATTAAACAATTCTTCTACAAATCAAGATATTAATAAAAATCTCTCTTTGAAATTGCAAAAAACAAACAAATCAGTCGAAATTTCGATCAAAAAATCTTAAATTAAAATAAATCCTTTTCTGCTTGGAAAAAAGTAACAATTCAACTGGCATTTGAAATTATGAGAAAAAACTGAAAGTTGAGTTTCAAATTTTAAAAAAATTCAAATTTAAAATCGAAATTTTTAAAAGAAATTCTGTTTTCGAAATTCAGATGGAAATTTTGATAATGAAGTTAAAATGTATAAAGACTGGCGAACATTTGATGTTGTAATGGAAATTTTGGAAAAAAAGTTAAACTGAAACCAGAATTTTTAAGACAAAGTCGAAATTTCAAAACAAAATTATAACTTAATATTAAACAATTTTTTTTTGAAATTTCAGGTTAACGATCAAAGTTTTACAAGAAAAATTGATAAATGAAGAGAAATTATAAAGTAAAGTTGCAATTTGAAAAAGGATTCAGCGTGAACTTGAAATTTCGAGAAAGATAAAGTTTTTTAATTGAGGAAATGTGGATTGTGAAATTTAGCAAAAAGCAAGAAATATCTTAGAAAATTCGAAATTTCGAGCTTTGTAATTACAAAAATTCATAATTTAATCTTAAGCTTGTCAAAAACTTTGTAAGAAACAAAATTGAAAATTTCGAAATCAAAGTCGAAATTTCTAAAAAAAATCTCAAAGTCCAGAAAATATTGAGACTTTAATATTAAATGGACCCACATAAGGTGCCCTATGTACTTGCCTAATTTTAGCAACCAACTCCAAATTCAGGGATTCAAGTCGAATTTCTGAGAAGGAAATTTGAAAAAAAAATGTGTTTAAAAATAATGGAGAAATTGTAAAAATTGGAAGCTTCAAATTGCGATAAAAATGCCAAAAGTCACAACTTTCTCGAAGTTTCAAGGTCACAATCAAAATCAAGCAACAAAAATTTCTATTTGCAATTATCAAATAAATCAAATTCAAATTCCAAAAAGCACGAAATTCATTAAAAATATCCTGTTTGAATTCGAAATTTTGATAAAGATAAAAAAATTCGAAATTAAGGGCAAAATTTTGAGAAAGATGGTAAAATTTCGAAATTAAGGGCGAAAGAAGTCAAAAAACTTTAGCAAAAGTAGAAATTACGAACTTCCGTCGAATTGTTAGATGGTACTAACAAATGTTATTTTAGGAAACTACACAATTCAGTGGCTTGCAAACGAAGTATACAGAAGATTTGAAAAGCTAGTAATTAGCAGAAAAAGTTTGAATATGGACCAGATAGGTCATGTGCAAGAAATAAGAAGAGCCAGAGGAGGAGCACTCCTAGATGCAGATGATCTAATAATTGACGTCTTAGACGACAATGATTTCGTCAATGTAGGTAAGGTTATTTAAAAGTCAAATATTTATTAGAGTTCCTATATTCTAATGCACAGACTAGTCTTTGGTACAGAGCAATAATTTGAACATTTATTAGATTCGAAGTTTAGAAACCAAAGACCGGTTTCGATCTTGTTAGATCTCGTCAGTTTGGTACATCCAACTCGAATGCTAACAAATGTTCCTAGTAATTACTAAGCGTCAAGCGTCTGACTCTCAGACTACCGCCACCTATTGGTTCGTAGAGAACTATGGTCATTGCCAACAATGTCGTATGCAAGTAGAATACAACCTAGACTACAAATTCATGCAGCCCTCTAGGCGTGTAGTAGTAGTAGTAATCATAGGTAGCTGAACTACCAACAGTTGAAACACTGCCACCTAGCGAAGCGGTTGCATTAGAATTCTTGTCTTCTGGAAACTTTCCTAGAAAGCGACCGCTTTGCTAGGTGACAAGGTTTCATTCATTAGAATCCTTGTCTTCTGAGAACGAACCTTCCTAAAGAGCAAGCGCTTCGCTAGGTGGCAGTGTTTCAACTGTTGGTAGTTCAGCTACCTATGATTCACTATACACGCTTAGAGGGCTGCATGAAATTGTAGACTAGGTTGTATTCTACTTCCATAAAAGTTCCTACAACTTAAAAATGCATTAATAGTAAAATCTACTTAATAAATCTCCAAGAATTGACTGACAGACAACTTATAGCTTAAACGGGTGAGTCTATGAGCATGAAATTTCGTACAGATTTTCTCCGTAATACGAAAGTGTGTACTAAAAGAGGATTGTTTAACATTCAACCTCTAAAATAGTAAAAATGGACACTAACTGGTAGGCAATTCTTATGTAATGAATAATACAAGTCTTTAAAGCTGACTGTTTCCACACAACTTTATTAAAATTTTGGCAAGGGATCAGAGCAGATTTTGTCTTTTTTAAGAATTTTTTTTTAACTTCTAAAAATTTGAGCTCTAAACTCAAAATTTTGGCTTTAATTTGGCACTTGCGATATTGAAATTGAAATGTGGAGAAACAGTTTCATTTTGGACATTTTGAGGTTTCTTGTTAAAATGTTCAGTTTATAGGCAACATTTTTTCCACATAATCGGAAAATCTCGCTTTGTGTTTTTTTTCCCAAAAATTCTTATTTGGATTTGAAACTCGAAAATTCTTTTAATTTCGACATTTTTTAAACTTTTCTGTCTAAACTTGAAAAATACTCCCTTTTAAAACGCCAGCCTTAAAAACAGGTGAACAGGAACAGGTCAATTTTGCAAAAGGTCCAAGTTACAAAAATTTCAAGTTTCGAGAATAGAAAAATTGTGGAAATAGAGAGTCGAAATTTTTATAAACAAAAAATTCTAAAATTTAAAAAAAATTGCGAAAATTTCCCAACAATTCACAATTAAAGAAAGATGCGTAAAGTAGATTCTATAAGACACAGACCAATAGGTTTGAACATTTATTAGATTCGAAGTTTGGAAACTAAATACCGGTTTCGATCTTGTTAGATCTCGTCAGTTTGGTATATCCAACTCAAATGGCCTGGAGGGCCGCATGAATTTGTAGTCTAGGTTGCATTCTTCTTGCATGCGTAAAGTAGATTAAAATTTTAAAAATAGTCAAAATTTTGAAGAAAGAGGCGAGATTTAAAATAAAAATTAAAAAATATTCAGTCAAATTTTCGAAAAGTCTAAATATTGAAGAAAAGACGATATTAACAGAAATGTCAAAATTTTCAAAGAAAAGTTGAAAATTTGGATAATTTTTTAATAAAGTTTTTGATAAAAATTTTTGTAAAAAATTAAAAGCTTTAAAAAAAGTGGAAATTTTCAAAAAAAAGTCGAAATTAAAATAAAAATTACGACATTTTGAAAAAAGGTCCAAATTTGACCAAAAATTTGCAAATCTTCAGAAAATCCGGAATTTTTCATAATAATGAAAAATTTCAAAAAAGAAAATCGAAACTTTAAAATAATTTGAAATTTTCCTAAAAACCTCGAACGTTTTTAAAAAAGCCAAAATTTTGAAAAATTAAAAATGTTACTACAACGAAAAAAAATTTGAAATTTTAAATAGTAGTCAAAATTTTCAAAAAAAGTCGAAATGTTAGGGTCGAAAAAAGTAGGGACTATAAAGCAATTGGAAAACCTTGAAAAAGGCAAAATTTTCAAAAAAGTTTAGCAAAATCTTTACCATAAAATTTAAAACATTGAAATTTTGGAAATCTAAATTTTTAAAAAAATATTTAAAAAAGTCATCATTTTGGATAATTATAATTTCCAAAAAAAAATCAAACTTTTTTTGAGTCAAAATTTTTGGTTAAAGATTTTCCCGAAAAATCAAATATTATGAAAGAATATCGAAATTTTCAAAAAAAATCGAAATTGAAATAAAAAAGGCAACATTTTGAAAAACTTCCAAATTTGACCAAAAATTGCCAAACCTTCAGAAAAATTCGGAATTTTGCAAAAAAATCGACATTCCAAAGAAAGTCAAAGTTTCCCCAAAAAATCGAAGTTTTGAATAATAGTCAAAATTTTCAAAAAAAGTCGAAATGTTGGGGTCAAAAAAAGTAGGAATTTTAAAGAAATTGGAAAATCTTGAAACAGACAAAATTTTCAAAAAGGTTTAGCGAAATCCTTAGCATAGAATTTCCAAAAAAAAACAATTTTGAAAAAATTGACATTTTTACAAATTTTAAATATTTGAAAAAACTTTCAAACATTTTTAAAATTTAAGACGTTGAAATTTTGGAAATCTAAATTTTTGAAAATAGTCAACATTTAACAAAATGTCGAGACTCTAAAAAGCCAACATTTTGGAGAATTATAATTTTCAAATAAAAATCAAACATTTTTTTAAAATTAAAATTTATGATTGAAAATGTTCCTGCAAAATCAAATATTTTGAAAGAATATCGAAATTTTCAAGAACAAAAAGTCGAAATTGACATAAAAAAGACAACAGTTAAAAAAACTATCAATTTGACCAAAAATTGCCAAATCTTCAGTAAAATTCGGAATTTTGTAAAATAAAAAAATCGACATTTCAAAGAAAGTCCAAGTTTTCGAAAGTTTGCAAAAAAGTCAAAATTTTTAAAAATCATAAAATTTTGTAAACAAAAGGACATTTTAAAAAAATTTAAAAATTGGCACAATTTTTAAGAAATTCCAATTCAAAAAAGTTTGAAATTTGAAATAAAAGCCAAAATTTTCAAAGAAAATTTGAAAGTCCTACCGAGTAAGAAAATTCGAAAATTTGGATAGTTATAATTTTCAAAAAAGTCAAACATTTTTTTTAAATAAAAAGAGATAAGTTTTTGATAAAAATTTTCATAAAAAAATTATAAGTTCTGAAAAAGAGTCTAAATTTTTAAAAATAAAAATAAAAGGAAATTAAAATAAAAGGGGCGACATTTTGAAAAGAAGACCAAATACGCCCCAAAATTGCCAAATCATAAAATCCAAAATTTTGCAAAGTAATCAAAAATTCAATAATAAAAATCGAAATTATAAAAATATTATTATAAATAATCGAAAGTTTGCAATAAAGGTCCAAGAAATCTAAAAATTTTAAAATAAAAGAATTTTCAAAAAAAATTTAAAATTGGCGAATTTAAAAAAAAAGTCAAAGTTTAAGGGCGGACAAAGTAGGAATTTTGAAAAAAATAGGAAAATTTTGAAAAAGGCAAAATATTCAAAAAGATTTTAGCTAAATTTTTACCGTAGAATTTCTAAAAAATTATATTTGAATAAGTTAACATTTTTAGAAATTTTAATAATTTGAAAAAGTAGCGACTTTCAAATAAATTCAAAATTTAAAATATTGAAATTTTGAAATTCTAAATTTTCTAAAATAGTGAACATTTAAAAAAAAGGTGAAGATCTTAAGGAAAAGTCAAGATTTTGGATAATTATAATTTTCAAAATGAAATCAAAATTTTAGATCGAAAAATTCATGAAAAATCAAAAATTTTGAAAAAATATTAAATTTTTTTAAAAATAAGCTGGTTAAATAAAAGAGGCAATATTTTGACAAAACTCCAAATTTGACCAAAAATTCCCAAATCTTCAGAAAAATTCGGAATTTTGAAAAATAAAACAATTGACATTTCAAAGAGTGTCGAAATTTTCCCAAAAAAATCGAAGGTTTGCAAAAAGGTCAAACTTTTTAAAAACCATGAACTTTGTAAACAAACATTTTCAAAAAAATTGAAAATTGGCAAAATTTTCAAAAAAAGTCCCATTCAAAAAAGTCCAATTCAAACAATTTTAAATAGAAGTCAAATTTTGAAAAATATTTACGACCGAGAATTTCAAAAAAGTTGGAATTTTAAAAGGGTCAAAAATGTTGAAAAAGGCAAAATTTTCAAAAAAAATTTTAACGAACCCTTTATCATAAAATTTCCAAAAAGAGGTTAGAATTTTCAAGAAAAATCCAAATTTCAAGAAGTTGCTAATTGTAAGAATTTAAAAATTTCGAAAAATTGTTAGAATTTTAAAAAAGGTCAAGGCAAAATTTTCAAAAAAAGTTTTAACGAATCCTTTACCATAGAACTTCCAAAAGAAGGTTAGGATTTTTAGGAAAAATCAAAATTTTGAAAAAGTTGATAATTGTAAAAATTTTAAAAATTTTAAAAAATGACGAAATTTTGAAATAAATTAAAAATTTCAAAAAATTGAAAATCTGAAAATGTAATATTTTAAAAACAGTTTTAAAAACTGTCGAGACCTATAAAAACTTAAAAATCTTTAAAGTTTCGAAAAAGCAGAAAAAAGTATAAAGGTTTAAAAAGGCAGAGTATGAAAGAAAAGAGGTGTTAAAATTTTAGCAAAAATTCAAACATTTTACTGAAAGGCTAAAGTTTTTGATTGGAACTTAAAAATTAAAATTTATGATTGAAAATTTTCTTGCAAAATCAAATATTTTGAAAGAATATCGAAATTTTCAAGAACAAAAAGTCGAAATTGACATAAAAAAGGCAACAGTTAAAAAAAAACTATCAATTTGACCAAAAATTGCCAAATCTTCAGTAAAATTCGGAATTTTGTAAAATAAAAAAAATCGACATTTCAAAGAAAGTCCAAGTTTTCGAAAGTTTGCAAAAAAGTCAAAATTTTTAAAAACCATGAAATTTTGTAAACAAAAGGACATTTTTAAAAAATTTAAAAGTTGGCACAATTTTCAAGAAATTTCAATTCAAAAAAGTTTGAAATTTGGAATAAAAGCCAAAATTTTCAAAGAAAATTCAAAAGTCCGACCAAGTAAGAAAATTCGAAAATTTGGATAGTTATAATTTTCAAAAAAGTTTAACATTTTTTTTGAATAAAAAAGATAAGTTTTTGAAGAAAATTTTCATAAAAAAATTAAAGTTCTGAAAAAGAGTCTAAATTTTTAAAAATAAAAATAAAAGCAAATTAAAATAAAAGGGGCGACATTTTGAAAAGAAGACCAAATTCGCCCCCCAAAATTGGCAAATCATAAAATCCAAAATTTTGCAAAGTAATCAAAAATTCAATAAAAAAATCGAAATTTAAAAAATTCGAAATTTTCCCAAATAATCGAAAGTTTGCAATAAAGGTCCAAGAAATCTAAAAATTTTAAAATAAAAGAATTTTCAAAAAAAATTTAAAATTGGTGAATTAAAAAAAAAGTCGAATTTTAAGGGCGGAGAAAGTAGGAATTTTGAACAAAATTGGAAAATTTTGAAAAAGGCAAAATGTTCAAAAAGAGTTTAGCGAAATCTTTAACGTAGAATTTCTAAAAAATTAATTTTGAATAAGTTAACATTTTTAAAAATTTCAATAATTTGAAAAAGTAGCGCCTTTCAAATAAATTTAAAATTTAAAATATTGAAATTTTGAAATTCTAAATTTTCTAAAATAGTGAACATTTAAAAAAAAGGTGAAGACTTTAAGGAAAAGTCAAGATTTTGGATAATTATAATTTTCAAAATGAAATCAAGGTCGAAAAATTCATGAAAAATCAAAAATTTTGAAAAAATATTGAATTTTTTTTTAATAAGCTGGTTAAATAAAAGAGGCAATATTTTGACAAAACTCCAAATTTGACCAAAAATTCCCAAATCTTCAGAAAAATTCGGAATTTTGCAAAATAAAACAATTGACATTTCAAAGAGTGTCGAAATTTTCCCAAAAAAATCGAAGGTTTGCAAAAAAGTCAAAATTTTTAAAAACCATGAATTTTGTAAACAAACATTTTCAAAAAAATTGAAAATTGGCAAAATTTTCAAAAAAATTGCAAATTGGCAATTTTCAAAAAAATTCCCATTCAAAAAAGTCCAATTCAAACAATTTTATTTAAAATTGTTTGAATTGGACTTCTATTTGGAAGTCAAATTTTTAAAAAAATTTACGACCGAGAATTTCAAAAAAGTTGGAATTTCAAAAGGGTCAAAAATTTTGAAAAAGGCAAAATTTTCAAAAAAAGTTTTAACGAACCCTTTATCATAAAACTTTTAAAAAGAGGTTAGAATTTTCAAGAAAAATAAAAATTTTGAAAAAATTGCTAGTTGTAAGAATTTAAAAATTTCGAAAAATTGTTAGAATTTTAAAAAAGATCAAAAATTTTGAAACAGGCAAAATTTTCAAAAAAAGTTTTAACGAATCCTTCACCATAGAACTTCCAAAAGAAGGTTAGGATTTTTAGGAAAAATCAAAATTTTGAAAAAGTTGATAATTGTAAAAATTTTAAAAATTTTAAAAAATGACGAAATTTTGAAATAAATTAAAAATTTCAAAAAATTGAAAATCTGAAAATGTAATATTTTGAAAACAGTTTTAAAAACTGTCGGGAGCTATAAAAATTTAAAAATCTTCAAAGTTTCAAAAAAGCCGAAAAAAGTATAAAGGTTTAAACAGGCAGAGTATGAAAGAAAAGAGGTGTTAAAATTTTAGCAAAAATTCAAACATTTTACTGAAAGGCTAAAGTTTTTGATTGGAACTTGAAAATTAAAATTTTTAAAAAGATGTTGAATATTAAAAAAAAATATTTAAATTTTGAAAAAAAAAAAGAAATTTTCAAAATAATTCTAAAATACTAAAAAAGTTGCAAAATTCGTAGAAAAATTTGAAAATTTGCAAAATGTCGTAAATATCAAAGTAGTCGATATTTCAAAAAAGGGCACTAATTTAAAAAAAAAATTCCAATATAATCGAAATTTTAAAGAAAAATGAAATTTAAAAAAAAACCATCAACAGTTTCTAAAAGAAGTAGAAATTTTGAAAAATACACAATTGAAAATAATCGAAATTTTGTAAATAAGCTGACAACTTAAAAAAACTCAAAATTTAAGAAATTGTAATTTTTTAAAGAAGCCAGCTTTCAAAAAATTACATTTTATAAAAAAGTAATAAAATTCAAAAACTGATTTTTTTTAAAAGTAGAGATTTCCAAGAAAACTAAATTTTTTGAATGAATTTTTGAAAAATCGATATTTTGAAAAAAATATAAATTTTCAAAAAAGTCGAAACATAAGTAATCAATGTTTTCATAGAATAGTAAAAAAAATTGAAAATAATTTCAACTAAGAAAAAGTTAAAAGTCTTAAAAAGTCCCATTTTCGACACGAAATCGAAATTTTGAAAAAAAAGTCTAAATTTTGAATAAGGTCGAAATTTTGAAAAAATCCAATTTTTCCAAAAATTTAAAATGTTTCACTTCACCTTTTTGAAAACATCTAAAATATTTACAAATCAAAAATTAAAAAAAAATCGAAATCGTCAGAATAGTTGTTAGTTTTCAAAAAAGACGAAAAAACCTAAAATTTTTAAAAATGTCAAAATTGTAAATAAAAGGAAATTTTTTAAAAAATGTCGAACATTTAAAAAAGCCGAAATTTTGAAAAAAGTTTTGACCTTTTTCAAAATTTTGATTATTGTTTTGATATTGATAAGAGCGTTGAAGTTTTGAAATACAATTATAATTTTTGATTTTAATTTGAGAAATATTTAACCACTCAAAAAGCTCGACATTTTCAAAAATTTCATAATTCTGAAAACTTGAAATTTTAAACAAAAAGCGAAATTTTTCAAATCGAATTTTCAAATGGTCTAAGAATGTTTGAAGAGAAAATCGAAATTTTAAGTAAGATTGAAATTTTGATAAAATCGAATTTTAGAAAAAAGCAAATTTAAAAAAAGAAGCAATTTCAAAAAATTACCAGCTAGACTGATTTCTCCTCAGAGCGTTGTCACACTAACGGATGATATCCAACAACTTAACAGTATTGTAGAGCTTTTAAAGTAATTTAAAAAAGTAATTTTTTTTACGCATCTTACCGACTAGAATTCTTAAGAATATTAAATCCTTGATAGAGATGGGTAACTATTGTCACCACAAACTATTTTTAATAATCAAATTTTTTGATTTTAAGGTACCTAATATTGTACACTTTTTAAAATGCCACAATTTTTTTTACGCATCTTACCGACTAGAATTCTTAAGAATATTAAATCCTGAATAGAGATGGGTAACTATCGTCACCACAAACTATTTTTAATAATCAATTTTTTTTATTTTAAGGTACCTAATATTGTACAATTTTTAAAGTGCCACAATTTTTTTTATACATCTTACTGACTAGAATCCTTAAGAATATTAAGTCCTTGATAGAGATGGGTAACTATTGTCACCCCAAACTATTTATAATAATCTAATTTTTTTAGTTTGAGGTACCTAATATTGTACAATTTTTAAAATACCACAATTTTTTTATACATCTGACTGACTAGAATTCTTAGGAATATTAAATCCTTGATAGAGATGGGAAACTATCGTCACCCCAAACTATTTTTAATAATCTAATATTTTGATTTTGAAGTACCTAGTATTGTAGAATTTTTAAAGTGCCCCAATTTTTTTTATACATCTTACTGACTAGAATCTTTAAAAATATTAAATCCTTGATAGAGATGGGTAACTATCGTCACCTCAAACTATTTTTAATAATCTAATTTTTTGATTTTGAGGTACCTAATATTGTAGAATTTTTAAAGTGCCACAATTTTTTTTATAAACTTACGGACTAGAATCCTTAAGAATATTAAACCCTTGATGGAGATAGGTAACTATCGTCACCACAAACTATTTTTAATAATCTAATTTTTTGATTTTGAGGTACCTAATTATTTCTCTTTATTTTTGGGGTGTAAGGATATCAACACTTTTGGGAAGTAGTGCAAAATTCCTATTTACTTGATCTTAACCCATAACTAAAATACAGGTTCAATATTGAAGCATTTTGCCTCAAAAAAATTAAATTATATTTGACTTGGAAGCCTTTTATTGTATTATACAGTAGCTTATAAAGACTTGGAAACTGTAATTTGTCGAAACTCGACATGTTTTATATTTTTATATCAAATTACTCAGAAATATTTTGTATGTTTTAGTTCTTACTACTGACAGACAAATTGACATGAACGCGATACCAGAAGATCTTAAACATGTTTTAGAACCAACGTATCCTTTTTGATGAAGATTCTTATAAGGATCAGTTATTTTTAATGCAAGACCTTTTGTAAATAACGAAGTGTTCTTAATTTAATAATAACTTTGTTTTTTGCATCCCATCATATATCAGCTAAGTTTTTCCTTAATACGAACAAACAGACCTCAGTCTTACGTACCTGATGAAAATGTAAGTAAATATAATAAATGCTCACCTAATTTTCAACTTCAAACAAAAACACTCGCTCTCGTCAACACATTTGTTTAATACATAAAAGTAAATATCGTGGATATTATTTAATGTATAATTTTCCAGTATATTTATTTAGACGGAAATAGTATGACCACAACCTTACTTATGCAGTTAGGAACCGGAAAATATAAGATAAAGGTAGGAACACCGACGGAATATAAACCAAATCTGATCATTCAGCTTCCAGCTTGCCAAAGACTCCGTTGAAAAGGTCTTAAAATCTCGTCAGCTTGTGGAGAACATATTAAAAGATAACCAAATCGTCTACGGCATCAATACAGGACTCGGGCGGTTTTCAGATGTCATTATTCCAACAGATCATGTGGAGTAAACAAACATGTTTTCTTCGACTTTCAGGCGTAACTAATATATCTCGTTTCAGGCAACTTCAATTAAATATAATAAGATCCCACGCCGCTGGTGTGGGAAATCCTTTGAGCATTTCGAAAACGAGAATGCTCCTGGCCCTTCGCATAAATATATTGGCAAAGGGATTTAGCGGAATATCTCTAAAAACTTTGCAATATTTGGTGGAGGCTTTCAATGGTAAAAGTTTTGTTTTATAAATGTTTGTTATCGATAATCTAATCAACAGTGCATTATTTTGATCTGAACTACCTGATTTATGACCTGGAAAGGTATTTCGAATTAGGAATGCACAACATTTTTAAAACATCGATACTGTATTCAATTGAGATATCGAAAAAGATACATCGATATGTTTCGATCATCGATTTATTCGATATTCGATGTATCATATCATACCATACACCAGGAACTGTCAACCAGCGAGACCAGCCTCTCATAATTTCCCTTTTTTTTAAATTCCCACTTTTTAAAACAAATTTTTACTTATTTCAAATTTTCGATTTTTTTTTTAAATTTTGACTATTTCAAAATTCGACATCATTTAATAAAAAAAACTTCTAGTTCTGTTTAAATCTTCGGTTTTTTTTATTAAACTTCGAAAATTTCTACTATTTATTAAAATTTTCAGTTTTTAAGCTTTAAATTTTTTTGAAAATGTCGTGTTTTTTGAAAAGTTGAAATTTTTTTACGATTTTATCCAGAATTAGGACTTCTTTTTCCAGGATCTGAACTTTTCCTCAAATACCAATATTTTAAAATTTTTATTCTTCTAAAATGTCGACTTCAACTTTTGAAAGGTTAAATCTTTCGAAAGTCTCGACTTTTTTTTAAATTTCAGTTATTTCAATTTTTTTGAAAAATTCTATTTTTTTTTAAATCTCAACTTTTGATAATTTCGACATTTTATTTCAACTTTTCGATTTTATTTTCTTGACTTTTTGGCAAATTCAAACCTTCAAAATTCGTTTTGTTTTTAAAAAACTTGTTTTTTTTTTAATTTAAATATTTGTGGTAAAATTTCGCAATTTTTCAAAATTTTGACCTATTTTTAAGTTTGCGCACTTATTTTCAAAATTTTAAGTTTTAATTGACTTTTAACATTTTTGATCATTTTATAAAATTTATATATTTTGACTTTTCGAAAAACCTTTTTTCAAAATATTTTTTGAAACACTTTTATAATTTCGAATATTTTAAATACAAATCTTGTCCTCTGAAACCAAGAAAGATTAAAAAACACAACAAAGTTTGCTCTAACGCGTTTCGACAGCCAAGCTATCATCTTCAGGGAGATACTACAGAGATATCTGTGAGTTTTAATATGCGATTTGCATAAAAATATGAAATATCCAATTCAAACTCACAATTTTGAGAAAAAAGTAAATATTTCCGGAAATTGAAATACAAAACTTGTTCTCTGAAACCAAGAAAGATTAAAAAACAAAACAACGGTTGCTCTAATGCGTTATCATCTTCAGAGAGATACATCTATTATCTCTCTGGAGATGATAGCTTGGCTGTTGAAACGCGTTAGAGCAACTGTGTTTCTTAATCTTTCTTGGTTTCAGGGTACAAGATTTGTATTTCAATTTTTGAAGATAACCAGGGACCAGTCCGTTTCACCAAAATTTCGAATATATGTTAAAATTCCCCCATTTTTAAATTTTTGATTTTTTAAATTTATACGACTTTTTTTTCAGAAATTTTAACTTTTTTAAAGATTTCGACATTTCTCAAAATTTTTCATTCAAATTTTTATTTTTTTAAAATTTTCTTTTTGGAAAATTGGGCTTTTTTAAAAATTACGATATATTTTGAAAATTCATCGATTTCTCAAAATGTTGAAAATTTTTCTGGTTTTTTGTTTTTTAAAATTTTAAATTGCATGGTTTTTTTAAGACTCAATTTTTTGGGAAATTTTTATTTTTTCTTAAAGTTACACTTTTTTTGGCCGTTTTGACTATGTTACAATTTTTCGAATTTTTTAAAAATTAAATACGAATTTTTTCTAAAACTCCAATATTTATGAAAACTTCCATTTTTTGAAAATTTTTACTTTTTATAAAAAATTCCTCCATTTTTCAACATTTTTAATTTTTTAAAAATTTTCGGATTTATTCAACATTTTAACTTTTTTTGAACAGTTTGAATAAAATTTCGACTTTTCCAAAAATTTGGAATTTTCTGAACATCTCGCATTATTTTTTAAATTTTCTAAAATAGGCACTTGAGTATATTTCATAAAAATGTTAAAGTTTTCAAAGAAAATCTGATTCTAAAAAAACAAAAATTTAAAAAGTGAAAACTTTCAAAAAAGTAAACATTTTAAAACAGAATCTATTAAAAAAAATCAAAATTTTCAAAAAGAGTCGATTTTTAAAGAATTATTTGAAATGTTCAAATTTTAAATATAACTATATCTTTCACAAACATTCCAGATCTTTAAAAAAGTAGAAATTTTGAATAATTTCAAAAAAAGGCAAAATTTTAAAGAAAGGGGAAATTCTCTATTCAAAATTTTCAAAAAAGTTAGACAAATTCAAGAAAATGTCAAAACTGTTATAGAAACTTAAGACTTCCAAAAAAAACAACTTAAGGTTTTAAATAAAACCAACATTTTAAAAAATGGCCAAATGCTCGAAAAAAAAAGAAGTTTAAATTTTAAAAAATAGTCTAAAATTTAAAGAAATATTCTAAATTAGGAAGAAATGTCGAGAAATAAAAAAATGAAGAATTTTTAATGAAAAACCTAAATTTTTGAAAAGCCCAAATTCCGAAAAAAAATCGAAATGATCAAATTTCGAAACTTGTGTTAGTTAAAACTAAGAAAAAAGTTAAAAAGTCACAAATCTTAAAAATAAATGCCATTTACAATAATGTCGAAGTTTTCAAAAAAAGTTAAGATTTTCAAAAAAGTCAATATGTTGAAAAAAATCGACATTTTGGAGAAAGTTCAAATTTTCAAAGTAAATCAAAAACTTTACAAATTTTTGCAAAATAATCCAAAAATTTTAGCAAGAGTCTTTAAAAAAAATCGATATTTTCAAATAAAAACGAAATGAAAAGGAGGAAATTTTTAAAAGTCAAAATTTTGACAAATGTCGACATTTCGTAATTTTTATAAAAAATTAGGATTCAAAAAATTAAACTTTTGAAAAATAATGTCAACATTTTGAAAATATACTGTTAAAAGATGACCTTTTCAGAAAATTCAAAGATTTTGATAAAATAAAGAATTTTTCAAAAAACTTTTAGAAAAGTTGAAATTTTGAAAAAAAAATCCGAATTTTAAAAAACAGGTAATTAAAATTTTAAAGAAATGTGGAGATTTAAAAGAGTGAAGCATTTTCATTTGAATTTTCAAAAAAAGTCGTTTTTGAAGAGCCCAAATATTAAAGAAAAAATTATCAAAAAATTCTAAACTTTTAAAAAAACTAGAAATGAAGAGTAGAAATGTTGAAAAACAAAAAAATTTTGGTTAGTTAAAATTAAAAAAAAAGATAAAGATAAAAGATAAATGTCCTTTATTTAAAGAGTCAACATTTTTGATTGAATATTTTCGAAAAAATTGGAATTTTGAAAAAGCAGTGAAATTTTCCACAAGGTCAATTTTTTTAAAAAGCTGTAAAAGGTCAACACTTTGATAAAGTTGAAATCTATAAAACAAATCGAAGATTTTAAAACTATCGAAAGTATGAAAAAAAATTAGAAATTTTGCAAAATGGTTCAAAATATCAATCAACTCTAATCGAATAAAGTCGAAATTTTAAAGCAATTTTCAAAAAAAAATCCAAAGTTTTCAAAAAAGGTAGAAATTTTTGGAAAAGTCGAAATTTAAAAGAAGGCTTAATTTTAAAAGTGTAAGAATTTTAGGACTGAAAATTTGGAAAAAATTTCGGAATTTTCAATAAGTCAAGTTTTTCAAAAGTGTCAAAATTTTGGAAAATAAAGTCTACATTTTTAAAAGCCAAAAAAAAACAATTTTTTTAAAGACAGAAATTTAAAAAATGTTGAAAGTCGAAAGTCTTAAAACCCCTAAATTTTGCCAAGAAATCGAAGTTTTTGAAAAAAGTTTAAGTTTTGAAATACAATCTTAATTTTTAAAAAAATACAATTTTCAAAAAACCGGACATTTAAAAAAATCTTCGGTGTCAAGCTTTCCAAAAAATCTAGAATATTCGAAACAGAAAGATTTCAAAAATTATCAGAAAAGTCGAAATTTTCAAAAAAGTAAAAGTTTAAAAAAGTCGAAATTTTGGATAGTTGGAAATTGTGTAAAAAACTTTAAAGCGAAAGTTTTGAAAAAGTTAAGGTTTTAATAAAAAATTCGAAATTTGCAAATGAAGTCGAAATTATAGAAAAATTCATTAAAAAAACTCGACATTCTGATTTTTCCAGAGAAGTTAAAATTTCTGAAATTTTAAATTAAAAAATTGAAACGTTTAAAAAGTCACATTTTCCAAAAAGATTAACTGTTCGATAGGTTAAATAACAGTTAAAAATTCGTAACATTTAGCAAAGTGAAGTGGGCAAAATTTTGAAACAAGTTGAAATTTTCGGAAAAGTCGACAGTTTAAAAAGAGGCGAAATTTTTGAAGTCGAAACTTTAAGAGTCGAAACTTTGAAAAAAGTTGAAATTCCAGAAAAAGACTATATTTAAAAAGGCAGAAATTTCAAAAAAAGGCGATATTTAAAAAATCGATTCATTTAAACAAATCATAGTAGCTGTGAAATAGTGAATTGAATCGGGTGACATATTAGCTGGTCCCTAGATAAATTTTAACCGTCGAAAGCGTAAGATTTTTTTGAACTTATTTCATCAGTCGATACATCGAAAAAATGTATCGATACCGTCGATACATTGTAACGAAAGTATCCACACAAAAATATCGAACATCGATGTTTTCTATACATCGATGTTTTCTATACATTGATGTTTTCTATACATCGATGTTCGATACACCGATGTATCGAGTGCATCCTTATTTCGAATCCTTGTTTCTTCAGTATTTCCTTAAGCTCTGCTTAATTATATATTTTATTAATTATAATCAAAAGAAATAAGTAAGATGTTGTAAAACAGTTCAATCCAAACAAACAGAAACAAGAAATGATTTTCCAAAATCGTATGGAATTTTGATACACATTTTAGGAGTTTGACAGCTCTCAGTTTATAAATATGTTTTCTTATTTTTTTTTTTTTTTGATGGAACGGACTGGTCTTTGGTTATCTTCAAAAATTAAAATACAAAATTTGTTCCCTGAAACCAAGAAAGATTCAGTTTCTCTCTTAAGATGACAGCTTGGCTGTCGAAACGCGTTAGACCAACCTTTGTTGTGTTTTTAAATCTTTCTTGGTTTCAGGGGACAAGTTCAGTATTTAAATTTTTTCTTATCCTAAGCATATCGTGAGTAGTTATAGTATCTACATTGCTTTTTTTAAAATTTCTTCTAATTAACTTTAAAGATCCTTTATCGATGTCATCCAGAGCAGCTTTTTGACACTATTACTCACTAGCTGTCTATTTAATATATCCCCGGAAACTGATTCGTAATTGTGAAACAGTTTCGATTCTACAATCACATTGTCTTCGCCTTTTGTCTTGAGGTAGGCTTTACACTGTGTTTTTCTGGAACTACACGTCCACCTTCTTTAATTTTTACTTTTTAAAACTTTTAGAAATTAAATTTAAAACCGTCAGTTATTATCTGATTCATTCCTTTTTCACTAAGGACTGTAAAGGATTTCATTCTCACAATTACTATCGTATCTCTCTGAAGATGATAGCTTGGCTATCGAAACGCGTTAGAGCAACCTTTTGTTGTGTTTTTTGATCTCTCTTGGTTTCAGGGGACAAGATTTGTATTTCAATTTTTGAAGATAACCAAGGACCAGTCCATTCAAAACCTGTTCCCACTTCAACATGAAAACCTTCAGTACTAATAAATTGAAATTAATAATGCTATTTAATTCCACCTACATCCATTTGCCCATCAATTTGTAATTAACTGGTTTGTTATTAAAAAGGGATTTGAAAATTCAGGTAAATGAGGCTCAGGACACAATTGAACCCTGCTCGGGAGACAACTGCTAGCCTCATTAAGATGTGGGAGACAACTGCACCCCACCCATATTTTAATGTCTATTATTTCTATTTTTTATTTACGTCTTATTTTTATTTCTCTATCGCTTCAATTTTTGTTTTCATACTCTACTTCCAGATTAATTCTTAGTTTGGCAATGTTGGTATTTTTTTGTATACGAGAAATGCTGAAGGTATAGAAAATTGAAAATTTCGAGAAAAATTTTAACATTTTTAGGAAACAATTTTTCTATCCTACAAAATTAATACCCGGTTAAAAATTCATAATTTTCGAAGTGTATCATTGTAAGAAAAGTTTGGTAAACTCTGGTTTAACATGATGACAGCTATTTTTATCAGATTGCATCAACTGAACGCTCCTTATATAATCAATGAAGATATCCGTAAATTTTTAAAGATGTTTTTACCATTTATTTACATGTTCAGCGTTTTAATTAATGAAAATATTGCTTCTATTGCATTACCCACTCTATATTTCAGCACAATGTATACCATGGATACCAGAGCAAGGATCAGTAGGAGCTAGTGGCGATTTGGCTCCGTTAGCTCACCTAATGTTAGGCTTTTTAGGAGAGGGAAAAATGTGGAGCCCTCAGACTGGTTGGGCTGAGGCTAGCGAGGTAGGCATTTTTTTTAATAAAAAGAGAATCAAAATAAATAAGACATCGAAAGTTAATCCTCAAAAGTATGTATTTTGGGAACTTCGGTGCAAAGGGGCGCCAATGTCGATTTTTTTCCCCGGCTTGATACTGACTATACTAACAGGTGTCATACTTTTTCAAAATTACATTGTTTTCTTCTTTGTTTGTGCATTTCGATTTTCAATGTTATTTGATAAAAGTTCCCCCTTTTCTTGTGGAAATTTTGATTTTATTTTTCTGAAAAATGCGTTGCAATTTTTACATTTCCACCCCAAACTTTCGATTTTTACACTCGAAATTTTTTACAAGATTCTCAATTCACACTTTAAATATTTCGATTTCTTTTAGTTGGATCTTAAAATTTCGTCCCCTGAAACCAAAAAAGATTAAAAAACACCTCTTCATAGAAATATCTCTCTGACAATGATAGCTTGGCTATCGAGACGCATTAGAGCAACTTTTGATATGTTTTTTAATATTTCTTGGTTTTAGGGGACAAGATTTGTATTTCAATTTTTGAAGATAACCAAGGACCATTCCACCAAAATTTCTTGTCAAAGATTTTAAATTTTTTTCCCAAAATATGGACGTTTTTCTTAGAACTTCTGGTTTCTAAAATCGAACTTCGATTAATTATTTAGGTCAAATATATCTTCATCATTTTTTGTGTTTTTCAAAAGCCCATGTTTAGAATTTTCTTTCTTCTTTTAATTTCTTTTTAACTTTTAACTTTAAACCCAACACTCTTTTAATGGATTATAATTTCGTTTTCGAAATTTCGAGTGTGTTCAGTGTTTGGTATTATAAAAATCATAGAAGCAGTACACATATGTCGAACGTTTGGGAAACACTGGTGTACATAAATCCAATCATTCAGGAAAAAAAGGCGAAAATGTGGCTTCAAACAAATACAAATTTGAAGCCTACATTCCAAAAGGAATTACCTGACCCTTCTCCGACGTTAAACATTTCATCATTGATATATTTTTTAAACCCAAGTTCAATTCCAGAAGCAATTTTTGGAAAATTCCTTGTCTCATTAAGTTTGAATACAATTTCAGTACGAGTTTTCAGGGAAGTAAAACTTCTCTCTTCTAAATCTAAGGCTTCTTATCATTCTGTTGCCCTTCATCTTTCGAGTTTGAATGCAGAGACACAAATTTTATTAGTTCTTTTTCGATGCCTCGAGGAAATGTCGATCTCAGTCTAGTTACAAAATTTTGTATGCAAGACATATCTGAAGCTGAAGGCTATGTATTATAATAGAGATTTACATTTCTAGACGACGTGCTCCACTTCCACGGAATTTTCATTTGTACGTCTCTGTAACTGATAGCAATTTTTCACCCTTCAGTAATATATTCTCCTTAGGAGTTTTAATATAGTTTTTAATGAAACTATTTTATCTTTAAGACACTTTATCTATGTGGTTTCCGTCCTACAGCTACGAAATACTTTTTAGCATTTTTATTGAACTAGGAAACGTTCTTTCAGGTTTTAAAGAAACACGGTCTGAATACTTTACGACTGAGCAGCAAGGAGTCTCTTGCTCTTATTACTGGCACACAACTAATAACAAGCTTGGGAGCTGAGGCTGTGGAGAGAGCAATTCATATAGCAAAACAGGCGGATGTGGCAGCTGCCCTCACTTTAGAGGTTTTAAAAGGTAGTTCCAGGGCATTTGATTCAGACGTGCACGCCATTAGGCCCCATAAAGGACAAATAGACGTCGCAAAGCGGCTTAGGGCTCTGCTGCATTCGCAAACGTATCCCTCGGAAATTGCAGGTAAACTCCTTCTGCCCATGAAGAAATTTTACTAATATTATGTTTAAGGCAAGCGACTGAGACTCTTAAAATATGTTTGTTTTAAAAATTGAAATACACATCTTGCCCCCTGAAACCAAGAAAGATTAAAAAACACAACAAAAGTTACTCTAACGCGTTTTGATAGTCAAGCTATCATCTTGAGAGAGTAACTGGGACAAGATTTGTATTTCAATTTTTGAAGATAACTAAGGACCAGTTCGTTCCACCAAAATATTTGTTTTGCAACATATCCTGCCAAATTAACATCGTTGCTATTGGATAGTCTTAGAAAACGTATGTTTCCTTCTGTATCAAGTTTTCATTTATAGCTTCAGTCGCTTTTTGTTCTGGAAATAGGTTTTTTCTTTCTTATAACTTTGTAGGACGTCTGGTCGAAATAAAATAAATAATAATAAAACCTTAGAAGTGTAAAATTGCAAGTATAACATCATTACTGGGAAATCTTCGCTTTTTAATTCTAATGGCAAGCTTGAGTCGGTTATTCATTGTGAGATTATATTATTGGTAACAGTATTTCCAGTAGATAGGCAGTCGTCCACAATTAAGTTTCTATACCCTAGAAATGAGTCAGAATAACCTTTCGTATCTAGGAATACTTTTTTGATTTTGACCAAGGACTGTGGCTATATTCTTTGTAGGCACCATGAATACTAGAAGAAGAATATTGCGCTTTTTATCATATGAATCCTTACTTGTGTGTCTAGAAGGTAGGCTAGTTTAATTTCTTTTCAGCTTTCTCTTTACATTTTCCTTTCACCTCTTTCACTCACTCACACACTCACTCACTCACTCATTCACTCACCCACTCACTCACTCACTCACTCACTCACTCACTCACTCACTCACTCACTCACTCACTTACTCACTCACTTACTCACTCACTCACTCACTCACTCACCCACCTACTCACCCACTCACACATTTACTCACTCACTCACTCACTCCCTCACTCACTCACTCACTCACTCACTCACTCACTCACTCATTCACTCACTCACTCACTCACTCACTCACTCACTCACTCACTCACTCACTCACTCACTCACTCACTCACTCACTCACTCACTCACTCACTCACTCACTCACTCACTCACTTACTCACTCACTCACTCACTCACTCACTCACTCACTCACTCACTCACTCACTCACTCACTCACACACTCACTCTCTTTGATAGTCATTTCTCAATTCATTATCATTTATTTAACGCAAATATTATCTTCAACGTCTACAAATAAGGCACCTGAACATTTTTTTGCTTTCTCTTACTTCTTCTTCTTCTTTATGAAGAAGAGGTTTCTCTGAGGAAGGTATCTCAACTTGTTCTGGTCTTCAAGTCTCTTGTTCTTCTGATGTCCAGCATTCTTTCCATCTTTTCATCGGTCTTCCTTGTGTTCTTTTTCCTGATTGCAGTATCTTCGCTTGTTTGACCACTCTATTTTCATTCATTCTTTCGATGTGCTGGTTCCAGTATTTTCTTTTGTCTCTTGTGATTCTACATGTGTCCTGTATGTTACTCAATCTCTGTATCTCTTCGTTTCTCATAACTCTCAGTGTCTTCCCATGTATCGTTCTTAATGTTTTCATTTCCGTGGTTCTTATTATTTGAGTTGTTTTTTTTTGTATCTGGTCTTGCTTCTACCTCATACGTCATTATAGCACGTACTGTGGTTTTGTATATTTGGATCTTACTTTCTGCTGTCATGTACTTATTGCGGAAGACAATATATCTCAGGCAGCAAGAGATCCTTGCCGCCTTATTGTTTGGGTTTGGACTTCTTTGGTCAGCCTCCTGTCACTTGTGATTTCTGAGTCAATGTAGTTTACAGCGAAAAGAATATTTCGATATGGTCATATATTTAATTTTTTCTTTTTTTAATATCATATTAAATCGTTTTGCTGTTGTGTTGCAGTAATCGCTGCAGATTGTCTTCTGAATTTTATATCAGTACAGAATCATTTGCATAGCCGACAATGTTAAAAAATGTCTCTTATTTTGTATCCTAGCTGTTTAGGTACGCTTTCTGTTATCGCATCCATCACCATGTTAAACAGAAATGGGCTTAAGGAGTCTCCTCGTCTCACTTCGGTGGCTACTTTTATGTTCTGGCTGATTTCTTGGTTTCTTCTGATTTTGATAGAGCAATTGTTGTTTATTTCTTCCATAATATTAATCCATTGTGAAAGAACCAACCACCAAGGACACCTCAATCACGGGGAGAGAGCACAATGAGTCCGAAAAGGGTAGCCTAAATGCTGGCCTAACCTCTAGGCAACCCACCTCGAATCCACAATCCAGTCATGCAGTCTTTAAGTTTCTAAGAAGTGTGAAAACAAACTCAGTGCTGGTATGGAACTGTCACCTAGTTTTAGAACGTCGATCACAGAAGAATGCATTGATCTACTATGGATCAAAGGACATTCTGGGAAAGAGGGAAACGAACGCGCTGACAAACTGGCGAGGAAGGGTTCGGAGGGACAATTCGTTGGACCAGAACCAACCCTTCCCCAGGCTAAATCAACCGTAAAATCCCGACTTAACGAAAAAATTCATCGTAAACACAAAGCCATATTGACATCAATAACAACATGCCGGCAAACTCACGCATTCATTAGAATGCCGTGCAGGGAAAGGGCAAAACTATGCCTACAACTTTCAAGAAATAACCTCAGGAAACTTGTATGGGTTTAGACAGGTCACTGTTGATTAAACAAACACCTCCACAGAATGGGAATGATAAACGACCCGATTTGTAGGAGGTGTTTAGGAGAAGATGAGATGCATGTGATGTGTCACTGCCCGGCACTAGCATCAATCAGAGGATCCATGCTGGGGGACTTCTGACCTAGTGTGGCCAGTTTGAGAGAGGCGCATTCAAGAGAAGTTCTTTAGTTTCTCAACAAGGTTGGGTGTCTGAACGAATAACCAAAGACACCTCAATCACGGCGATGGCACAATCACAATGGGCCCGAAAACGGTGGCCCAAGCAACCCACATCAAATCCAGAATCGAATCCATTGTGAATTTATCACTTGTTTTTTACAGGTATTGAATATCATCTTACATCAATTCTTTTAATTACATTTTTTTACAAAAAATATGAATGAACAGATTAGAAAATTGCATTAAAATCAAATCAAACCGACAAATTCTGACATTCCTCAGCAGCTTATATACAGTAGCCGAGTCCTACAACATAGACCTAGCAGTAGTCGTTAAAATAAACTTCATTCTTATTAGCAGCAAAACCCCATTACTCCTACTGTAGGTAACGAGGAGGTGTTGCCTACACTCTAGACACTTTTTCTATACATTTTTTTACGAGAGTTACATATCCTCCTTCTATTATCCATGGTATAGTCTCCTGCTTTTCGGACAGAAATTCACGATGCATCACTCCTACTGTAGGTAACAAGGAGGTGTTGCCCACACTTCACACGCTTTTTCGACACATTTTATTAAGAGAGTTATATATCCTTCCATCATCCATGGTATAGTCTGCCGATTTTGGGACAAAAACTTATGATACAGCTCATGATACTATATCAATGACTTATCACTACCATTACGACTTTTCCCAGAAACGCATTTCTTTTTACTTCACACCGACGCAAAAATCGAAGCATCAGCATGTAGTTGTCTCAATTCTAAGGTCAATTGCTTTAACACTCATCTTGATGAAGGATATGGCGCATAAGTGTAACAAAGGCATGGCTCATATTAAAAAATAAAGTCTTTACGTCGTGGAAAATCAAACTAGTTCCTGTTACTAAGACTGCCGAAATGGAAACATAGTTTTTATGACAAGATTAAGAAGAATCAGTACAGATAGTTATTTTTTCTTTTGGACACAGTTTTTTACGTTGCACTCCAAAAGCTTTTTCGACACAACTTCTTTTTGGAGAGTCAAATATCCTCCTTCTATTATCCATGCTGTTGATACTTGTTAATATATATTCGGCTTCTTAGTATGCAAGGAGATGAAGTAAAACGTTGTTCTCTTTAGTGAAATGCTTTGGTGAAATTTCCATTTTTGAACTGTCACTTGTCTCAGATTCTTATTTTTCCCTTGTCATGTGCCATCAATGCTTACTTATTACATCTTACAAATAATATTAGATCAATTTTAAAATTTTTGTTTGATCTCGTATTCCCTAATTCTGATTAGATTTCGTGTGCCCAAAATATTAGGAAAAGAAAATAACTGGGAGAATTCTTCATGGTGGATTCTTATTGAAATATTATGTTTATGTTTAGAAATGTTAAATAAAATTAATAAACATAACTGGGAGAAGTTGTAGAACTGACTGCATCTGTAGACATTTTTAAAAGAAACTCTCAATTTTTCTACGGATGAATAAACTATATAATGGTTATTGATTTTCCTAGCTCGGATTTTGAAACTATCAACGTTCTACACTTCTGATTGCACCGCGTTCCATGTTTAATTGGGTTGCGTACATCGCTTTAATTAGCTATAATGCTACAATCAATAACTGAAACTAAAGTAAATTTGCAGGAAAATTACCTGTCGGTTCTAATTTATAGCGGACTGCGTTAACGTAATAACAGTCATCATTGTTCCTGAGTACTAATGTCTCGAGCAAAATAATGTTTTATTCAGTCTGCTCATATATTTTAACAATTTAATATTAATCATTCGCGTTACTATAAACTAACGAGAACAAAAAATACTATTAAGAATAAAGTTTTCTTTCCCTTCCATTTATTGTGGATTTTAAAGAATGTTTATACAATAATACTACTAATTTTATATGAGAAAATGATCAGTTTTTTCATTCTGTCGTCATTTTAGAAAGTGATTCTCAGGTGGAACAAAAAGCTCAGTCAAATGAAAACTGAAACAAGAGGACTCTTTAATAGAGCCCAACACGACAATGAATGAAACGACTATAAAAAGACCCTAACTGAGTATAATAAAAAGCTGAGAAAGTCTAAAAGGAAAAGCTGGCGACAATTGTGTAAGAGGATTAATGACCTTCACCAGACAATGCGTCTCCAGAAGATCCTGTCAAAAGACCACTCAAATGGCATTGGGCTGCTTCACAATGGCAGCTACAACGAAAACAGAAAAGAAAGCGTTGGACTTGCATTTGCAAACCCACTTTACCGACTGCATTGAAAGCGAAAATATCCAAGATAGCGCACGGTCAGAACAGCACATACATTGCCTCAATGGCCAAACAAAAAACCTATCAGGAAGAATTTTCCATAAAAGAAAAATACAATGGGCGGTAAATTCTTTTTAAGCCATACAAATCACCAGGCGAAGAAGGAATTTTCCCAGCCCTTCTGCAAGAGGGCATAACGGAGCTTATGACTCCACTAACTCAACGATTTAGAACTAGTTCTTGCCTGAGGTATATTCCTCAAACCTGGAGGGAAGTAAATATGATTTTCATCCTAAAGGCTGGAAGGCAATCGAACGTCCAGCCTAAATATTATCTCAGCCTAACATCATTTCTCCTCAAAGCAATGGAGAAAATCATGGACCTTCACATTAGAAGCAAGGTCCTACTACGGACAACACTTCACAAGAACGAATTTGCTTATCAATCGGGCAAATCTACCGAGACGGCCATACATAACCTCATGAAGAAGATTAAAATGGCACTTAAGGCAAAATAAATTGCTCTTTGTGCATTCATCGATATAGATGATGCCTTTGACAACACCTCATAAGAATCCATAAAAAGAGCTGCAGAAAACAAGGGCTTTGAAACAACAACAACCGAGTAGATACAATGCATGTTTAGAGGAAAAAGAATCAAAGCAAACTTGGGGGGAGACTCAGCAACGGTGACTGCGCTAAAGGACTGTCCTCAAAGAAGAATGTTATCGCCCCTACTATGGTCTATTGTTGTGGACGATCTCCTTCTAAAGTTGCACAAGTCAGGTTTTAAAACGCGCGATATGCAGATGACATTGTCGTCACTGTAAGGGGAAAGCATCACAGAGTTATATCAAACCTGATGCACCCAAAATATCATCAACCATTGATGCTGGAAGGAAGGCCTAAGAGGCAACCCAAGCAAAACAGTTATTATTTTATTCACTAAAAGAAGGAAGTTCTCATTATTATCTCCCATCATGAACGGAGTACAAATTGATCTCAAGTGAGGCAAAATACATAGACCAGAAACTTACTTGAAACACACACCTGACGAATATAGTCGAACGTGCCACAGTGGTAAACTGGACCTGCCCTAGACTCTTTGGAAAAACCTGGGAACTGAACCCCAAAATGATCTACTGGTCTTACCTGACGGTCATCAGAACAACGGTTACGTGCGCCTCGTTAGTATGGTGACCAAAAGCAAAAGAAAAGACAGCACAAGATAAACTTGCAAAAGTACAACGTTTAGCATGTCTTGAAATTACAGGAGTAATGAAAACCTGTCCAACTGCGGCTCTGGAAGTCATGCTGAATTTCTCCCCTTTACATCCACACGTAAAGAAGGAAGCAATTCTGGAGGCCTTAAGACTGGTTCGGGCAGTAGATTTGAAGGAAGGAAACTTTATCGAACACAAGAGTATTCTCAAAGAATTTGTGACATCGGCAACGATAAAACCGGTTGATACAATACAAAGCAGGTTGGAGTTCGAACACTCATTTGAAGTGGTCATAAATGCTCGCCATATGAGTGGATGGACCAAAAACCTAACTACCACAAGGATTACTTATCTGGTACACTAATGGGTCAAAAATATCAGAAATCATCATCAATTCTTTTAATTAAATTTTTTACAAAAAATATGAATGAACACATTAAGAAATTACATTAAAATCAAACCAATATGACAAATTCTGACATTCCTCAGCAGCTAATTTGCACTAGCCGAGCCCTACAACATAGGTCTGGCAGTAGCCGTTCAAATAAACTTTATTCTCATTAGCAGCAAAATCCCATCACTCCTACTGTACTGTAGTAGGTAACGAGAAGGTGTTGCCTACACTTCAGACGCTTTTTCGACACATTTTTTTACGAAAGTCATATATCCTCCTTCTATTATCCTTGGTATGGTCTCCTGATTTTCGGACGGAAACTTATGATACAGCTCATGATACTGCATCAATGACTTATCACCAATTACGACATCTCTCAGAAACGCATCTTTTTTTACTTCACATCGACCCAACAGTTGAAGCAGCAACATGTCGTTGTCTCAGTCCTAAGGTCAATTGCTTTAACACTCATATTGATGAAGGATGTCGCGCATAAGTGTAACAAAGGCATGGCTCATATTAAAAAATAAAGTCTTTAACCTTACTACCACAAGGATCACTTATCTGGTAAACTAATAGGTCAAAAATATCAGAAAATTTTGGGTCGGCGTATATGGCCCAAGATATAGGCTAACAAAAGCCTTAGGTCAAATTCCCACAATCTTCCAGGCAGAAGTACATGCCATAGACTCTTCACTCGGGAATGTCTATCGAAGGACTTACGAGAAGCAAGGATCTTTATCTGTTTAGACAGTCAAGCGGCGCTTAAAGCTCTAAGTAGCTTTACTGACAAATCCACACTAGTGTGGGACTATCTACAACTACTAAAACAGTTGGCTGCCCGCAACAAGGTAACCTTGATGTCGGTGCCAGCATACTCATGTACTGAAGGAAATAATATGGCCGATCGCCTAGCGAGAGAAGGTGCAGTATCCATATTTCTTGGACCCGTACCTTACCTTGGTATAGCAAAATGTCATATAAGAAATGAAACCCATAAATGTGAAGAGAAACAAAAAGAATCCCAATTTCAGGAAAAAACCATGCGAAAAAAGTTCATGATATATTCGCACACCAAAAGGAAGGAACTTCTCGACCTCAGCGACCGGAGTTAAGGTTAATAACAGGGCTTCCAAAAGGACAGTGCGCGCTAAGATGGTATCTCAAAAAAAATAGGTAAAGCGGAGTCAGAGACTTGCCTCTTCTGCAACGAAGCCAAAGAAACTTCAGAACATTTACTTTGCACATGCGAAGCATTGTTTTACAGGAGGCTACTTCGCTTGGAACAGGTGCAAGCTACACCTGCAGAGATAAGTAAAATTTCTCCTAGAGAAATCCTAGGCTTTTTCAAAAGCTTGGTAATTTAGGAACAATATAGTATATCGTATCGTATCGGGGTTTGTCACAACAGATCTCTAAGGTCTCAGTGATGAGAGGAATGTATATATCCTGTTCGACCCAAATCATATCTAATATAAAAGCTCAATATTTCAAAATTAAGCTCAAACGAGATTTTAAAGTTCAACTTTCAAATTTTTTTCAGAATATCGAGATAAAGATCGAAACAAACTTGCATTTTTAATAAACAATTCTTTCCAGTTTGATTTTGAAATGTCAGCTAAAAACTCAATATTTTTAGAAAATTTAAGGAAATTTAGAATTTAAAGTTAAAATTTGGAGATATTTAATAAAATTTAATATTAAAATTAATATCGAGAATAAATATATAATATATAATTTTATAATATATATAATTTGAGTCAGGCCTCTAACCAGGGGAGAGGGGGTTAGGGGGCTGCTGCCCCGCCCCGAAATTTTTTGGCTTTACACTAGATAGAACTGAACTTTCCATATGTGCAATATTTTTAAAAACCATTTTTAATGGATCATTTTGTTTTCGTACTGAAATTCAAGGATGTTTTTTTTTCAAATTTGGCGCCATTTATTATTATTAGAGACTGGATTTTAAGCACAATCAAGCAAGGTAAAAAGGTGAGCAAAATGTTAAATTAGCCAAAAATGAAAAGCTAAAGAAAGCATCAAAAAGGTAAAATAATCTAAAAAAAGACATTAACAGGCCAAAACTCACAATTAACAAAAAAAAATTTTGAAATCTCAGTCGAAATTTAAAAAAAATAGATTTTAGGTTATACTCAGGATATTCAGAAGGAGTATAACATTTTCCAATGAAGAAGTTTCACCCTAAAGCTTAAAATTTTTACTGAGATTTCGTTTCTAGAAAAATTTAAACTTTTCTTGAAATTTCTTGTTTTTTATTTGAAATTTCAATCTTCTGTTTTAAATTTTATTAAAATAGTGTTGAATTTTGCAAGTTTTTCAAGCTTAAACTCCCCCTTTAAAAAAGAAATTCAAATTTTGAGAAGAACTTGAAATTTATACAAGCTTCTTTTAGGAATTTAACACCAAATTTTGAGAAAAACTTGGATTTTGTGATAATAGTTTTACAGTTTTGGAATTTAAAAATTTAAATTTTGAATTCGGTATTTGAATAAAATGTTGAATATTAGGCCTTTTACTAAAAAATCAAAATCTCTTATAAGCCATTATTTTGAGAAGACATTTTTTAATAAGTTATTTGTATGAATTTCTTCTATAATTTTTCTAACATGGCGATTGAACTTTAAAAAAATGTGCAGAATGTCGATTCTTCTATAAATTTCCAGTTTTCCACAAAACTTGAACATTTTTAAGTTGGAAAATTTAGGATTTTTTTAATAACTGTAACCCATCAACTGAATTCGAAATTTTTAATTTTTTCAAAAAGTTTTAACTTCATAATAAAAAATTTCGAAATTTTTTGTCATGAAATTGATTTGTTTATATTTCGACTACGATTTCGAAAATGCGACTTTTTTCTCCAAAATTCAAATTCTAAGTGAAAACTTCCAAAAAAATATTGAAATTTCTATCTTAGTTATCAAATTTCAACTTTAATTTAGAATTAATTGTACTTTTAATCACATTTCTATCTTAGTTATCAAATTTCAACTTTAATTAAGAATTTATTGTACTTTTAACCACTTTTAAATTCATATTTTTAGAAAAACTTGATTTATAAAATGTTTACAACTTTTTACCACGAGTTTAAAAATGTCAAGATTAAAGTCGAAATTTAAAAAAAAATGAGCTTAATGACTTAAGTTTATTTTTCAAAATTTTTACATTAGCACTAATTCAAAATTCAGACTTCTTCAAAATATTTTGACTTTCTTTCTAGACATTGAATTTATAGAAAATCTCCTGGCCATTTTGAGAAAACACTAAAAGTTTCAGGAAATATTAAAGTTTATTTTTTAAATTTTGTTTCAAAACAAAATGTTGAGTGTTATTAGTTTTTGTTAATGGATTTTATCTTTTGGAAATGAGAGATTTTTTTTTAAATTTTGACTTCAAACCTTTTTTTTTCAAAAATTATCGCTTCTTTTTTCTTTGGATTTAGAAAGTAATTCTAAATGTCAACTTATTTCTAAATTTTCGAATTTAAAAAACTAAAAATTTCGAGGTCGAACAGGTCACATTAAGAATTAATATAACGTAATTTTGTTCGAAAATTCAAAATTTTTAAAAATGTTATTATTTTCGGAAATGTTCTATGAAGTTAATTTGTTTATATTTCGATTACAATTTCGAAAATTCGACTTTTTTCAGAAAAATTCGACTTCCAAGTGAAAACTTCCAAAAAAATATTGAAATTTCTATCTTAGTTACCAAATTTCAACTTTAATTAAGAATTTTTAATCACGACATTTTAACTTTAAATTCATATTTTTAGAGAATTTATAAAATGTTTACAACTTTTTACGACGAGTTTGAAAATGTCGAAATTTTGAAAAAAAGAGCTTAATGACTAGTTTATTTTTCAAAATTTTTACATCAGCACTGGTTCAAAATTCATACTTCTTTAAAATATTTTGACTTTTTTTCTAGACATTTAATTTAAAAAGATCCCCTGGATATTTTAAGAGGACACTAAAAGTTTCAGCCTTTGTTGTGTTTTTTAATCTTTCTTGGTTTCAGAGGACAAGTTTTGTATTTCAATTTCAGGAAATATCAAAGTTTATTTTTTGAATTTTGTTTCAAGACTAAATGTTGAGTGTTATTAGTTTTTTTAATAGATTTTGTCTTTTGGAAATAAGAGATTTTTTTAGAAAATTTTGACTTCAAACCTTTTTTTTTAAATTATAGCTTCTTTTTTCTTCGGATTTAGAGAATAATTCTAGATGTCAACTTATTTCTAAAATTTTGAATTTAAAAAAACTAAAAATTCCAAGTTCGAACATTCTTCCACTTTTTGTTCGGAAATTCAAAATTTCTAAGAAAGTTAATATTTTCAGAAATGTTTATTAATGAATTCTGGTTATTTTTAAGTATAAACAAGGTCGTAATTAAACTTTTTCTAAAACGAGTTTGTCCACTCCAAATGTGGACTTTTCTAGACATTTCGAATTAAAATTTCAATTTCAAAAAAACTCAAGATTAAGTTCGGAATTTCGATATCTGAAATTTTTCACTTGGCGATATTTCCAGGTTTCTAGAAAGAATCGAAGTTTAAAAAAATATTTTGGGTTTGAAGTAAATACCAAGATTTTAAACTTTGAATTTTAAGAAAAAAAAAGTAAAAGTATTAACATACTTCGCATTTAACAAAAAATCGAATTCAAATTGAAAATTTCCAAAAAAGGTCAAAGTTTTGAGATTGAGACTTCGAATCTAATAAATGTTCAAACCTATTGGTCTGTACATTATAGAATCCTTGTCTTCTGGGAACTCTCCTAGAGAGCAACCGCTTCGCTAGGTGGCAGTGTTTCAACTGTTGGTAGTTCAGCTACCTATGATTCACCACTATACACGCATGGAGGGCTGCATGAATTTGCAGTCTAGGTTGCATTAAAGGTAAAACTTAAAAAAAAGATAGATAACTTTATAGCAAAAACTTTTCTTTGAAATTCGGAATAATCAAATGCATTTCGACATTGCAAGTTCAGACAGCAACAATAATTCCCAAAATTGCCGAAAATATAAAACGTAGGAATTAAAGTTGTTGCCAGTTAGAAAAAGAGTTGGACGTTAAGAGGAAACTTAAACTTAAAAAAAAAACATCTAATCTTCCAGAATTTAGAAAGAATATCCAAACTCTAAATGTTCGGGTGCAAACTTTAAATTTGAGATAAAAGTTAAAATTATGAATTTAATCGAAGTTTGAAAAAATTTAAAAAAAAAATTCTATAGCTGACTTCAAACTATGTCTTTAAATAGAGCACTTTCTAAAGGCAGAATGTTAGAAGAATTAGACTCTAGAAATGTTTTTAGTGTATTTTTTTATATTTTAGTATGCTTGTGTACAATAGTAATATTAATAGTAAAGTAGTATTGGACCGTGGCTTTTCAGCTCTAACCTAAACGCAAACAAAGACTAGGTAGTTTTAGCAGAAGGATCGCAGCCCCCCCCCCCCAAAAAAAAGATCCTGGTTACGGCTTGATTTGAGTAATAGTAGAAATAGTAGAAATTTCGGAAATGTAGAAGTTTTATAAACCTAAATTCGAACTTTTAACTTAAATCTGAAATCTGAAGTTGAAAATCAAAATATTGAGTTTTAAGATTTAAATTTTGATCAAAAAAACTATAACTAATAGGTTTAAACTATTAGCGTTAATTTCTTTGTTAAAAATTAATATTTTCATGGAAAATTCGAATTTTTTTGTATAATTTGCACTCGTATGAACATATATTTATAAGTACTTGTTTCTGAAGGTTAAGAATCATATGTGATAAAAAAATTAATAATTTTTTTAGTAAGATTTTTTTTAAGAAAGACATTAAAGAAAAATGAGTGATAAAACATTTTTTTTTTCAGAAAGCCATCGCTTTTGTCATAAAGTTCAAGATGCTTATACATTGAGATGCTGTCCACAAGTCCATGGGGTAGTTCACGACACGATAGAGTTTGTCCAAAGAATCATAAATACTGAACTGAATAGCGCTACTGATAACCCAGTATCCTTTGACTTAAATTTTTTTACTTAAATCGGAATAACGATGGAAATTTCCAACGTTATTCATAATTTATTGCATCTTTGTTTTACAGTAATAGTTTTTCAATAATAGCAGTAGCAATTTGAATACTTGTATCCTTCAAATTGTTTGAGTTGGAAGGTCTTAAATGGTACATTTTGAACGCCACAAATTTTTAGCCTGCAACTTAATTAAAAAAAGAAAAAGATGCTTTTTACAGAACTTTTTTCTCTATCCTACTGACTGCGCCAAATATAAATTCCACTTATTAATATTATTTTTCAAATCGTTTTAGTTCTATAATGCACAGACCAATAGGTTTGAGCATTTATTTGACTCGAAGTTTGGAAACCAAATACCGGTTTCTATCTTGTTAGATCTCGTCAGTTTGGTATATCCAACTCGAATGCTAACAAATGTATCGACAAGTAAATACCAAAACATTCACAGGCGTCAATCGAGTGACTCTTATACTACCACCTATTGGTCCATAGAGAAACCATGGCCATCGACAACAATGTCGCATGCAAGAAAAATGCAACCTAGACTACAAATTCATGCAGCCCTCCAGACGTCGATGGTTTCCAAACTTCGAATCTAATAAATGTTCAAACCTATTGGTCTGTGCATTATAGAATCCTTGTCTTCTGGGAACTCTCCTAGAGAGCAACCGCTTCGCTAGTGTTTCAACTGTTGGTAGTTCAGCTAGCTATGATTCACTATACACGGCCTGGAGGGCTGCATGAATTTGTGTAGTCTAGGTTGCATTATTCTTGCATAAAACCTTTTAGGTTTACATAAATTGTATAACAGTCAAATTGCAGTAAACTTTTAAATAATGACATTTTTAAATAGAAAATGAAAATATTTACCCCTACTCCCCATTTAGGGGTTGCAATTATCATCTAAAGCGAACTGAGATACTAACTTCATCTCATTTGGCTGTTCCACACTGGATATTAATATGAGTTGTGGAGCCCTCTCTACTCCAGTTCAATTCGTACTTTTTAACCAATTCTTGAATATTATTAAACTGTGCAACTGGTGCAGACCTGACTGGTGTATTTTCATTTAAATACAAACCTAAATTTGGACATTAATTGACACAATTTTTCAAATCACTCTCTATTTAAGATTTATTTAAATATCCTTTAATTGGTATAAAATTATTCCTAGCTTCTTTATTTCAAACTACCAAGTTTTGTAATGAAAGTTTTGATCGAAACGTGTGTTATTAAATATTGTTTCCAAAAAGTAATTTAAAGAATTAAAGTTTGATTGCAAAACGAGCTCTAAAGCTTTTCTAATTTATTATCAACTCATTACATCACGTTACATTTAATAATGAGTCTTCCTTAATTCATCAATTTTCAAATCGTTTTACTTAATCTTCCTTAAAGAAACGCTAGATAATTCTCGCTGATAGAGGTGAAATTATAGCTGGGGGAAATTTCCACGGTGAATATCCTGCAAAAGTTTTAGACTATTTAAGTATTGCTGTTCATGAACTAGCTTCCATGAGCGAGAGAAGAGTCGAACGACTTGTCAATCCAGGTAAATATAACTTGATAGATATTTACATGTAACAAAATTACTTTTCTCAGATTTGAGCGGTTTACCTGCGTTTTTGACGAGAAATGGTGGCCTAAATTCTGGCTTTATGGTACCACATTCAACCGCTGCTGCTTTAGGTAATATTATTTCCTTGTATTTACAAAATAGATACACATAATCGGGCAGACGAACAAGTTTAATGTTTTTACAAAATTGCACACCTTGATTCGGTAGAAAATTTCAATTTTTATCTCGTCTACAGCTATATGAGGCGTTTTGTGCAAAAGTGACCCAAATGAATTTATGAATATGCAATGAAAACTGATAAAGAAAGAACAGTCCAATTTATAATAATAATGCAAATATGAAATATTGCTGCCATCTGCTACGTAATAAAAGTATTGAACTTGGGTTTGAGTTGCACCATCAGGTGGTTGCGCTTACATATATCAATGTTCTGAGTAAAATAAACTGAAATCAGGAAATGTCTAAATATGTTGGTTGGGCCACTTTTGCATTAAACGCCTCATATATTGTGTCACAGCTTCAAACTAAATAATAAACAAATATATTAACGTTTCAGTGTCTGAGAATAAGGTTTTGTGTCATCCATCTTCAGTAGATAGCTTAAGTGTTGCGGCAGAGCAAGAGGATCATGTTTCCATGGGATGTTATTCCGCTAGAAAAGCAATTCAAGTTTTGGATAACGTTGAATATGTCATAGCTATAGAACTACTAGCAGCATGCCAAGCTATCGAATTTTTGCGACCTCTTAAAACAACAGCTCCACTTGAAGAAGTGTATTATTTAATTCGAAGTGTATCAGGGTAAACCACCATTTCAAATATTTTTTAATTATCGTAATAATTAGAAAAAAAATAAATTTAACACAAGCTTGGTTAATTCCATTTATATTGAGTGCATTTTCTTTACCAGCTGCTTTTACAAAAGATTTCCAATCCTTAATGAAAAAAGGTGACTGAAAACCTAGAGGTATGGAAGAAGCAACTGGTGAAGAAAATGCCACTTGATATGAATTGAATTTTTCTGAAGTAACCAGATTTTCTTCACCAGTTGCTTCTTCCATACCTCTAGGTTTTCAGTTACCTTTTTTCATTAAAGATAGGCAATCTTTTGTAGAAGGTGACTGAAAATCTAGACGTATGGAAAAAGCAACTGGTGAAGGAAATGCCATTTAATATGAATTGAGTTTTTCTGAAGTAACCAGATTTTCTTCACCAGTTGTTTAATCCATACCTCTAGGTTTTCAATTACCTTCTTTCATTAGGGATAGGCAATCTTTTGTAGAAGGTGACTGAAAACTTAGACGTATGGAAAAAGCAACTGGTGAAGGAAATGCCATTTAATATGAATTGAATTTTTCTGGAGTAACCAGATTTTCTTCACCAGTTGCTTCTTCCATACCTCTAGGTTTTCAGTAACCTTTTTTCATTAAGGATAGGCAATCTTTTGTAGAAGGTGACTGAAAATCTAGACGTATGGAAAAAGCAACTGGTAAAGGAAATGCCATTTAATATGAATTGAGTTTTTCTGAAGTAACCAGATTTTCTTCACCAGTTGTTTCTTCCATACCTCTAGGTTTTCAGTTACCTTCTTTCATTAAGGATAGGCAATCTTTTGTAGAAGGGGACTGAAAACCTAGACGTATGGAAAAAGCAACTGGTGAAGGAAATGCCATTTAATATGAATTGAATTTTTCCGGAGTAACCATTTTTTTTTCACCAGTTGCTTGTTCCATACGTCTAGGTTTTCAGTTACCTTTTTTCATTAAGGATTGGCAATTTTTGTAGAAGGTGACTGAAAATCTAGACGTATGGAAGAAGCAACTGGTGAAGAAAATACCATTTAATATGAATTGAATTTTTCTGGAGTAACCAGATTTTCTTCACCAGTTGCTTCTTTTATAACTCTAGGTTTTCAGTTATCTTTTTTCATCAAGGATTGGAAATCTTTTATAGAAGCAGCTAGCGAAGAAACTTCCACTCAATATAAATAGAATTAAATAAACTTCGCAAAGAAGATATGGAGAATATCTGACTAACAAAAATATTAAATTGTTTTCTACCACAGGTGATCTTAATCTTGATAGGTTTTTTGTGGCCAGCATCTGAAGATCTATTTCAAGAATGAAATCAAATGTGTTAGGAAAAACTTGATATTTTGTCTTGTCCCATTAACAGTGACTATCAATAGTACAATGATGCAATAAATGGCATATCTTTACAGACCTTTGGATGATGATCGTTTCATGGCTCCAGATATAGAAGCTGTTAAGTTGTTACTAACGAATAATAAAGTGTGGACAGCTGTTCATCCTCACATCGCTTTTTACTTGGCTCCTGAGGTGCGTAATTTATTAACTTACCCTTGGATAAGTCAACAATATTTTTTTTTTTGGCGCATAGTTTAGCAAATTTGTTATCTCATATATTTTGGAGATCCTCTCATTCATCAATAAGCTTAATTATCAGTGTATTGGCCATACTTTTGGGCTTTTAGTTTAGATGTCGATCCTTCTATACTACTTATGTTTATTTCAGGAAATTGAGACCAGAGTATTCAGTCCCACTGCTACCCAATTAGAAGGACAGCAAAGACCGAGATTAAGAGTAAAACGGAAGCTGTCAAATGTTACAGTGTTTTAATTATTAAGCTGAGTTTCACTTGGAAAAATCCATATTGATGACTCTTTCGATTTAGTTGTAACAATAAACGAGAAGAGCAATCTAAGAATGTTTGTTTGTTAGAATAACTTTCGAATCCTGGTGCCTGTTATTAGACGCGAATATTGGAATTTGTAGGTGGCAGCACAAATTAGGCGCCTTAGCGTTCTTACAGTTTTCTCCTTCGAGAGAATCCTTTACTGTGCAATATATCAGAAAATGTTATAATACAAATTTCAAGAGACGTTCTTTAGTTTCTCAACCAGGTTAGGTGGCTGAATGATCAAGGACAGCACAATGAGCCCTGAAAGGGTGGCCTAAGTGCTGGCTTAACGAAATTTTAGGCAACTCACCCGAAAGAATCCAGAAATATAAAATATTGCTTTCAAAAGGTAATGTGAAATCGTTTGCAAATAAAAGTAAAAGTTATATAAATGCAGCACACAAACGTAACGCTAGATCACACTTTTTCGAAGAAAGTTTACTAGGATATATCGAAAAAAAAATTTTGCTATTAATGCAGGGGTGCCTCAGGGGTCTGTTCTATCTCCTACTCTGTTTTTGTTACACAAAAACGATCTGTTAGCTTCAACTTCCAAAGCTACGCAGATGATAATAGCCTTGTGTCATCTTTTTTCTCCGACAAACCATTATCCATCGCTGCTTCAGATCGACTAAGGGAACAGCAGATACAGATGATTAATCGGGATATCGAAATCATTCTGGAATGGGGTAAAAAAAATTTGGCCAACTTCAGCGCTTCAAAAACTTAGGCCGTGGTTTTCTCCAAGAAAACATCAAGGAACAATGCAACAAACATACTAATGGACGGTAAAATCCTTCCGATGGGATCTAATCTATCTATCCTAGGAGTGAATGCGAGCACTAACTTCTTTTGGAACGATCATTTGCGCGCCATTGCCAAATCCGCCTCTCAGAAGCTAGGCTTTCTTTTTTAGAGCTAAAAAGTACTTCACATCTCATCAGTTACTCACACTATGCAAAGCTCAAGTTGGACCAACACTAGAATACTGTTCTCATGTTTGGAGTTCAACCTCAAAGCACACCTTAGCTCTTTTGGATTCAATTCAAAGAAGAGCAATTCACCTAATTGATGACGAGAGTTTGACCGATTCTCTAGAAAGACTAGAGCACAGGCGGATGGTTGGTGACTTGTTTCTTTTCTAGAAGTACTATCATGGGAGATACTCACAGGAACTAATAGAATTGATCCCCCCAAGGGCAAGATTTTTAAGGCACACAAGACAGTCGGAGACAAAAAATTTCTGTGCAATCCAGCTTGACACAGTGAGGACTTCTGTTTACGGAGACTCTTTTTTCTATAGAACTTCTAAGCTATAGAACTCGTTACCGAATTACAACCTATCATTGTTTACGAAGGCGGTTCATCGCCATCTATCCTTGTTTCCGCATCCTACTCGCGGTGCTTTAAAGGCATAATAGTATTATCCTTTGCTAGTGGATTGAACATAAAAGAATATGATATCGAACTCTAAATTTAGTTTTGATTCATATTTCTCGTTTAGTTGTTACCAGCAAAGATGTGTTGACTTCAGTGATTGATAGTTTGATTGATTAAATAAAAATATGAAGGACTTTGAACAGTCAGTTTGAAATGATGCAACTCACAAGATCAAAGTGATTAAGCAGTTTAAATCTGCTGTACAAAATCTTGTTATTTTTGCACTAACCACAACCCAATGAAAAATCTGGGACCTATGTTATTTTCAAAGATTTACCAATTCTCTTTAGTTATATCATGCTCGAGATTTAAATCGTTTATTATTTCTTATATTAAATTGTTGGTTACAAAACAAGTACCATACATTCATCCTGTTGTAAATGTGGAAAAATGAAGCAGATCCTTGTTTCCGACGTTTCTAATATTTGACAACAATTAATCTACCTCCACAACGATTAATTTTATATGACACATTATATGAAAAGATCGCTTCCTACAAAGAATGTAATTCTTAAACGTTCTAAAATTAAAAAGTAGCACAGAAGTAAGTTTTGGTAAAATACGCCATACAATTCCAATTAATATTTAAATACTCTTGAACAAATTCTCCACAACTCGGCAAATAATACCCCCTAATAAATTACAATGCGATGCTTCTGTTATTATCACAAAAATGCCATGAAATAATAAAGAATGCGGTAATACGCGTGCGCCTCCCTTACCCGGGCTGCAGCCAGTATCGCTAGTGGCGTCGTCAGCGTCAGGACGTCGCTACCACTTCTGTCAGCAATAACATTTATTGAAGGATCAAAATCGAGAATTCCTACCTGTTACCAACACCGTATGATGACCGCCAACGCATTGCAGCATTGGTAAGTTTATAGATCACTACAAGAGGCGAGTGCGTTAGGGGTTGTTTAGGCTAAAAAAGCGATTAATTTAAGAAGCATGAGAATGACAGAAATGTCGTCAATTTTACTAATTGGGATTTAACAATTAAATAATATGAAATTAATTAATAGTAAATAAGTTGGTTAGATTTTAAGGTTGATAAATCGTTTCTAAAACTTTTTTTAATATATCAGTCAAATAAAAAAATATCACATTTATTAGTAGATCTATTTATAATTTGCGACTGAAATATTTAGTGTCTTAGAGTGCTCTATTTAGATAAAGGTTTTATAATCCCTTGCTTTTCTAAAATCAAATCAGAACGAAAAAAATCCCACCTTGTTATTAAAACTAGGAATGCTTATCAGTGGCACTGAATAATGTAGTAAAGTATGTTTCACAAGTCTACAAACAAAAAGTTCTAATCAGATTAAGGTTTTATAATCCCTTGCTTTTCTAAAATCAAATCAGAACAAAAAAAATCCCACGTTGTTATTAAAACTAGGAATGTTTATCAGTGGCACTGAATAATGTAGTAAAGTATGTTTCACAAGTCTACAAACAGAAAGTTTAATACTGGAAAAAGCTTTGGTTTATTATATTAAAAAACAGGATCCACATTCCTGATTTATATTTAGTCATTTTTTTTGTGGCACAGAGTGATTCTTGCTTATCTTCAAAAATTGAAATTGAAACCAAGAAAGACAAAAAACACAACAAAAGTTGAGCATACATTTGTTGTGTTTTTTAATTGACAGAAAAAATGAAATACAAATCTTGTCCCCTCAAACCAAGAAAGATTAAAAAACATCACAAAGCAACCTTTGTTGTATTTTGTAATCTTTCTTGGTTTCAGGGTACAAGATTTGTATTTCAATTGTTCATGCATCTGTCATCTTGCCATATTATATGTTGCTGACCAGTGGCGGTTCGTAACCGAAAGTAATGGGGGTGCTGCTATTTAGCGTTTAAAAATTTTTAAGATTTCGACTGAAAATTTTGATATTTTCAAAACGTTACTTTCCGAAAAATTTGGATTTCCTGACAATGAAAACTTTTGATAATGTCGCGTTTTTTGAAAGGATGGATTTTTTTTCCAAATTTCGACTGTATTGCAAAATTTAATTTTTATCGTTTGAAAATTCTTACTTTTTCTGAAAATGTAATTTTTTTCAAATCTGGACTTTTGACTATAAATTTTCGACTTTTTTCTAAATTTCATTTTTGTTTATAATTTTTTTTGGAAAAGTATAATTTTTTTATTAAAAATTTCGATTCTTAATAATTTCGACTGGTTTTTATTTAAATGTCAACTATTTTTCAAAATTTCGAATTTTTTTGCAAACTTTTGCTCATTTTTTGATTTTTTTTGTTGAAAATTCTTAGTTTTCGAAATTCTTTCAAAATTTCGATTTCTTTGAAAATTTTGAAATTTATGAAATGTTTAACATTTTTTCAAATAATTTTTCTGAACTAAAATTTTAACTTTTTAAAAAAATGTTCCACTTTGATTCAAAATTTTAACTATCAAAAATTTAAACTTTTTGCAAAATTTTAACTTCTCAATATTTCGACCTTTAAAAACCTCGATCTATCTGATAATTTTGGCTTGTTTTCAATATTCTGGTTTCGAAAATTTTGATTTTTATTGAAAAGTTGAGTGCAAATTTCCCAACTATTCAAAATTTAAACTTTCTTAAAATTTCGAATTATTTCGTAAATTCGATAAAAATTCTCAAATCTTTTGCAAATTTCGATATTTTTTTTAATTTCGATTATATATTTCGACCTTTTCTTTTTTAAAATTTTTTCTTTTCCAAAATTTTAACTTCTTTTGGACATTTGAAAAATTTTGATAATTTTTGCTTTGTCAACAAATTTCGACTTTCTTTATTGAAAATTTTAACCTTTTCTTAAATCTGCACTTTTTTGAAATTTTCGACTCTTTTTTTAATTTCCACTTTTTTAGATAATTCCTGCCTTTTTTAAATGTTCGAATTTTTCATAATTTTAGTCATTTTCCAAAATTTAAAAGTTTTGGAAAACTTAAACATTTTTGCTATTTTTTTAATTTCAAATATTTTCAAAATTGACATTTTTTGCAAACTCTAGATCCTTCATTTGAAAATTGTGATTTTTTTTTAAGTCAGACATTTCCTAAAATCTTTTATTTCGTAAAATTTCGATTCCATTTCAAAACGTCGACTTTTTTTCCAAATTTCGACTCTTTTTGAAAACATGACTTTTTTTTGAAAAGATTGAACTTTTTAAAAATGTTATTTATACATTTTTTAAACCTTCGACTTAAAAGAAAAGATTCTTCTTAAACTTGAACTATTGAAAATTTCAACCTTTTTCAAAATTTTACCTTTTCAAAATTTCAACTTTTTTGATAACTACGAATTATTCGATAATTTTGAGTTTTTTCAAATATTCAAAAAATTCAACTAATTTGAAAATTTAATTAAAAACTCTGCAATTTATTTTAAATGTCGATATCTTTCCAAAAATTCGTCTTTTATTCATATTCCTAAAATTATTGAAAATGGTGACCATTTTAAAAATTGAAATTTGTTTTTAAAAAATTTCCACATTTCTGATAATTTTAGCTTTATTTTTTAAAGTGGTAATGTTTTTTTTTTCTAAATTTATATTTTTTGAGACAAATTTCGAAATAAAACTCGAATTAAAAAAATTGATAATAAAAATTTCTATTTTTAAAATTGAGCAAAGCTTTGAAACAAATTTTCAAAAAAAACTTGCATTTTATGTACAAATAAATTGCCAAAATTTGAATTTTATTCACAAAAAATTGGCTTCAAGCTGCAATATTTGTTCTTCATGCTGACCTCTTATTGACCGGAAGTATTATGTTTTTTAATTTTATTTACCATTTCTTCGGGCCAGTTTGGAAATATTTAAATTTTTATTGTTTGTTGACTGTTTCAAATGTATTCAACAAATAATAAAAATTTAAACATTTTCAAATTGGGCCGAAGAAATGTTAAATAAAATTAAAAAAGTGGAATATTTGATTTTTGAAATTTCTCTGGAACTTTAAAATTACTATAAAAAATTAAATTAGAACAGTAAACTGTTAATGAATTTTTTTCAACATTTTGATTAATTTTAATTTCGAAATTTTGAGACTCTTCTAGAAATGTTAACTCTTTTTCTCAAAAATTTCAGTAATTTCCACTTTAAAAGTCGGGATTATGAAAATATTTTTGATAATTAATTTATTTCAAAAAATTGTTTTCTTTCTTTAATTCCAAAAATGTTATTTTTTTTTTAAAAAGGTTGTTTACTAATAAGAAATTTCTAGAAATATGATCTGCTTTCGCTTGAAATTTTGAGTTTAATTTTTAAATTTCGATCTTTTTTTTATCGAAATTTGAATTTTAAATTCAAACTTGAGAATTTCAAGAATAAATTTAACCTTTCTAGAAAAATTGGAAATTCCGATTCAGAATTTCCTTTGGTCCTACAGTAGTAGTAATTTTTTAGAGAAATATCAAATTATAAAAAAGGTTAAAATTAACAAGGTTCATTTTTCTTGAAATTTCAATATTTTTCTCAAAGTTTTCTTATTTTTATGCAGATTTGAAGTTTATTTTCCCTAAACTTATACGTAATATTTTTCAGATTCTTATCAAAATTATAAAATAAAATAAACTTTAAAATATTAAAATTTCCTTAGAAAACTTAAATTTCTTAAACAGATTAGAGAGAAATCAAAATTTCTACAAGAAAAAATATTTTAAAAACAAAATATCCAGGTAAAGTTGAAATTTCAAAAAAATTCTTTGTATAAAATGTTTAGAGATAAACACATATTGCATAGAGAAAAGAAGCAACATTTCTTAGAGAACAAATTAAAATTTGAAAAAAAATTTGAAATATCTTTACAAAAAAGTTGTTGTTTTTCCCAAAATGTTGAAATTTTCATAGATTTTTTAGGGTTTTTTCCAAACATTTTTTTTCCAAAACTACAAAATAAAACGAACTTTAAATTGTCAAAGGGTCGTGAAAAACTTGACCTTTTTAAAGCAAATTAGAGGAACATGAAGAAAAATCTGGAGAAGTTGGAATTTCTAGAATAAATTTTAAGAACGCATTCAGGAAAAATGGAAATTTTGAGAAAATTTCTTTTTATAAAATATTTTAAAAAAATGTAGACTACAGAAAAAATTTAAAATTTCCCAAAAAAATTCGAAATATCTGAAAAAAACTCAAAACTTTTATACAAACTGAGATTCAAAGTAAAAATTCGAAATGCAGTATTAACTTATTTTTTAGAGAAATAGTAAAATGGGAGATGAGTTGGATTTAGATTTTTTTTTTGAAATTGTAGTTATTTTCTCAAAATGTTGACATTTTCAAAGAAATTTTCGTTTTATTCTTAATATTTTAATTTCTGCTCGAAATATTGAAACTTTTACAAAAATTGGTTTTTAAAAATGTGATTTTGATCAAAATTAAAAATAAAATAGGTTTTTAAATATCGTAACTTCGTGAAAGAAACCTAAAATTTATGTGAAAAAAATCGGAGAAAATTTAAAATTTCTGCAAAAAATTGTGTAATGGAAAGTGTTCAGAAAATTTTGAGAAAAAAACTTGTGGGCGAACTTGGGGCTGCTGCAGTTCCACAGTCCCAGAACCTGTTGATTATTAAATTTTCAAATTGCGATTTCAAAATATAATCGTTTGTCTAAACCAGTAATTCTCAACCGCTATACCGCGGCACTTTACTGTCCCACGAAATTCTTGAAGTGTGCCGCCAAATTTTACGGATACATACAGTAAAATAACAGAGGAGACTTTTTTTTAAATTTATATAATTGTTAGTGTGCCGCTAAGTTCTTAAATTATTAAAAGTGTGCTCTGACGAAAAATGGATTGAGAATCAGTGGTCTAAACCATTATTCGGAGTCAAACAGTGATGAATTTTTAAAATCGTCGAAGCTAGTTCTACGAGTTCTCGTAATCTAGTTTTACTTACTTTATTGCATCGCCATTTTCAAGTCTTAATTGCAAGAGTGGCTACAAGCAGTAACATCCTTGTCTAATTGCTTTTTCCCTTCCTTCTTATTTGCTTCTTCATATTTAATTTGCCCTATTTTCTGTTCACAATCAAATAGTGTCATGAGACGAGTTTAAACGGGAAAAGTGAAAAATATTTTTCTTTTGAGGTCCTTTTACTGAGAGCTTGATACATTTCTGACAACTTTATAACAGTTCCAAGCTGATACATCTTATCAACAAAAGAACTCAACCAAGTGCAATTTTGCTTAATAAAACTTCTACTTAACAAAAATCTCAACACTGACTGACAACCGGCAACGTACAGTCTTTAACAGATGGGTTTAAAACGATGCACATGAGTTCCTTATGTAACATATGCGAGCAATAAGAAATAATTTTATAAAATTCATCCCCAAGGGAGTTAAATAGGGCATAAACATTGTAAACAACTTCGTAATTTTGAAAGTTATAAATACGAAAATTGGTTTTGGTGGAACGGACTGGTCCTTGGTTATCTTTAAAAATTGGTGCTTAGGTTTTCAAAACTGACTTACGAACCTTGTCCCCTGAAACCAAGAAAGATTAAAAAACACGACAACAGCCTGCTTTTCCATAGTCAAGCTCTCATCCACAGAAAGAGTTTCTCTCTGGTTTCAGGGGACCAGATTTGTATATCAATTTTTGAAGATAACCAAAGACCAGTTCTTTTTACCAAAAAAAAAAAAGTTTAAGTTTTAGTTTATAAACAAGAAACAGTTGTATCAGCGTTTTTGGCAATTTGGTCCCTAAGTGGATAAGAAACTGTCGCAAGGTTCAAAAAATGTTAAATTTCAAAAAAAGCTGTAATTTTTCTTGAAATTTTACAAAGGCTTAAATTTAAGAAAAAGATTAAAATTAAGAAAAAGGTCCACTTTGCAAAAACTCGATATTTTCCAAAAATGTTAAATTTTAAAGAGCGATAATTTTGAAAAAGTGTCGAAATTTTCAGAAAAATCAATATTTACGAAAAGACGTAGTTTTTTGAAACAATCTGAAGTTTGGAAAAGTCAAAATTTTGAGAAAAAGTCAAAAGTGTTACAAAAAGTCCAAATTCAAGCAGGATATCTAAATTTTGAAGTAAGGATCTACGTTTTGAAATAAAATAGAAATTTTGACAATCCCTAGCCTTTTAGAAAACTTAACATTTAAAAAAAGTGGCAATTTTAAAAAGTGATTTAGAAAAAAATCAAAAAGGTTAAGATTCTCAAATAGTCGAGTTTTACGAAACAAAAAATAGTATAACTTCATAAAACAGGCGAATTTCGAGTAAAAAATCGGAGAAAAGTATAAAATTCCGAACAAACCAAGATTTGAGATATATTGCTAAATAGAAAGTATCTATTTTAAGAAAAATGTCGAATTTTGGGAAGAAGTAAAAATTCTTCATGGTGGACTCTTATTGGTCGGAAACATTATGTTTATTTTTTTGCTGGAACGGACTGGTCCTTGGTTATCTTCAAAAATTGAAACCAAGAAAGATTAAAAAACACAAGGGTTGCTCTAACGCGTTTTGATAGCCAAGCTATCATCTTCAGAGAGATACTCAGTATCTCTGAGTATCTCTCTGAAGATGATAGCTTAGCTGTCGAAACGCGGGTACAACCTTTGTTGTGTTTTTAAATTTTCCTCGGTTTCATGGGACAAGATTTGTATTCAGTTATTTTTATTAATTTTATTTAACATTTCTGCGAAAAAACTAGGTCACAGAAATGTTAAATAAAATTAATAAACAAAAGTAGGAATGTTGAAAAAAATCTAAGAATAAATTGAAATTTTAAATACTCGAGAGAAAAAATCTAAAATTTGAATATTAAAATTATCAAAAAGGTCCACATTTTTGGAAATTCGAAAGTTAAAAAAGAGAATTGAAAAAAATTTTGAGGTTTTAAGAACCAGAAATGTTTGTATTGCCAAAGGTTTCCTGAGATAGTAAGCCTTGTATATACGAATATATACAAGTTTATTACGATACAATTGAAATCTAATTTTATTAGAATCTAATGAAAACTAGACTGCAATTGCAAGGTTCACGTAGATGAGGCAAAGCTTGTATCACGGGTTGCATCGCAACATCCATAGATACAAACGTCCTCGGCGTGACTTTACTTTCATCTAGTTTTGAAAAATGACCAATCAAATGTTCTGTTATTAACAGTTAAACGTGCTTAAAATTGAAAACATGTACAACCGCAACCATAGACTAGTTTCGACCTTCCTTGGCCTCATCAGCATGGTATGGTGGTTGTATACACTTTCAATTTAAAGCCGTTAGTCAGTCGTATAAGTATCCAAGAGAGTAAACCTCCATTGGGTGACTTGTAACTGACTTTTAACTGTTTATTACGCAAACATTTTCGCTACATGCTGATTGAAGCATTCTTCTCTACTGAGATAATAAGCCTTGTATATACGAATATATACAAGTTTATTACGATGCAATTAAAATCTAATTTCATTAGAATGTAATGAAAACAAGACTGCAATTGCAAAGTTCACGTAGATGAGGCAAAGCTTGTATCACGGGTTGCATCGCAACATCCATAGATACAAACGTCCTCGGCGTGACTTTACTTTCATCTAGTTTTGACAAATGACCAATCAAATGTTCTGTAATTAAACAGTTAAAATTGAAAATATGTACAACCGCAACCATAGACTAGTTTCGGCCTTCCTTGGCCTCATCAACATGGTATGGTGGTTGTATACACTTCCAATTTTAAAGGTTTGCAAAAACAAAAGTTTTCATAAAAGTAAATATTCCGAATAAAGTCAAAATTTGGAAAATGTCCACATTTTGAAGTAAAACTTAAATTCATTCAATTTTAACATTTTTTTTGAGAAAAATTGAAATGTTGCTTTTATCACAATTCAAACTTTCAAGCTGAAAATGTTTATCGTCTTTTACATGAAAACTAGATTTTTTAAATATTAACCAAACATTGACTTCTTCTTAAAAGAAACTGTCTGTCAAGCTTAGGGTTCAAACGTAAAATGTTTAATTGGAAAACTAAAAATTTTGGGTTTTTTCTTCAACTTTCAAGAAGAAAATGGAACTTTTGCGCAAAAAGTCAAATTTTGGAAAAATAGACAAATTTTTAGAAAAAAATTGAGATTCATAGCAACATAAAAAACCTGAGGTAAACAAAATTTCAAAAAAAAAGTGGATGTTTACAAACATCAAAATTTCGAAAAACAAAACGAATTTCGACGTAAAAATCCAAAGTTCCAAAAACCCAAACAAGTCAAAATTTAGAAAACAATTCGAAATTTCTTAGAGGAATTTAAATTTGGAATCAAAATCGAAATTTTGCTCAGAAAGTTAAATTTTAAGAAAATAGTAAAATTTTGAGAAAATAGTCAAATTTTTAGGAAAAAGTTTAGACTTTTAGCAACATAAAAAATCTGAAGTAAAAGCAATTTTAAAAAGAATTTTTAAAAAATATCGAAATTTTGAAAATCAAAAACGAATCAAAATTTAATAAACAATTTAAAATTTTTTAAAGGGATATAAATTCGAAATCGAAATTTCGCACAAAAAGTTAAATTTTGAGAAAATAGTCTAATTTTCAAGAAAAAATTAAGATTTATAATAACATAAAGAATCTGAGGTAAACGCAATTTAAAAAAATGGATTTTTAAAAAATATCGAAATTTTGAAAAATAAAAACGAATTTCCAGGTAAAAATTCAAAGTTCCAAAATCTCAAACGAGTAAAAATTTAGTAAACAATTCATAATTATTCAGAGGGATTCACATTCGAAATCAAAAACGAATTTTCCCACAGAAAGTTAAATTTTGAAAAAATACTCAAGTTTTGAGAAAATAGTCAGATTTTCAGAAAACGGTTAAAATTTATAGAAACATGAAGAATCTGAGGTAAACGCAATTTGAAAAAAATGGATTTTTAAAAAATATCGAAATTTTGAAAAATAAAAACGAATTTCTAGGTAAAAATTCAAAGTTCCAAAATCCCAAACGAGTCAAAATTTATTAAACAATTCGAAATTTTTCAGAGGGATTTAAATTCGAAATCAAAATCGAAATTTCGCACAGAAAGTAAAATTTTGAGAAAATAGTCGAACTTTGAGAAAATAGTCAGATTTTTAGGAAAAAGTTGAAAGTTATAGCAACATACAAAAACTAAAGTAGACGCAATTAAAAAAAAGGATTTTTTAAAAATATCGAATTTTTGAAAAATAAAACGAATTTAGAGGTAAAAATCCAAATTTCCAAAAACCCGAACGAGTCAAAATTTAGTAAACAATTCGAAATTTTTCAGAGGGATGTAAATTTGAAATGAAAATCGATATTTCGAAAATAATACGAATTTTGAGAAAAAGGAAAAATTTCACGAAAAAACTTAAAATTTCCAGAAAAAAGTCGAAATTTTTTCGTCGAATTTTCTTGTGACTGCTCCTTAACCTGCCCAACCGTCACGTCAGAAAATGTCTAATAATCTCGAAATTTTGAGAAACAATTTCCAAAAAGTTGGATTTAAAAAATCAGTCGAAATTTCCAAAGAAATTTTTCTCATTTTTTTTGTGCTTTTATAACAATTTAAAAATTGAAATGCAAATCTTGTCCCCTGAAGCTAGGAAAGAATAAAAAATACAAAAAAAGTTACTCTATCGCGTTTCTATACCCAAACTCGCATCTTCAGAGAGATACTGTACAGAGTGTCTCTCTGAAGATGATGACTTGGCTATCGAAATGCGTTAGAGCAACCTTTGTGTTTTTAAAACTTTCTTGGTTTCAGGGAGCAAGAGTTATATTTCAATTTTTAAAGATAACCAAGGTTCAGTCCTGTCAACCAAAAAAAAATTCAAAACTTAAAAAAAAAATATTTTTTAATTTTCCAGATAAATATTATTTCCAAAATTTTTACTTTGTTATCAAAAGATCAACTAAATTTCGATAAGGCAAATATTTTTTGATAAATAAGTCGAAATTTGCAAAAAGTCCGATCTTAAAAAAATATAAATTTTCAGGAAAGGCCGAATTTTGAGAAATGGCAAAATTGATAAAAACAACGAATTTTGAAATAAAAATTCGAAATTTTGAGAAAATCAGATTTCTATAAAAGAATTCTACCAAAATCTGACTAAAATCTGAAAATTTTAGGAATAAATTCGAAATTTCAAAAGAAACAAATTGTGTGAAAAAAGACGAATCTTGAGAAAAAAGTCGAAATTTCTATAAAATAACAAAATTCTAAGGGAAAGGTGAAATTTGAAGAATAAACTGGAAGTTTTTAAAAAACATCCCCTGTTGACTTTATGAGCCAAGGGGAGCCCTATTCTAGCTACGATCCTTTCGAAGATTTTTAGGAAAAGAAAACTAGGGAATTCAAAAATATTTTTTATTACAGAGGACTGGACCTCTTATCTCATACCCCATTAATTATTATACTAATTGTTGTTGTTAAATGGGCAAGCATGAACCCCCTTCTGATTTAGACCCCTCAAGAGTCCCTAGATCTCAGGATAAGAGACCCTGTTCTAGGAAAAGTCTTAACATTTATTGAAATTTTCACTTTTTTCACCATATTCTCAATAATCTCAAAATTGTTACTTTTTTAAAAAAAATGGGGTTTAAGTTAACAATTTTTAGCAAGTTTTTCAAAATTTTGCAATTTATAAATTTCAAAAGAAACAAATTTTATTAAAAAAGACGAATTTTAAGAAAAAAGTCGAAATTTCTATAAAATAACGAAATTTTAAGGAAAGGGTGAAATTTGACGAAGAAAATGAAAGTTTCTAAATAACATCCCCGGTTGACTTTATGAGGCAAAGGGAGCCCTATTCTAGCTACGATTCTTTCGAAGATTTTTAGGAAAAGAAAACTAGGGAATTTAAAAATATTTTTTATTACACCGGGACTGGACCTCTTACCCCATACCTCATTAATTATTATACTAATAGTTGTTGTTAAATGAGCAAGCCATAAACCCCCTTCTGATTTAGACCCCTCAAGAGTCCCTAGATCCCAGTTAGGAGACCCTGTTCTAGGAAAAGTCTTAACATTTACTGAAATTTTCACTTTTTTCACAATATTCTCAATAATCTTAAAATTTTTACTTATTATTAAATTTGGGGTTTAACTTAACAATTTTTAGCAAGTTTTTCAAAATTTCGCAATTTTTAAATTTCAAAAGAAACAAATTTTGTGAAAAAAGACGAATTTTAAGAAAAAAGTCGAAATTTCTGTAAAATAAGGAAATTTTAAGGAAAGGGTGAAATTTGACGAAGAAAATGAAAGTTTCTAAAAAACATCCCCGGTTGACTTTATGAGCCAAAGGAAGTTCTATTCTAGTTACGATCCTATCGAAGATTTTTAGAAAAGAAAACAAGAGGATTTAAAAATATTTTTTATTACACAGGACTGGACCTCTTACCTCATACCTCATTAATTATTATACTAATTGTTGTTGTTAAATGGGCAAGACATAAGCCCCCTTATGATTTAGACCCCTCAAGAGTCCTTAGATCCCAGGTTAAGAGACCCTGTTCTAGGAAAAGTCTTAACATTTACTGAAATTTTCACTTCTTTCACCATATTCTCAATAATTTTAAAATTTTTACTTTTTTTTAAATTTGGGGTTTAAGTTAACAAATTTTGTGAAAAAAGACGAATTTTAAGAAAAAAGTCCAAATTTCTGTAAAATAACGAAATTTTAAGGAAAGGGTGAAATTTGACGAAGAAAATGGAAGTTTCTAAAAAACATCCCCGGTTGACTTTATGAGCCAAAGGGAGCCCTATTCTAGCTAGGATCCTATCGAAGATTTTTAGGAAAAGAAAACAAGAGGATTTAAAAATATTTTTTATTACACAGGACTGGACCTCTTACCTCATACCTCATTAATTATTATACTAATTGTTGTTGTTAAATGAGCAAGACATGAGCTCCCTTATGATTTAGACCCCTCAAGAGTCCTTAGATCCCAGGTTAAGAGACCCTGTTCTAGGGAAAGTCTTAACATTAACTGAAATTTTGACTTTTTTCACAATATTTCGATTTGAATCTCAAAATTTGTACTTTTCTTATAAATATGGGTTTTAAGTTAACAATTTTTAGCAAGTTTTTCATAATTTAGCAGTTTATAAATTTTTATGCTTTGCTTTCTTCTCTAAAGAATATTTCTCTCTATTTTCTAAGTTTAAACTTAAAATTTTTGAATTGAAAAATTTGTTAATATTTTGTTTGTAAAATTCTACATTTCCTTTTTTCGATTAGGATTGTTTACAATCTTTTCTAACTTGAACTTGTAATTTTTTTCTTTGTGCTAACTCTTCAATACACCGGAGTGAAGTAGCGACACAAGGACATTGGCACCCCAATATATTTTTGACGACTAAAAAAAAAGTTCTCACAACTGCATCCTAACTGTCTCTGAATTTGAAGCTCCCTTTTATAGCAGAAGCACATAGCCCTGTTTGTTCCCTTTCTGGTTTAAGGGCTGCCTTCAAGTTTTTAACAAACAGCTAAATTTTTCTAAAAAATTTAGACATTTTTTTTTGAAATTTCAGCAATATAATTGTAATATTTTTTTTTTGAAATATTGAATTTAAGAGTCAAATTTTGAATTGTCCATATTTTACGCTAAAAAGCAAATATTTTTAAAAAATGTGGCATTTCAGTTTCCTTAGAAATTTAAACATATATCTTAAAATTTTTGATTTAAACTAAATATTTCAGCTCAAAAGTGTCAAAATTCTGACTTTATGTACCATTTTATCTGTTTGAACAACATATTTAAATTCTTTACGTTAGCTAAAAACATTGAAATGTTTTTTAATAAATTTCTTTTTAATCTCAAAAGTAATTCCATTTGTGTTTAAACTGAAAGTTTTGGGTTTTATTCTTCTTAATTTTGTAATAAAACTTATTTTTCCAGTGTTGCTCAAGATTATTTTCTTTTGTAATTTCAGTTTCGCTTTAAAATTTTTAATTTCAAAATTCCAAGTTTTGTTGCTTAAATTTTGAGGATATTTTTAAAATTTAACTTTTTTTTATCAAACTTTCAAATTTAATTTTGATAATTTTTCATTTAACCCCAGATTTGAATTTTAAAAGTCGAAATGTTGCCCTTTTTCCACCACTTAGTTATCAAAAAAATTAGTACCCATATCGTGTTGAACGAGTTATGGCCTATGTGATAAAAATTTACCATATGCATCCAAAATGAAAAGGGTTCAGTAGTTTCATTGCGTTTTATTTCGTAAAAACCTTAGATTTAAGGGTTTTCCTGAAACATTTACATTTTTCTACAGTATTTTAATGATTGTATACATTTTGGTGGAACGGACTGGTCCTTGGTTATTTTCAAAAATTAAAACACAAATCTTGTCTCCTGAAACCAAGACTACTTCTTAAAAGTTCTAGGATAAGAAAAACCTAATGGAGAGATAACTAGAGAAAGTACTAAAACATTTAAGAAACTAAAAATTATCTGCAACTAAGATAACAATTGTTTAATGAGAATTATGTGACCCAAAAATAATGTGTTACTTTCATTTTCTATAAAAATAAAACACTAAGCTCCAATCCCAAAAAACGTTTTTTTCAATTTATTTAACATTTCTTCGGCCCAGTTTGGAAATATTTAAATTTTTATGGTTTGTTGACAATTTTCTAAACAGTTTTTGAAATACGACTACGTGATATTTAAATTTATTAAAAAAAAACATAATATTTCCGGTCAATAAGGGTCTACCATGAAGAATAAACCCAAAAAACGTCTTAGAAATAAAGCAAAAAGTGCGTAAAGAAACTCACTTTGATAAATAACACGAATTTTATTAGAAGCTTCCTTTTTTTAATATTCTTGAAAAATTAATAAAAATGGCATTTACTTTAAAAGAGTACCCTTACATATTAATACCTCCTTATTTGTTCTAATTAGCATGTTTCTTGTCCCCTAAAACCAAGAAAGATTAAAAAATACAACAAACGTTGCTCTAACGCGTTTCGCTAGCCAAATTATTATCTTGAGAGAGATACTGAAAATTTCTCTGCAGATGATAGCTTGGCTATCGAAACGCGTTAGAGCAACGTTTAGAGCGTTTTTTAATCTTTTTCGGTATGTATTTCGTTTGTATACAGTTTTATTCTGCCATAAGCTCGACAGCAAAGCTGCTTATAAAATAATTTTCTTTTAGCATATTTCGCAAACTTATTAGCTATTAACATCTGCATATACAAATCGTAAGTCTTTCATTAAAAATAAACTATTTAAAATATTGAATAAAGAGTTGGTCCTTGTTAGCCGATATCGAAGATCGATTTTTTATCTTCACATCGATTATGTCATATTATACATATTTTAACTTCGATATTTTTTGAACATCGATCATCCCTAATCTGATGATGCAAGTTAAAGGGTGTATGATTAATGTGACATCAGTTCCTCAACAAAGGCCAACAATTTTTCACGTTTCACGACGAATGTGTGCGGTCTAGCGTGAAATGGTGAAACAAGATTTCTATGCAGTTTACCAGTTGATGTCATTTTTATGACTTCTTCCAGCTTCATTACTCGTTGAAACTAAAGATTTAAATTGATTGTTAAATCCCTTGGAAGCACCTAAAAATATACAATCTGTTCATGAAGAAATTGACAGCAGGAGTCCAAGCTTTTCAAATAATTTTTAATTGCTGTGTGCCATCCATTAAACGTATCTGCAACCTTTACAGTTATACGAAAATCTGCTTTAATTATAATTTTTATTTGATCTACAACTTCAGTTGCTACTTGAAAATGTTCTTGACTAAATTTTCAGAACCAAACCTTTTAAAGCCCTTCTAAGGCTTGGATTTGTTAGTAACACTCCAAATTTTTCATATCCCTTTGTAAGCTTTAGCAACTTTCTTGAGTTAGTAAAAATAGCAAGAGCAAACGAATTAAGGTTTATAAAAAAAAAATGTTTTTAAAAAAGATTCATAATTAAAATACTACGCACATTAACGGAAGATGCAACAAAATTTTAAACTACTCCATAATACTTTACATATTTTGCTAACATATCGAGTCTCTAAATTATAAACCCTGAATATTTCCACGAAGTAGAAGTAAGGAATCCTACTACATATAATTTATGTAAAGAAAGTTTGTAAAAATTCTAATTAAATTTACTCGGCAAAAATTAAATTTTAACAAATTATATAAGCGGACCCTAATTCCTTTCTTAAAGTTCTCAATTGTTGCGAAATCATTAAAGCAACAAAAGCTATCCAAAACATAAACCTCTCTTCTATAACCCCCCTCTGATATCGAAATTATTTGATGGAAAACGTATATAAAATCCGTATTGTTTCGTGTACCAACTTAAATACATAAATCTCGATAACAATTTTAAAGTCAGGCAATATCGAATGCTGCCAAAACAATTGCTGAAGGCCATCAAATTTCATTCCGAACGTTGGATCGCATAATATCTACGTCGTCCCCCGGCGCCTTCGCCAATTCACAATTTTACTAAAACGTTGAAAAGTAGATTTCAGTTGAATCAGGTCATCATACCGAACAAAATAATATTCGAAAATTGTTTTCTGAAGCGGTAAATTAAAGTCGACCGGAGAAAAATTGTGGAAATTCTGAAAAGAAGCTGGAACAATCCCTGCTTTATGAACTTGATTCAGTTGGGGGAAATTACTTAAATGAACTGTTTTGTTTTGGAACCTACATTGTACGATCTACAGGGATTGTTTTCCGAAGATAACATTTTTTGAGGACAATATCAAAACTTTTGTGATGGGTGGGAATATGTCATACTTACCTTAAGGTGGTTTACCGGTTGTTCTATAAATTTTCTTTAAATTTCTGTCAGATGTTATTAAAAGTGTTATCCATACACCTACGAAATTAAAAGAAAGGTGTCGGTTCCGAAGCCCAGAGGGAATGTCAAACATATGATGTATAGGCGAAAGATGATTTTGAAGAGATTTTAAATTATTGCGGCCAAAATTTTTTATAGATTTTGATTAAAAAAAGTAATATTTTATGAAAGATAATATTGTAAATGAAATAGTAAAATATGAGGATTTCTAACTGGACCGTTTTCTATATAATGGCAATTTGAAATGATAGATTTCTCGGAATTTCGATACTTAATTTCGTTAGGGTAACATTTTGAAATAATGGCGGTACATCAGCTCTACTACTCTTTTTAGATGCCTTTGACTAAGCCCCATTGGGTAAATTTTATCGCTTTAGCAGTGCAGTATTGTCGGCTCAGAAAATCTACTGCAAAGGGGCCAGGGGATTTGCATTATTGTATCCACTCGGACAGTCTGTGCTAAAAATCGAGTAGTGGTGGCAGTACGGTGTTTACGCCTCGCTTACGCAGTGGAGATATAACGTTCCAAAAACTTTTTACTACAATTATATTACCAGTCAACTAACTAAATAAAAATTAAACCACTTGACTAATCACTTTCAAAATTTTGTTTAAATATATTGAAAATCGATGGAAACATGGATTGAAAAACAAATCTTGTCCCCTGAAACCCAGAAAGATTAAAAAGTATAACAAAGGTGGCTCTGAAAAATTAAAGACCACAACAAAGGTTGCTTAATCTTTCTTGATTTCAGAGGACAAGTCTGTTTTTTAATTTTTGAAGGTAACCAAGGGCCAGTCCGTTCTACCAAAAAAAAAACAAACAAGGATGTCAAATATCTTTCAAGAATATCCACTTGAAGTGTAGTGACTGTATGAAATACTAAAACAATTGGCGACTGCCAGTTTTTGAATGACTAATTATGAATTTAGTAGCAATTTAAAAATATTACAAATATTATCATTATTTAGAAAAAGGTGTTCTTTCCAAAGCGCTATATTGTAAGTGATTTATTGCAATTTTGCCAAAATATAGTTAGTTTTATTGCGAAAAGACGTTAGTGGATAATAGAGTCGTGTGCAACAAGGTTGTATGTATTTAAACATATTTTTTTACTAAAAGTCGTTTATTAATAAAAAGCTCTTTGTATGTTTTATAGATTTCACCGATCGCCTGCTACCAACAAAGTGGAAATTATAGCTTTAATATATCTAATGATAGCATCATATGTCGGAAAAATCAATAGCCACCGTATTTCCTCTTTTAATTTCGATAGATACAAATTTATCGTCGAAAATATTCAACATTTATCAACTACGTTTGATTACTGCAGTCACTGAATAAAATTACTAGGCCAATATTAACGTTGTAAAATTTATCAGCTTGACTGCCATAAAATATGTGCATTAAATAGTTAAAGAGAAGAAGAAATTTGAGGAAAAACATTTCAAAACGGAGTCTTTTAATTTGGGGCTTTTCATGTTGATATGGCATTTACCATGGATGAGCAACCCCCGTCCCGAGGGCCACTTACAGACCGTGTCACTATATTTTGTGCGACTTTGACTTTTTGACATTTGCCTAAGGCAGGGGTGAGCAACAGCCGTCCCGCGATCATGTCCAATCCGATGCCTAATTGAAGAAATATATAAATTTTTTTCGAAATTTCAACTTTACACACAAATCTTGTCCCCTGGAACCAAGACAGATAATCTTTCTTAGTTTCAGGGGACCGGATTTGTATATCAATTTTTGAAGATAACAAAGGACGAGTCCGCTCCACCAAAAAAAGAAGAAAATTCAACTTTCCTGAAAATTGAAAAACTTCGGTTTTTGCTTATCCAAATATATTAAATTTTCCATTTTGTTGTCATAATTTTGAGCTTAGGAAATTCTTTCTTTTAAATAGTTTGGTTTGAAGATTTATTGTAAGGTTTTGATGTAGGTTTTTCCATGTTATTCCACTCAAAATTTGACTTTTTTCCAAATATAATACGACGTTAATTCTACAATTTGGACTTTAATTATTTGTGGTTTATCAAAGTTTTCGGTTAAAATTTACGTGAAACATTTTTACTTGAAATTTTGAGTAAAAATTAAGATTTTTTAAAATGATCAGATTTTCTGAAAATTTTGATTATTTTCAATATTTTTATGCAAATCACACACATTTTGAAAAAGCTGAAATTTCCAAGAAAAATTATACCTCTCTTGAAATTTTCAAAACAAAATTCCTTGTAATTAATGCTGCTGGTAATAAAATTCTGGTTTAATTTATAAAAAAGAAAGAAATTTTCAAAAAAATGCTGTCAAAAGACATCAATTTTCACTTTTTCCACTTAAATTCCCCATTTTCTTGAACTTTTAAAAGTATCACTCTAATAAGTTCAAGAAAATAATTAAAATGCCTAAAAAATCTGTCTCCCTAAATGTCTACCCTTTTAATTAAATTTCAGCTTAATTTCGAAAATTATCAAAAAAAATCGAAATTTTAAGATACAAAAAGTAAATTGAATTTTGAGATAAATGTCAAAATTTTCAGAAAAAGCCAACTTGGAAAAAACTCGATGAAAATAAAAACAAATTAAAGGCACAAGTCAAGATAAAGTCAGTTTTTGAGAAAAAAAAGAGTGAAATTTTGATAATAAAGTTAAAATTTTCAAAAGATATCCATTTTAAAAATAAATTGAAATTTCAAGAAAGCCCCAATTTAGAAAAAAACTAAATTCGGTTCAAACTAAGTCTCTTTTTAAAGAAAAGGAACTTTAAAAAAGGACAAATATTGATTTAAAAAATGTTGAAATTTAAATAAAGACAAATCTCGATGAGAGAGTCAAAATTTGGAAAAATATAAGAAATTAAAGTTTGAAAAATCCAATAAAAACTTTAGAAAAAATTTTTCCTCTGCTTTATAGAATTTTGACTTGATTTGGAGATACTAAAACTTCAGAAAACAGACAAATTTCGAGTAGAAAATCGAAGAAAAGCATAAAATGCATAACTGTAATATAAAAGTCGATATTTCAAAAAAAACAGGATTTGAGAAATATTACGAAATAGAAATTGTTAAAAAAGGACAAATCTTAAGAAAAAGATTAATTATTTGAGAAATACTACAGATTTTTCTTTGAAAATTCAGTATTTAAGAAAAAGTTAAACAATTTTGAAAAACTCGAATTTTTCTAAAAATCGAACTAAAATTTCCAGTTTTTGTGCAAAATTTCTAATTTCAGATTTTTAAATTCTTTCAAGGCATTTTAAATTGTCCAGGTTTTTTTCCAGAAATCCCAAGTTTTTGTCCAAATGTTTCCATTTTAATTTTTTCTCTAAATTTTGAAATTAACATTTTATTGCATACTATCACAATTTCAGGAACAAAATTTAGAATTTAAGTGCAATATCGAAAAATTCGACTTTGATGTTAAAATTTTAACTACAAAATTTAAATTTTATTATCAAGTTTCGATAAAGTAGAAATTTCAAAAAAATTTCTAATCGCTCAAATAAAATGTTTACACAATCGCAATTTGTAATTTTTAGAATCTTTATTTAAAAATTATGTCTAGTTTTTCCTGAAAAGTTAAAAATGTTGGTTAGAGAATAAAAATTTGTAAGTATAAATTGAAATTTTGAAATTTGAACGTCATATTTCGCGAATAGAAGAGATATTCCAGAAAAAAAAACACGAATTTATTACTAAAACAAATATTAACTTTATTCTCGTAATTTTAATCGCACAGACTTAATTTGGAGAAAAAATAGTAAAACTTCAGAAAACAGATGAATTTTGAGTAGAAAATCGAAGAAAAGCATAATATGCATAATTGTAATATAAATGTCGACATTTCAAGAAAAAAACAGGACTTGAGAAATATTACGAAATAGAAATTGTTAAAAAGAGACAAATCTTAAGAAAAAAATTAATTCTTTGAGAAATACTACAGATTTTTCTTATAGAAAGCCAAATTTTGAGAAAAATGTTGAATGTTGGGAAGAAGTAGAACTGTTTCAAACAAAATTTTCAGAATAAATTATAACTATACTCGAAAAAAAGGTCAATTAAAATCCAGTCGAATTTAAAAAAAATCTCCACATTTCCAGAAAAACACCGATCTTTAAAAGAAGACGAATTTTCCTAGCAGAGGGCAAATTTTGAGGACAAAAGTCAAACTTTTGACAACAAAATGAAGTTCAAGAACAAAGTTGAAATTTTGGAAGAAATTTTTAATTTTATAACATTCTAATCTAAATTCCATAGGAAAAAAACAAAATTTTGACAAAAAACAAATTTAGAATCGAAATTGAAATTTCTTAAAACAGAAAAGGTCTGATTTTGAGGTAAAAAAGTCCATTTTTCCGAAAAACACCAAACTTTCATAAAAGTTATGAAAAAATAGAGAAAAATTTTACCATCAAAGTCGAAATAACGAGTAGAGCTTTGAAAAAATCAGATTTGTCATTAAAATGTCAAACTTTGGAAAAAAGTTGAATTTTGAGAATAATGTCACAATTAATGTCTCACAAATTTCTTGTTCTTGTTTTGAGTTTTGTGTTCTTGTCTTGTTCTTGCTGCAAGAACAAGATGCTTGCTCCAAGAACAAGATTCTTTCCTTGTTCTTGCTGGAAGAACAAGATTCTTGTCTTGTTTTTGCTACAAGAACAAGGCATTTTGAGAATGATGTCACAATTAATGTCTCACAAATTGCTTGTTCTTGTTTTGAGTTTTGTTGTTCTTGTCTTGTTCTTGCTACAAGAACAAGATGCTTGCTCCAAGAACAAGATTCTTGCCTTGTTCTTGCTGGAAGAACAAGATTCTTGTCTTGTTCTTGCTACAAGAACAAGGCAAGCCAAGGAGTTCTTCAGCAAGAACAAGATTTCTTGTTCAAAAATTATCAACAAGCAAGATCACTTGCTTTTTTCAATATTTTATTAAAATAAGCTCTAGAACTATGTCTGTAAACCTTTTTGAATAAACAATTTCTTTACAATTATTTTGGCGCCCCTTACAAATTAAAATTTGGAAAAATTTGAAATCCAAGAAGACATTAAAATTAAACGAAAAAGTTTAATTTTCAATTTTTTCTCAAAATAATACTATTTAAGTGTCTGAAATTTAAGAAAATATATAATCTTTCGCTAAATGTTGATTTTTTCTTCTCAGAAATTATGAGGGGTTTCCTCAATTGTCTAATTTTATTCTCTAAATTTCAATTTTCATTGGAATGTTTGGATATTTTTCTCGAAATTATAATTTTAACCACAGAATTTTGACCAGATTTTTTTCTAACCATTTTGACTTTAATTGGAAATTTTTTTTCCACCAAACTCATCCTTAATTTTGATTTATTATTTAAATCTGGAATTTGAATTTCAAGAATTCGAATTTCAACTCTAAATTTCGGAAAATATTTTTTTAAGAAGTTTCGAAAACAAACACACATTTAAAGTCGAAAAAGTTGACTTAGAAGTGAAAAACTAAGTAAAAATATTACACTAGTTTAAAATCGAAAATTCAGTATTTCAGAAAAAATTAAAGATTTTTGAAAAACTCGAATTTTTCTAAAAATTGAATTAAAATTTGCAGCTTCAGTGCAAAATTTATGATTTTACATTTTTAAATTCTCTTAAGGCATTTTGAATTTTTCAGATTTTTTCCAGAAGATCCCAAGTTTTTGTCCAAATGCTTCCATTTCAATTTTTTCCCTATATTTCGAAATTAACATTTTATTGCATACTATCACAATTTCAGGAACAAAATCTAAAATTTAAGTGCAATATCGAAAAAATCGACTTTGATGTTAAAATTTTAACTCAAAAATTTAAATTTAATTATCAAATTTTGATAAAGTAGAAATTCCAGAAAAAGTTTTATTCGTTTAAATAAAATATTTAAACAAATGCAGTTTGTAATTTTTGGAAGCTTTATTTCAAAATTATCTTTAGTTTTTCCTGAAAAATTAAAAATGTTGGTTAGAGACTGGAAATTTTCAAGTATGAATTGAAATTTTGAAATTTGAACGTAATATTTCGCGAATAGAAGAGATATTCCAGAAAAAAAAATACGAATTTATTACTAAAACAAGGTTTTTATTTTGAAGTGTTTTCTCTAAATAGTAACTTTTTTCTCGTAATTTTAATCGCACAGACAAATTATGTATACAGTTTGCCTTTCTTTCTTTCCTTTCAGAAGAGTTTTGCCTCTGGTTTGGTGGATATACTGGTAACCGTGCTCTTCTGTCTAAACTTTCTTATCCTTTGAACCAAAATTTTCAATTTAGAAGAGTTTCGCCTTTAGTATGGTGGACATACTGAGTTACCGTGCTCTGATGTTTTGAAATTGGCCTTTTTCATTTTTCATTTTTGTAATTTCCTTGTATTTTATTTTTCATTTATTATTTCTTTATTCCTGAACAGGCCCCCTACGATGGTGGGCAAAACGTCGAACACTTTTAGTAGTTGTTTAATACGGTCCAATCCCGGAAGAAGTATATCCTGTAGAATAAAGGGGGACAGATTCAACCTTGGGGCACATTGAACTAAGTACTTTTAAAGGACACCCTGATTTAAATTTAGCTCTTATGTAGCTTTTCATACGTCAGAACACTCACCCGGGAAGTTGCATTACTCTACATGTTCATTTTTTAGTGTTTAAATTAAATTGGGCAAAAATCAGATTTTTAGTTAATTTTTTGGTTTTCAATTTTAACATTGGAAATGTTTATGTTGAGATATGGGGTGAAGTTTCGGGTTTTCGTTCAAGCTTGAAGAACAAGGTGTCGGTCGGTCGGACATACTCGGATCGCCAGTCGAGCGCTCTCGGCGTCGAGAGGCCGGCATAAAAACTATGAGAGAATGTTAAGTTTACAGTTCACCGCAGTGCACCATATTCGTTTAATCCAGTGACGTTTCATTGGATAAGGCTATCAGCTATGAAAATTAAGAGTATGAAAAATAGCGAAAAGTGTAAGACATATCGAGAGCGTAAAAAACGTTTACGAGAGATTAAAAATAGAGAATCTAGTGAGTTAAGTACGAAAACACCGCTAACAAAAACTGATCACACACAATAGGCGGTATCGTGAGCATGTAAAGATGCGCAAACTTAAAGTTCTGAAGTTTACACGAGCTACCCAAGTCAGCGGCCCTTAACTGAGGGGTTATAATTCCATTATTATGCTGAAAACTCTTACCCTAAATCCAATTCACGTACTGTCTTAAAAACCTTGAAGTACTCAGTAAACGAATGTGGTAAAATATGTGCACTTATAATTTTTAGGGCTCAAATAAATGTAAATTATTTTACAATAAAGTTGACAAATTTTTGCTTGTAGATTAAATATATTTTAATATTTCATTGTTTTCGCTTTGTACTAAAATATTTCTTTCAAGAGCCATGAGCATAAATGCCTTAATATTATTTTGATTTAAATTATTTCGTAGTCTATTTGGTTATACGAGTATATTTCAATTTAAAAAATAATCTTTCGAAAGAAACTTGGCTAATGGAAACTGTAAATTTAGAAAAGGTAAACATTGCAGAAATAACCTTAAAAATAGAAAAAAGTCGAAAGAAAAATATTTGAATATTCAAGTTTTCACTCGAAATCTCAAGTCGAATACTTCGATATTAAGGACACAAATAAAAAAAAATAGCTAAATAAGGCTAAAATTTTGAATTCAGGAAAGTTGCGAGAAAAACAGTAAAAAAAATAGATGATTTTAGGAAAATATTCCAGGATTTCAAAAAATTCATAATGTTCTAAGATTTCAAAACAAATGTCAACATTTTGAGGTTAAAGATAAAATTTAGCAACTAAATCAAAATCATTAGAAAAAAATTAAAATATTTCATTTAAAGTCAAGATTTTAAATAAATGACCTGTGTTCTTAAAAAAGAGTCTTGATTAAATTTAAAACCTTAAAAATAAAAAATTAAAGCTTTAACACTGCTTGAAACCTTTATTGGTGTTGGAAATAAGAGTAGAAAGTAAAGTTTGAATTTTGGGATTTTAAAATTTGGGGAAACCCACCACTCATGATTTAATAAAAAATGAATCTTAAATTTCGAAAAAAAAGTTAACATTACAAAATTTTGATAAAAAATCTTGAGTTTTCGAGTTTATATATTTATAATTTTAAGAATTTTTTGGACTGAGGTCGCAATTTTGAAAATAAGTCAAAATCTTTAGAAATATTTAGAATTTATTATTTAACATGCAAATTTTAAACAAAACGTAAATATTTATTGACAGTTTAAGAAAAATAAATGACATTTTGAAAGGTTGAGGAATTTTGTGAAAAAGTCATAATTTCAAGAAAGTACTCTCTATTTATCTTTTTAATGGGTTAGATTCGCAAGACTGATGTTCAAATTTTGAATCCGTTTGAAATCCGAAGTTTTAAGAAAAAACACAAGAATTGTAAGTTTAATGTAAAAATTTAAAATATTGGAAATTGTGGAAGAAATTATTAAATTTCGGAAAAGCCCAACATTTGTGTTTATAATTATTTTGAAAGCATAGGCGCTTAATTTTGTAAAGAAGAATAAAAATAGGAGTAAAATAAATTTCTAGACGATTTTCTTTAGGTTAGAAAATTTTAACCTCTCTGGATAAATAAGACGTCAAAATGACCCTTGACGGATCAACCAAAATAATCAATAAGTAATCGAATGCCGGGTCGCTATGTTCTCTTCTCAAAAAGTTAGAGCACACTTGATGACTTTTTCATTTGAACATCCGATAAAATTTTAACTAACATAAATTGAAATTTACTAATTCAATCATACTCACTCTGTCATTATTAAACGGCTCGAGATAATTAAATACCATATCTGTTGCTAATTTAAAGCCCTCATCGCTTCCCATTTTTTGTTTTTAGATTCATTTAAGTGGTCAGTTCATTACGACAAGCGTATTTTTGATATTAAGAAATTTCATTATCTTTGCGATTCTGTGGAAGGAGATTCAAGTGACGTTATTGAATCATTGTCATTATTAGCTAATTATTATTATTAATTAATTATGCAATAGAGTTGCTGCAAGACCGCTTTAAAATAAAAGAACAGGTCACAACCGTCCTAAACATTTTTTAATTTACAAGAACCACACAACCCGGTCTAAGACAACTAATTAACTGTAATAAAGATTTTAGAGCTTTCGGCGAAAAAGGGAATTACTTTTATTTATTATTCACATAAGAGCGGATAAATTAAACGATCATGCAAAGCGAGAATGTCAATCAGTACAACCAATAGAGCTCTAGTTTTAATTAGAAATAGGTGCAGTAACTTTAAACAATGTCCAGCATTCTTAAATCCAGGGTGTCAAGCGAACATCATTACTTCAGCATTAGTTAAAAAATTGTAATTTTCTTTAAAAGAGTTTGAAGTAATGTAACATATGAATCAAATCACATCTAAACGAATTCACGTGTGATCTGGAATATGATAAACAAAATCACAGAACCAACCTCAATTTTTAAGACTGATAAATTTGCCATTCAACTGCCCTCTAATGTTTTTTTAGATGATCCTAATTTCAATGCGAAATAATCTAAATAGATTTATTAACTTAAACAGGTTTATTTTGGGAGTAATTAGAAATTCCATTGAAATCAGAAAAAATTAACTTCATTTTCAAGAAACCAAATTGGGTTGAATGCAGCTGGTCATTTAAAAGTCCATTCAAAGAAACAAAAATATGACATGCAATTCAAAGACCATAAATTCTTATCAGGAAGAACAATTACATGACCGGGGCAATAAATTTTAGGATCAAGAGAAAACTGAAAACAAAATACTTTTATCCCAAGAAGAAAAGGCTAGGAATAACACTTTCAAGACAGTTACTACTTACGAGCACCCTGTGGTCTATTCATTGCAACGTTGCCTTTCAAAAAAGAAAGAAGGCACATTCAGTGCCAATAAAATGATTCTTAAACTTGGAAAAAATAGGGATGACAAAATATCTGTCGGAATGACAAATTTCTGAAATGTACTACTTATCCAACCAGGGGGTTCAAACAAACTGTGAAGGGCCATAAAATTCATGTGGTGTAAGACACATCTGCAAACACTTTCAACACAGTCAGCCTTAACGACATTTTAATCAGTTATAAAAAAAATAAAAACTAAACGTTATACGTATTCTTGTAAATCAATACATATTTTATGTAATTATTATTATTTACTACTTCGAAGATACATAGATAATTGTCGTGGCGAATTTCAAAGGGTGTCGGATAACACAAGGGTCGACGTCACTAAGATTCTAGCCTTAATAATCTAAATAAATAAAGGTTTCATATTTCAACACGATCGGTAAAAAGGTTATGAAATTATTAATTAAATTATTTTTTATAACAACTTTGAAAGTCTGCAATTCGAAAAGTAAACATTTTCTATTATTTTTTTTTTTTCGTAATTCGTATTTATTTATCATTCCGAATCAACTGCCAAGCGTTGTCTTTGAAATTTGTAATTACCCTGTATAACCTTGTATGTTAAATAAAGTGTTAATTATGTTTCTATTTGGTGTTATCATTTCCAATGTCTCCGTTGGTTGCAAGGATTGCAAAATCTGTGAATTTTTTTACACGAATTTTCTAAATTTGATATGTAAAGGGCTATATATGTAAAATGCTAGATTCATAATATTTATAGTATCCCAAGCGAAAAATTATAGAGAGTGGAAAAAAAATATATTTTTTCAAAAATTTAACATGGGGCAGATTCGACCATCGTTGGATGGGACAATTTCAACCACTGGCTTAGTGTCTTCTGACAATCTTAGTGTGGTTTCTGTACCATGATGTAACTTTTTTCTTTTACCGGAGTATTGTATTATTTACGATGATTATAAATTATGGAAAAAAATTGATTTTGGAGTTTGATGAGTGTAGATTTAAAAATCAGATTAAAGATGTTTAAATATGATTTCCAACTGGTGGCATTTCCGCTAAAAACATAAAACGCTGTGTAGGAAAAGAATAAAACAAAATTAATTCAAATGTCAAATTAAATTTTTGTGCCAAAAAACGCTAAGTTACACATCTTCATTGTCAGTGATATATTACCAGCTGATCAAGGTAACATAGTTCTAAAATTCTCAAGTCCAAATTCTGCAGAAAATGTCCTTTTTGTTTGAGGTTAACAGCACATATTATAATGTTTACTAATCCCAACGTTATTGTCTTTGAGTATTGTTTTGAATCTTACTTCAAACAATTTTTTATTTCACTTCCAATGAACCTATTTAAGTAGAAAAACCATTTTTGTTTGACTGTATAAAAAAATATATATTTATATCTCATGGTTGAAATTACACTATCATTTGGTTAAATGTACCCCGCTAGTGGGGCAGGTTGAACCATTTCTAAGGTTTTTTTAAACGCTGATTGCTGGTACTAAAAGTACTTTTAAATCGCTGAAACTTAGTCAGTCTTGTAAATAAAGGTTTATAGAATACTACCCAGCCCATAATTACCACGTTTTTTAAATACAACTTCAAAAATGGCACATTGAATAAAAAATGTTTGATTCTACCCCCCTTTCCCCTATATGTCTGAAAAATTATAATTTTCCTATAAGGGACCATGTTAATCTTTAAACCAATATTACTCGCAAACTACTTCGTGAAATTCTTTGGAACTTTCCAAATGGTTTGTTAATGAAAATGTTTTCGTAAAATTTCAGCAATTTTTTTTTATTTAGATAAAAATTATCGTAAAACCTTTTAAAGAAGGCACGAATGGACTGATTTTTATCGAAATTTTTACCACAAAACATCTTACAAGAAAATATCGACATAAAATATAAAATCGTAGTTTAATTCTTCTAGTTTCTATTCGACACGACTCGCATATCATTTTCCCACATATTGCACATAAATTTGAATCTTAATTTCCATTCTTGGCTAGTGCCCGCCTTTCTGACGACCAAGCTATGCCAAAGACTCATTACTTTGTAATCCTGTGGCTTCACCTGAAAAAGAAACGAAGGGAATATTTCTATTAAATTAAATTTGAAAGTTAGATGGATATAAATCAAACGCAATAATAAACAATTCGGTTTTTCTAAAACCTAAAACAATCGTTTTCCATTAATGAATTACATTTTGCATCATTTATTGCTGGAAAACACGCAAGGGAAGGAAACTGTGTGAACGCTATCAGACAATGTGCTGAGTGGTGTTTTTCGTTTCTCTTTTTCTTAATATTCCACCAAATAAGATAATAAGTTATCATCTTTACATATAATATATGCATTGAACGGGTAATACACAGACTTTTGGCAATTTCGTAGCTATAAGAATCACCTAAATTTTTAAAAGGGGATAAAAACTCGTCTGAAAGAAATGTTCAATCAATTTAAATTAACGGTACATCTCATTTGACTTTATTCGTTGACAAAATCTAATTAGAGCGATGAGACTAAAACCTCTCTCTTTTGGTCTATTTTAGGTATTGCGTGGGAGATCTCAATTAAATTGATCGAAACTAATGTAACTTTAATTTTAATATTGAACATCTATAATTAAGGTTATTAGAATTTGTTATTCATTGCTATCTTTTCATTCCCCCCATTCATAATAAATGTTACTAACGAAATAATAGATTGCTCACATTTTCAGATCCAGTCGGCATTACAATGCAAAGTGTACTTGTTAAAATGAACTAGCAAATGAAAGTGGACAATGGGAACACAAAGTCAAGGAATAAGGACCCCAACGTGCGGAAATCACCAGTGAACTTAAGCTATGAAACGCCGAACATCAAAATGAGTCCATTAACACCGAATCCGGCTTTCTAAAACTTCAACAAGGATGGCTGACCACGAACATTTTGATGACGAGGTTAGTTTATAAAGTACTTCAAAGTATTTGCTTAAAGTTGCATTATGTGTAACTAACAATTGTCAGGAATTGTAGAGTGGAATTACCAAAGGGTCTAAGTACCAAATGAGAAGTTTGGAGTTATTAGACGAAAACGTTATGTTATAATGTATTACCCACTTAATAAGTTAATTAATTAAATTAAGTTAGTGGTCAAACCATAAGGATTTGCACTTGGCCATTTTGTTGGGGTTTTGGTGTGTGCTTATTTAAGGTAAAAACTTTTTTAAGGTAAAAACTGAAAAACATATTTTTGGCAATTACCCCCTTTGGTATTTCCACTCTACAATTATAATTAGAGTTATTAAAGTACCAAGGGTGCCAACCGGGGGCGTTATTATCCTTAACACCGCGTGGTATATTATCCTGTAACAGCCGTGGTGCCTTCAACTTTTAATGTCCTGGAAATCTGCTACTTAATTTGAAATTTTTGTGACATTTACGATTATTTAATTTGACATCTATAATATCAAAAGGATTTGATTTATAAGAGGGTAAAAATCAAAGATTGTGTTATAAATATATAATGCCCTAGGAGAGGGGTCGGCAAATTTTTAAGCCAAAAGAGCCATCCGTAATGAAAAAATTGATTTCGTGAATTTCAAAGAGCCACAAATTTTTATTTCTGATTTTATTTCTAAATCAAATCAGATAAATCAGACAAAATATGGGACAGGAAGAGACCCCTCTGATTCGTATAGTCAAAAGAATACATATTCAGCCCAAAAGATCTTTTATTTCTCAAAATTTAGAGCGCTATTTCAAAATTTGCCTTTTTTTCGCAAATTCGACTTTTTTAACTCTTCTCTGTATTCGTCTTTTATTAACTATGTATATAGACTTTTTTTTCCTAAATTTTCCTCTTTTCTCAAAACTCGACGATGTGTGAAAATGTTTGCTTTTTTTTTAATCCGACAAAAATTCATCTCTTGTCGATATTGTAATAAAAAAAAAAAGTAAAAATTTGAAGTAATAATTTGGAGATGTTAAATAAAATAGTTTTTGAAGGTTTCGATCATTTTCATAAATTTTCTTTTTTCGAAATTTAGATCTTAAATTTGACTTTTTTCCAAAATTACATTGTTTTAATTTTGTTCTAAATTGCGGCTTTTTCCTCGAAATTTCTATTCTTTTTAAATTAAGTTCCTTTTCCAAATGTTACCATTTCCCCCAAATATTGACTTTTACTGAATATTTAATCTTATATTTTTCTTAAATTTTCCTCTTTTCTCAAAACTTGACGATGTGTGAAAATGTTTACTTTTTTTTAATTCGACGAAAATTCATCTCTTGTCGATCTCGTAATAAAAAAAGTTAAAAATTTGAAGTAATAATTTGGAGATGTTAAATAAAATAGTTTTTGAAGATTTCGATCTTATTCTTAATTTTTTTTTCGAAATTTAGATCTGTTCTTAAATTTGACTTTTTTCCAAAATTACATTGTTTTGACTTTGTTCTAAATTGCGGCTTTTTCTTCGAAATTTCTATTCTTTTTAAATTACGTTCCTTTTCCAAATTTCACCATTTCCCCCAAATATTAACCTTTAGTAAATATTTGATCTTTTATTTATTTTCTGGAAATTTCGACCTGTTGCGCAAAATTAGGTGTTTCTCGAAATTCCAATTTTTAACTGAAAATGTGATATTTTATTATGTTTCTCCAAGCTGCCATTTTATCGACGAAATTCACTTATTTTCATAATGTTTGACTTTATCTAAAAATTTCATTTTGTTCTTAAAATTTGACTTTCTCTGGGAAATGTTCACCTTATTTTTAAATTCAACACTTTTCTCGAAACTGAAAGTTTTATCCACATTCCTTTTTATTTAGAAACTATTTTAACAATTTTCTCGAAATTGAAATATTTCTGAAAATTTAAAGTTTTTTAATTCGTCTTGTTCTCGAAATTTCAAATTTATTCTCAAACTTTCTCTGGAAAGTTGCAAATTATTTATTTTCTTCTCCTCTGAAAGGCTTCGACTTTATAAAGCTTGACCATTTTTTATAAGCTTTGAGTTTTTACAATTTCTCTTTTCAAGATTTTTCAATTTTTCACAAAATTCAAATTTGTCTAAAAATTTTAGGTTTCTAAATTTGTTCTGGGATTCAATCTATTGTCAAAATTCAACGTTTTTTTTCTAAAATTTTGCTTTTTTGAAAATTATTGACAAATTAATATTTTTCGAAATCTCTTTTTTTTCAAAATTCAGATTTTTTCGAAAATATCAACTTTTATTTCAAATGAAATTCATTTATTTTCAAATTTCATTTTTTTTCCTAAAATTTGACTTTCTCTGGGAAATTTTAACATTTTTTTTTAGTTTAACACTTCTTGAAATTGGAAGTTTTATTAACATTTCCTTTCCTTTCGAAATTATTTTACCAACTTTCTCAAAATTCGATTTATCTAAAAATTTGGATTTTTTTTAATTCGTCTTGTTTTCAAAACCTCAAATTTATTCTTGAAATTTAATTACATCTGGAAAATTGCAAATGTTTATGGAAATTTGGAACTTTTCTTAAAATGTTAACTTTTCCCTGAAATTTTTCCTAAAATTTGACTTTTTTCTACTTCTATGAAAAACTTCGCCTTTTTTAAAGACCGACACTTTTTTAAGCTTCCAGTTTATTTTTACAATTTCTCTTTTATCTTAAATTTCAAGTGTTTTAAATTTATTTTGAATTTCAATCTGTTGTCAAAGTTAGGCGTTTTTTTTCTGAAATTTTGCCCTTATTTAAGAACTTTGGACAAATTCCTTTTTTTTTAAATCATTTTTCCCAATTTTTTTCGAAATATCTTCCTTTCTCTTAAAATTCTGCTTTTTCTGGAAAATTCTGACTTTTTTTAAAGCTAAAAACTTTTATCGAAATCTTCTTGGAATTTTCTTTCGAAGTTATTTTACAAATGTTCCCAAAATTTGAATTTATCTGAAAATTTGGATTTATTTAAATCGTCTTGTTTTCAAAATTTCAAATTTATTCTCAAAGTTTAACTTTCTCTGGAACATTGTAAATTTTTTGGCAAAATTTCGAGTTTTTCTTAAAATGTTGACTTTTTTTCTTGAAATTTTTCCTAAAATTTGACTTTTTTCTTCTTCTCTGAAAAACTTTGATTTTTTTTAAATCTCATCAATTTTTTATAAGCTTTCAGTTTCAATCTACTGTCAAAATTCGGCGTTTTTTTTTGAAATTTTGCCCTTATTTGAAAACTTTAAACAAATTCCTTTTTTTTAAATCATTTTTTCCAATTTTTTTCAAAATCTCTTTCTTTTTCTGCTTTTTCTGGAAAATTTTTACCTTTCTTTAAATTTAAAAACTTTTCTCGAAATTTTCTTGGAATTTTCTTTCGAAGTTATTTTACAAATGTTCTCAAAATTCGAATTTATCTGAAAATTTGGATTTTTTTAAATGGCCTTGTTTTCGAAATTTCAAATTTATTCTCAAATTTACCTTTTTCTGCAAAATTGTAAATTTTTGTTGAAACTTCGAGCTTTTATTAAAATTTTGACTTTTTTCTTGAAATTTTTCCTAAAATTTGACTTTTTTCTTCTTCTCTGAAAAACTTTGATTTTTTTTAAATCTCATCAATTTTTTATAAGCTTTCAGTTTCAATCTACTGTCAAAATTCGGCGTTTTTTTTTGAAATTTTGCCCTTATTTGAAAACTTTAAACAAATTCCTTTTTTTTAAATCATTTTTTCCATATTTTTTCGAAATCTCTTTCTTTTTCCGCTTTTCTGGAAAATTCTTAACTTTCTTTAAAGTTAACAACTTTTCTCGAAATTTTCTTGGAATTTTCTTTCGAAGTTATTTTACAAATGTTCTCAAAATTCGAATTTATCTGAAAATTTGGATTTTTTTAAATGGCCTTGTTTTCGAAATTTCAAATTTATTCTCAAATTTACCTTTTTCTGCAAAATTGTAAATTTTTGTTGAAACTTCGAGCTTTTCTTAAAATTTTGACTTTTTCCTTGAAATTTTTCCTAAAATTTGACTTTTTTCTTCTTCTCTGAAAAAATTTGACTTTTTTAAATTTCATTAATTTTTTCTAAGCTTTCAGTTTCAATCTATTGTCAAAATTCGGCGTTTTTTTTTTTAAATGTTGCCCTTATTTGAAAACTTTAAACAAATTCTTTTTTTTAAATCATTTTTTCCAATTTTTTTCGAAAGCTCTTCCTTTTTGTGCTTTTTCTGGATATTTCTTACCTTTCATTAAAGTTAAAAACCTTTTTCGAAATTTTCTTGGAATTTTCTTTCGAAGTTATTTTACAAATGTTCCCAAAATTCGAATTTATCTCAAAATTTGGATTTTTGTTTAATCGCCTTATTGTCGAAATTTGAAATTTATTCTCAAAATTTGACTTTCTCTGAAAAATTGTAAATTTGTTGGCGAAATTTCGAGCTTTTCTTAAAATGTTACCTTTTTGCTTGAAATTTTTCCTAAAATTTGACTTTTTTTTTTCTTCTCTGAAAAACTTGAGTTTTTTAAATTTCATCATTTTTTTATAAGCTTTCAGTTTATTCTTACAATTTCTCTTATCGAAATTTTGCAATTTTTCAAAAAATTCAAAACTATCTAAAAATTTCAGGTTTTTAAATTTGTTTTGGATTTCAATTTATTGCCAAAATTCGACGTTTTTTTCTAAAATTTTACTTTTTTGAGAATTTTCGATAAATTCATTTTTTCGAAATTTCTCCCTTTTTCCGAATTAGACAAATTCATTTTTTTTAATCTCTTCAATTTTGCCAATTTTTCTCGAAATTTCTTCCTTTTTCTTAAAATTTGGCTTTTTCTAGGAAATTTTGATCTTTTTTTAAAGCTTAACACTTCTCGAAATTTTCTTGGAATTTTTTTCCCAAATATTTCACCAATTTTGTTAAAATTCGAATTTATCTGAAAATTTGGAGTTTTTTTAATTCGTCTCGTTCTCGAAATGGCAAATTTATTTTCGAAATTTAGCTTTCTCTGGAAAATTGCAATCTTTCATCTAAATTTCGAGTTGTTCTAAACTTTTTTCATGAAATTTATCTTAAAATTAAACTTTTTCTTCTTCGCTGAAAAACTTCGACTTTTTTAGAGATCGACAATTTTTTTAAACTTCCAATTAATTTTTACAACTTTTCTTTTCGAAATTTTACTGTATATCAACAAACTCAAAATTGTATAAAAATTTCAGGTTTTTAATTTGTTCTGGATTTCAATCTATTGTCGAAATTCTACTTTTTTTTCTAAAATTTTACCTATTAATGAGAACTTTTGATAAATTCGTTTTTCTGAAGTTTTTTGAAATTTATTTCTTTTTCTCAATTTTTTCGAAGTCTCTTTTTCTCAAAATTCGGCTTTTTCTAGAAATTTCAGCGTTTATTTCGAACTTTGATATTTGCGTTTCTATAAATTTTGATTTTTTTTTTCTTACAAAAGGTAATTCACCTTTTTTTTTTTCACGAAATCTCAAGATTTAAGAAAATTTACAAATAAAAAAGTAAAAATGATGAGAAAAATATTTTTTAGAAATTTGGGCTCCCCAAGGTGGTCTTTTTTTAGAAATTTCAAAATTCATGTATTTTTTTAAAATGTCAATACAAATCAATTAAGAATTTGGAAAAATATTTCTTGAGATCATAGGTTTTTATCAAAATTTAAGTATAACATAAAAATTCCTAGAAAAGTATTTTTGGAAATTTTGACTTCTGTATGTCACTTTTTCAATGAGTGTCTGGGTGTTTGTCCGCTCTAGCTTTTATTTAATAATTTTTTTAGAGGAATTCAAAGAGCCGCAATTTTCTTTTAAGAAAGCCGCATGCGACTCACAAGCCGCGGATTACCGACCCCTGTCCTAGGGTGTTATTCATAAAATATACCTCAAAATAGCGTGTTATAAAATTTGTAGAACAAATCTTTTATTAAACAAATTATTTTCGGCTATTTACATTAAATAATAACAGAATTTTAACAAAATTTGAAGCGTGGTTTTTCACACGTTCGATAAATTATAAATATTGTTACGAGCTTATCGGTTCGAATTGATTATTAACACGGGAATTGAATAACTTTATTACCAAACTAAACTCGGAACACTACAACTGGATAATGAACTCACTTATTTACTTCTAGCTACTAGCTAACTAATTACACTGACTGACTCTAACTAACTGACTCTCGAGGAAAAGACGTCCGCCTTATATAGTTTTCGCTTTCGGGTTCTAGAAGTTTTCGGCAGATAAGGCTTATCGTTGGCCGAAATTTCTGGAACGCTTATCTGCCGTTTGCTTCATTATCGCGGCCGCTTTCCCGTATCAGATTTTTCTAGAAAAATTTCTTACCTACTAAATTCTACAATTTACACTTCGTTACAATATTATCACATCACGCTAGAAATACCAAAATGAAAATGATGGAAAAGTTCCTGTTAGATCCTAAGAAAACGACAAAATATTGCCATACCTTTTATAAACCCTTAACATAACGGTATACCATTTCTAATAATAGATAGGTTTATTTATTCAGTTAGGATCGGTAAGGGAAAGTTGAAAGCTCATATATCAAGGGATGTTTGGATATTCATATCTTACGTAATACGATCCTGGCTGATGACAGTGACAGAACGTTAGCTCAAGTACCCGCCTTTACAAAATTGGAATTCGCCGAGGCGGTTTTATATCCTGTTATGTTTCGAGTTACTTGAAACCACATTCTAGTCCTGCTTTAGACATTATAAACCCGTTCTAACTTCATTTTATGTCATTTGGGCTGCCTCAACAATATCCCGACAATAACACGCCTTTGCTTTCCGTTTCCCAGCCTTTAAAAAACCTTTACTTTTGTAACGGAGCTTTCAGCGAAATTGTATTTCAAAGACTATGTTTTTGTGAGAAATTACCGTCATATTTATAGTATACGAATTGACTTTCTTTCTTCGTAGCTAAATAATTGAAAATAAGAAAAATCCAGCTAGAATATTTCGTACAAAAATGATGAAAATAGATATTGTGTTGGGTAATGTTCCTTTTTTTTCAAATTTAGGCCATTTTATCTTTAAGTATAGAATTGTCAATGGATAAATTACTGATACATTTTTCATCGTTATTTATTACCTTTCAACATGCAACAAGTTCTTTGATGCCTTTTCTGTATAAATCTTTCAGTTTTTATTCGAAAAAGGCATCCAACTAAGCTTTTAACTTTGGGCGAAAAATATCCCCGGAGCATTTATTCATTTATCAAATCATTAGCACATATGACACAAATTTTTCAAGCAGGTTGAGTGGTTTTAGTGCTTTCCTTGTTTCAATTAAAAACAAAAAAAGGGCAAGTGCCGAAAATGATCAGTTTTATCAACTTGACATTCCATTTGGTGTCAAATCCTTCCGTAAGGTGTCAACTCCTTCCATAAAGTCATCCAGCAAAACAACTAAGGTAAGATGAATGATCGTACGCTTGCAAATTCTATGGCACGGTATTCCCTCGATCGGCTAATCTAACGAGGCACCTTCGCAGCCACACCGGTGACCAACCATACAAGTGCAGGTACTGCGAAAGATCCTTCAGTATATCTAGATCTTTAGAGACATGTTAGAAACATACACAATAAAAAAAGCCGTTTAAATGTTCTTTGTGCGGGCGATGTTTCTGGCAACAAACCAACCTCGATAGGCATTTGAAGAAACATGAAGCCGACGACGGCAGCGACGGCGTCGTCTTGGCAGATTCACCGGGATGCAACAATGAAAATGAGAGGGCCGACGTCTACTTCGACGAAACACGCTCTTTTATGGGAAACGTGACATATGGTGGTGATACGTATCCGCTTACGTGGATATTTTCTCCGGAATCCAACAGCATTATCGACGTCGTTGGAAAGGATAATGATCACTCGGAATATCCTGAGGAGGCGCCGCCTGAAGATTTCTCGACGATTTTTTGAAACGTCGAAATCAAATCTGAAAGTGACGACATTTTAAACAATAACGAAAAACGGCAGAAGTATCTCCTTAGTGTTATAACGTTTGTAATTTTTAAATTTTTTGAACTACTAAATGGGAGAATGGTGATACAATAGGGTAGGTACGTCATCATCACAAAATGCAATAGTTTTATTAAGATTAAATTTGTTATGGATTTTTTTTAACCTAGACACAAAGAGTGCACTTTGGAATTTCTCAACTTTCGAATTTTTCAAGTTTTGATCGCATTTTGAATATTTTGACTTTTCTAGGAATTCGAACGTTGTCAAAATTACCACTCTTTTTTTTTGATATTTCCAGCGATTACTAAATTTGGAATAAAAAATGTTGACTCTATCTTTGTAAAAGATCTTTTGCAGGAAATGTTGACTTTTTTGTAAATTTCGACTTTTTTTTGTGAAAAATATTATTTTATTGAAAATTTTGATTTAATTTTTTTTTATTATTTTTGAGAATTATCGACTAGTTGGAAAAGTTCAATTTGGAATATTTCAACGTATAAAAATGCCCAATTTGTAGCAAGTTCTACTTGTTTTGAAAATGCATTAAACATTTTGGTCTTCTTCGAAAATTTTATTTTCTTTCAAAATTTTGACCCAAAATTTCCGCTTTTTTTCTAGAATTGGTCTTTTTTTAAAACCTTTGACTGCAACTTGCGATTTTTGAACAATTAAATGTGAATGAACATTTAGAATGTTCTAAAAATTTTTTTGAAACCGACCTTGAAAATTCAACCTTTTTGAAAATATATTCTTTATTCTTTCAGAATATTGTCATCTTTCTTTAATAAAAGTTTAAGTATTTCCAACCTGGATCGCAGAAATGTTAAATAAAATTATTAAACAATATGTTCTTTTATTCTTCATACGTTCTTTCTTCAAAATTTTGATTAATTTCAAAAATTGTAACTAATTTTGAAAATTTTGATCTTTTGTCAAATTCATTACTTTTCTCATTTCGATCTTTAAAATTTCCACCCTTTTTTTTTAAAACTTCATAACTTTTTTCAATACTTCGATTCAAAGTTTCGAAAGTTGATATTTTCCACAACATTTTAACATTTATTTTATTTTAACGGTTTTGTAAATTTGCTTTTTTTTTTAATTAAAATACAACTCTTGTCTTCTGAAACCAATAAAGAATAAAAGACACAACAAAGGTTGCTCTAAGTAACCTAGAGCAACCTTTGTTGTGTTGTTTAATCTTTATTGGTTTCTAGGGGACAAGATTTGTATTTCAATTTTTGAAGATAACCAAGGACCAGTCGGTTTCACTAAAATTGTATTTTTTTTAAGGTACGCCCCTGTTTAATATGTCATTTTTTTTATAAATTTTGACGCTCTTTTAAATTTTGACCCTTTTGAAAATTTCCGTCGATTTTTCAAAACCTCAACCTTATTTTCAAACGACATTCTCAAATTTTTGTTTTTCTGAAAAGTTTAAAATGTTTTTCAATATTTTGGAAATTTAATCATTTGTTTTTCAAAAAATTTGACTTGTTCAAAATTTCCAACATTTTAAAAAAATTTTGCGTTTCTTGGAAATGTAAACTATTAAAAATTTTGATTTTTTTCTGAAAATGTTGACTATTTTTCAGAACATCACTTAAAATTTCATTTTTTGAAATATTCGTCATTTTGTTAAGTTTCTCATTGAAAATTTAGATATTTTGAAAAACCGTATATTTTTTCTTAAAAAATTCTGCGTTTTCTAAAAATGAAAACTATTGAAAATTTTGATTTTTTTCTGAAAATGTTGACTATCTTTTTGAAAGATCTTTTGCTGGAAATGTTTATTTTTTTTTTTGAAAAATATTTCTTTGAAAATTTTAATTTTAAATTTTTTCATTATTTTTGAGAACTATCGACTAGTTGGAAAAATTCAATTTGGAATATTTCGACTTACGAAAATGCCCAATTTGTAACAAATTCTCCTTGTTTTGAAAATGCATTAAAAATGTTGATCTTCTTCGAAAATTTTATTTTCTTTCAAAAGTTTGACTCAAAATTTCCACTTTTTTCTCTGAAATTCGTCTTTTTGTAAAACCTTTGCGTGCAACTTTTGATTTTTGAAAACTTAAATCTGAATGAACATTTAAAATGTTCTAGACATTATTTTGAAAACTACCTTGAAAATTCAATCTTTTTGAAAATATGTTTTTTATTCTTTCAGAATATTGTCAACTTCCAATAATAAAAGTTTAAGTGTTTCCAAACTGGATCACAGAAATGTTAAATAAAATTAATAAACAATATGTTCTTTTATTCTTCGTATGTTCTTTCTTCAAAATTTTGATTAATTTCAAAAATTTTAACTAGTTTCAAAAATTTTGCTCTTTTGACAAATTCATTACTTTTCTCGTTTCGGTCTTCTTTAAAATTTCCACCCTTTTTTTAAAAACTTTATAACTTTTTTCAATCCTTCGATTCAAAGTTTTGAGTCTTGAAACTTCATATTTTTCATAAAATTTTGACATTTATTTTATTTCAACAGTTTTGTAAATTTGTTTTTTTCTTAAATTGAAACACAAATCTTGTCCCCTGAAATCAATAAAGATTAAAAGACACAAGAAAGGTTGCTCTAAGCAACCTAGAGCAACCTTTGTTGTGTTGTTTAATCTTCATTGGTTTTAGGGGACAAGATTTGCATTTCATTTTTTGAAGATAACCAAGGACCAGTCCGTTTCACCAAAATTATGTTTTTTTAAGGTACGCTCCTTTTTAATTTGTCATTTTTTCATAAATTTTGACGCTCTTTTAAATTTTGACCGTTCTGAAAATTCCGATTTTTGTCGATTTTTCAAAACTTTAACTTTATTTTTAAACGACATTCTCAAAATTTTGTCTTTCTAAAAAGTTCGAAATGTTTTTCAATATTTTGGAAATTCTGGAAACATTTATTTCTTGAAAAATGTTAATTGACTGGTTTAACATTTCCAACATTTTAAAAAAATTTAGGGTTTTTGAAAATGTAAACTGTTAAAAATTTTGATTTTTTTCTGAAAATGTTGACTTTTTTTAAGATTATCACCTAAAATTTCTACTTTTTTGAAATATTTGAAATTTCTCATTGAGAATTTCGATTTTTTTGAAAAACCGTATACTTTTTCAAAAAAAAATTTGCGTTTTTTGAAAATGTAAACTATTAAATATTTTGATTTTTTTCTGAAAATGTTGACTTAATTCAAGATGTTCAACCAAAATTTCTACTTTTTTTGAAATATTCGTCATTTTGTTAAATTTCTCATTGAAAATTTAGATTTTTTGAAAAACCGTATACTTTTGCTAAAAATATTGATTCTCTAAAAATTTTGATTTTCGTAAACATTCAACTTTTTAAATATCTTGGCTTTCTTCAAAATTTCAACTTTAAAAATTTGTGTCTTTTTTTAAAGTCTTTTTTTATTCTTTTTAAATTCAAACTTTTGAAAATTTTCACTTTTTTTTTAAATCCTAATCTTCTTTTCTAAATTTTAACAGATATCTGACTAAAGAAACTTGACCATTTTGTCAACGTTTTGATATTTTCACGAGTTTTAATTTTTTTAATTTTGATTTTTTTGCAAATTTGATTTATTGAAAATTTCTACTTTTTTTAAAATTTCTATCTTTTTGGAGATGTTCACCTTTTTTTTTAAATAGGTACCCACTTATCAATAATAAACTAAAATATATTCAAAAATGTTGACTATTTTCGAAATTTTCTTTTTTTTTGATAATTACAACTTTAGGCTATTTTTGCAAAGTTCAACCTATTTCCAAAATTTATTGATTTCAAGAGCCTGTGAACTGAAGGTCACGTGAACTCAAGGACACATAGGGGTTGAGCTCAACCCCTATGTGTCCAAGCTCACGTTAGCTCGAGGTCACGTGAGCTCAAGGTCCTATGTGCCCAAGGTCACGTTAGCTCAAAATCACGTAAGTTTGAAATCACTTATAAAACACTAAACTTTGCTTTTTTTGAACACTGCTTTTATTAGTTATTATAATTAATTACACAGCTCCACAAAAAAAATTGTTTATGCTGGGGACCGAACTAGGATTTTCTAGGATATTTTTCTCTCTGAGGTCAAAAAGGGGGTCAGTGAGCAAATAATCGAGAAAACCCCAAAAACTGATAAAAATATCGTGACGTTTATCGGTTTTTTGGGTTTTTCTCGATTATTTGTTCATTGACCCCCAATTTTGACTCCAGATTCGTGTTTAACGAGAAAAAATATTTCAGAAAATCGTAGTCAGGCCCCCAGTACACATCACTTGTTTTTGTGGATCTATATATTATTAATAATATAATCATTAATTATATTTGAAAATTTTAACTTTTTTTGGGATTTTGACTTTTTTTCGAAATTTTTTTTCCAGCTCAATTCACTGGCAAGGGGCTTTTGGAGCACTACAAATATAATGCAGAAATACGGTTGGCGATAACATTTTGAACTTTCCTGAGAAATTTGGGTTTATTTTTTTTGGAACTTTAGACTTCTTTGAATATTTTGACCCAAAATTTCGAATGTTTCCAAAAATTCGTCTCTTTTGAAAATTTTGTTGATTGCAAATTTGCATTCTTCAAAAATTCTGCTTTTTTGAAAATTTCAAATTTTCTTAAAATATTGGTTCCCTTTGAAAATTTTGACTTCCTTGAGAAGTCAACTTTTTTGAAAATCTTGACTTTTCCAAAATTTCCATGATTTTTGAAAAGTTTTGCGTTTTTTGACTTTGTTCAAACCTCGACTTCCTTTGAAAATATTGACTTTTTCTAAAATCTTCATTTTTTAAAATCTTCATTTTTAAAATTTTTTGAAATTTTTCAACAATTTTTTGTAATATTCAATATTTTTTTAAAATGTTGCCTCAGAATTTGAAAATTTTATTTCATCGAAGCTAAGCATTTTTTTGTAGTTTTGTAAATTTGACATTTCCGATAAATTTCGACTTTCTAAAATTTAGACTTTGTAAAATTTTTGACTTTTTTGAAAACTTTTACATTTTTTTAAATTATCCATTTTTTTTTAAATTACAACCTGATTCGGTTCCTATATGGTCATTATGAAATTTGTTGGTCATTTCTACTTTTTTTGAAGATTTTAATTCAAAATTTCGATTTTTTTGAAAAATGAATTTTTTAAAATTTTGTCTACAAATTTCAATTTTTGGATGAATTCTAATGATTTTGAATGCTTTAGAAAATTTGATGTTATTGGAAAATTGCTGCCTTTTTGAAACTTAACCTTTTTTTGAGAATTTTTACTTATTAAAAAATTTTGACTTTCTTTTACATGTTCACCATTTTTCGAAATATCCACTTTTGTAATTTTGATATTTTTTAAGATTTCCACTATTTTTGAAAATTTTGATTGTTTTAAATGTTCACCATTAGGAAAAATTCATGTAAAATTTGATTTTGATGTTTTATTTATTTAAAAATTTTGACTTTTTTAAAATTTTTAACATTTTTGAAAGTTTTGTTTTTTTGAGAATCTAGACCGCTGAAAATTCTGGCTCTTTCTTAAAAATCTTGATTTTTTTTTGAAAATGTTACTCAAAATTTTGTACCTTTCTTTAGAAACTCGTCTCTTTATAAAAAACTTTGCAAATTTTGATTCTTTGAAAAATTGTAAAAATTTGGAATATTTCCTTTGAAAATTTTTACTTTCTTGAAAATTAAACTTTCTTTGAAAATTTGAACTTATTACAAAATGTTGACTTACTTTCAAATGTTGACTTTTTTCGAAATTTCCACTTTTGCGATTTCAATTTTGTTTTTAAAAAGTTTTGCAAATTTTGACTGTTTTAAACTTTCACCATTTTGAAAAATATTTTTGCAAATTTTGATTTTTTGAAGTTTATTTCTCTAAAAATTTCAATTTTTTTGGAATTTTCATATTCTTTTTTCATTTTTTTTTTAAATCCAAGCAACTGAAAACTTTGGAATGGAAATTCACAAAAATTAAATTTAGCAACTAAAACCTGATAGAGTAATTTGAATGACATGTATCATTTTGATAATGATCCTAAGTATCATGTGATTTTATTTTATTTGAATAAAACGGATATTACATTAGTAATTACCCAACCCAATACCAAAATCCCTAATGTCAACACATATCTAGGAACGAAAGATAAACTTTAAACCATCATGCATTATTCTCTTATATAAACTAAATATGACACAACGTATTAAAACTTGAAGGTAATGTGCTAAACAATTTATATTTTTTTACACATACCGATATGTAATATTTCCTTTCCTGGCGAGCTCACTCATTATTAATGCAGTAGAATAAAAACGGTTGAAAGTGAAAATTTGCACATGGGATTTCAAACACCCTCGTCTGAAGTAAACAAACTGCCACTTTAGATCACACAAGCGTACTCTGGAAAATAAAAATGGATATCTGTTTTTAGCGATCCTTACACTAGCATCTACACATCAAATGTTTGAAATGGGTTAGGCAAAATATTGGACTGAAATATATTTAACTTTGCTCAAATAGGCACCATATGAAATATGACTTTAATTTCGAAATTTTGACTAATTAAACACGAACTTAAAAACAAATATATGTTTTACATTTTAATGTGTAAATCTACTTAATAAATCTGTTAGCGTTTAGTGATAGAGAACAAACAGTCTAAGCCGTTGGGTCTAGAAACATGTATTTTCACAGAGATGTTCCCCATACTACGTAGGTGAGCACTAACTCAAGATTTTTTTTATTTGGCCTCTAAGGTGTTAAAAATAGGGATTAAAAACCACGTGATATGTATGCAATGAATAGTACACGCGACTGTATCTAGAGTTGCCTATACGCGTTGAGAGCTGGCATTGTTGATGAATCTGCCTTCACACGATCCAAATTCTTGCAGATGCTCAGTGCATATTTTGTCACTTTTTTCTTAATATACACTTCCAAACATTTAGATTTTAAACTCAAAATTTTGGCTTTAATTAGTCATTTTGCGTTTTTTTTTTATGGAACTGATTAGTCCTTCGTTATCCCCAGAATTTGAAATACAAATCTTGTCTCCTGAAACCAAGAAAGTGTTTTTGATTTTTTTTTTGTTTCAGGGGATTTGTATTTTAATTCTTAAATTTTGTGTAACTTCTTTATCAAAAATTCAAGCTGTTGTAAACATTTTCAGTTAAACATTAAAATTTTTAATTTCCCACATTTAAAGATTTTTTCCAAACTCTAAATATTTCCTGAAATTTCGAGAAGCAGTTTTGAAAAACCGATATAAATTTCGACTTTAAAATATAAAATTAAATTCTAAGGTTTAAAAGGAAAAAGTCGAAATTCCAAGAAAAAAGAATGAGAATTATTTTTAGAAATGTTTCGGATTATTTTTTACAAATTTTGATGTTTTCCGACATTTAAATTTGAGGTTGAGAGTGTTTTTTTTTGACTTTAAAAGCGAAAAGCTTTTTTTTGGTAGAACGGACTGGTCCTTGGCTATCTTCAACAACTGAAATATAAATCTTGTCCCCTGAAACCAAGAAAGATTTAAAAACATGACAAAGTTTGCTCTAAGGCGTTTCGATAGCCAAGCTATCATCTTCAGAGAGATACTCAGGCTATCGAAACGCGTTAGAGCAACCAAATCGTTTTTGATTTCAGGGGACAAGATTTTTATTTCAATTTTTAATCGAAAAGTTGAGATTAACATAGAATTGAAGAACAAAAGTTAAAGTTGTAAAAAACACTTTAAAATGTTCTTTCATTTCTAATATTTCTACAGAAATGTCAAAATCGTGAAACTAAAAATAATCGAAACAAATTCAAAGAAATTTCTTACTTTTTTTGTTAAAACTTTAAAAAAAGAGAAAGAGAATTTTCGAACACTTTTATCCAAAATTTCGTCCTTCTGTTATGGCTCAAAATTTGTTTGATAAAAATCATGATTGCGAGAAAATCAAAACTTTTTTTGTTTTTTTAGGATAATTTATAAATTTGGACTTTCAAATTATTTTCTTAGAAATGCAACTTCGCAAGAAAAATTTTGGTATTAAATTGAAAATATCAAATGAAACATTAAAGAAAAATTGTATATCCAAGAAAACTGTTTTCTGTTTCTCGAAATTTTGAATTCAAAACCAACATTTGGAAGCCATGTCGAAATTTCGAAAAATAACCTTCAAAATGGCTAAAAAAGTGTTCCTCCGTGTTTCGATTTAAACATTGTAATTCCTGAATTGAAGCCAAAGCCTTGTATTGTGCTTTTTCTTCAAAATTTCTATTTGGATTTGGACCCGAAAATTCTTCTAAATGTAGACTTTTTTGAGACTTTTTAGTTTAGACGTGAAATGCCAGCTTTAAAATCAAATTTAGTTAAATATCAAATTCCTTTTACATACATTTAGTTCAAAATTTTGAAAATTCGCAATTTACAAAATTTAGATTCCTCAAAAAAAATTAGTTTTTAAGAACGCAATTTTTGTTTAAACAATTGAAGTTAGAAACATTCAAAATTTTTATAAAGCGGTCAAATTTTTTTTAAAATTTTGAAAATACATACCTACTTATGTCGAAATTTTCATAAATGTCGAAATTTTAAAAAAAGTTTAAAATTTTGGATACAATCAAATTGAAGTCATAACTTCGAAAAAATGTCTAAATTTTGACGATAAAAAGTAGAAATTTAAAAAAATGGTAAAAATTCTAAAATAGATTTGGAAAATCTTAAAAACAAAATTTCGAAAAATATTCAATTTTTTTAAAATGTGAAAATTCTGAAAAAATTTTCGAAGTTTTTAAAAGTCGAAATTTTAAGAAGAATTCAATTTTTCAAAAAAGGGAACATTTTCAAAAAATATTTAACATTCAAAAAACAAATTTTTCACGTAGAAGTCAAATTTACTGCATAAAAGTCGAAACCTCGGAAAAAAGTCGAGTTTTTCAAAAAAAGTACTAACTTCGAGAAATAGTCGGGGGTCGAAAGTTTGTAAAAAGCTGGACATTTTTTAAAATAAGAATATTTTAAACGAATGTCAAAAAATTAATTTTTCAAAAATACCGAAAAATTGAACAAAAATTCCAGCTTTAAAATCGAATTTAGTTAAGTATCAAATTCGTTTTACACAGATTTCGTTTATAATGTTGAAAATTTGCAATTTACAAAATTAGATTCTTCAAAAAACATTTAAGCAAATTTTTAAAAAATTGAAATTAGAAAAACTCAAAATTTTCGGAAAACGGTTAACATTTTTTTGAAAAATTTGAAAATACGTACCTACATATGTCGAAATTTTCATAAAAGTCGAAAATTTGAAACAAGTTAAAAATGTCGAATACAGTCAAATTGAAGTCATCGCTTCAAAAAAAGTCTAAATATTTGACGATAATAAGTTGAATTTTTCAAAAAAGTGAAAATTCTGAAAAATGGCCAAAGTTTTTAAAAGTCGAGTTTTTAAAAAGGATTCGTTTTTTCAAGAATGTGAACAATTTCCAAAAACATTGAACATTTAAAAAACAAATGTTTCATATAAAAGTCAAATTTATTGCATAAAAGACGAAACCTCGAAAAAAGTCGAGATTTTCAAAAAAAGTAAAAACTTTGAGAAATAGTCGAAAATTTGAAAAGAGGTGGAAAGCTTCAAAAAAGTATAACCTTCAAAGAATCATCGAAAGTTCGGAAAAAGGTAAAAATTTTTTAAAATAAACATATTTTGAAAAAAAAAACAAAAATTTAAATTTTCAAAAAATCGAAATATTAAGATAACACCGAAATTTTGTGTCAACATTTTCAGAACATTCGAAAATAAATGGAAATCTTAAAGAGAGGTGAAATCGGGAAAGTGTTAAAATTTACGAAACGAAAGTGAACATTTTCAAAAAACAGTGAAATTTTTCATATAAAAGTCAAATTTACTGCACAAAAGTCAAAACCTCGAAAAAGTCGAGATTTTCAAAAAAAAAGTAAAAACTTCGAGAAATAGTCGAAAATTTGAAAAAAGGTGGAAATTTTCAAAAAAAGTAAAAACTTCGGGGAATCATCGAAAGTTTGGAAAAAGATGATTTTTTTTTAAATAAGAATATTTTGAAAAAATATCAAAAAATCAAATTTTCAAATAACCGAAATTTTGAGAAAAGATCAAAATTTTGTGTCAACATTTTCAAAAAATTCAAAAATAAATCGAAATCTTAAAGAGAGGCGAAAGTGGCAAAGTGTAAAATTTTCGAAACGAGTTAAAATTTGAAAGCCAAAAATAATGGACAGTTCCGGAATTTAATTTTTTTTGGTGGAACGGACTGGTCGTTGGTTATCTTCAAAAATTGAAGTAAAAAACTTGTCCCCTGAAACCAAGAAAGATTAAAAAATAGAACAAAGGTTGCTCTAACGCGTTTCGACAGCCAAGCTATCTTCTTCAGGGAGATACTACAGAGATATCTCTCTGAAGATGATAACGTGGCTGTCGAAACGCGTTAAAGTAACCTTTTTTTTGTTTTTTAATCTTTCCTGGTTTCAGGGGACAAGTTTTCTATTTCAATTTCCGGAAATATTTACTTTTTTCTCAAAATTGTGAATTTGAATTAAATATTTCATATTTTTATGCAAATCGCGTATTAAAACACAATTTTCCAAAATAAATTCATTTTGAATTTAAACTTGTAAAGTTTTAGATTTTTTTTGATAGATTTTGGTTTCCTTCTCACTTTCAGCTTGAACTTGAATTTTTTACGTTTTCCCAAAGTATTTATTTATTTTTTAGCTTCGTTTTCTACATTTTTTACAGATTTGTGACTTTGTGCTCCTAAAATGTTGACTCAAATCTCAAATTTGGCTTTTGCTTGATTTTTTTAAATAAATTTAATAAATATTTATTAATTTTATTTAATATTTCTACGACCCAGTTTGGAAATATTTAAATTTTTATTAATGAATATTGACAATATTCTAAAACATATTTCAAAAAATGTTTTCAAAGTGTAAAATTTTCGAAACGAGTTAAAATTTGAAAGCCAAAAATAATGGACATTTCCGGAATGTAATTTTTTTTTGGTGGAACGGACTGGTCGTTGGTTATCTTCAAAAATTGAAGTACAAAACTTGTCCCCTGAAACCAAGAAAGATTAAAAAATAGAACAAAGGTTGCTCTAACGCGTTTCGACAGCCAAGCTATCTTCTTCAGGGAGATACTACAGAGATATCTCTCTGAAGATGATAACGTGGCTGTCGAAACGCGTTAAAGTAACCTTTTTTTTTGTTTTTTAATCTTTCTTGGTTTCAGGGGACAAGTTTTCTATTTCAATTTCCGGAAATATTTACTTTTTTCTCAAAATTGTGAATTTGAATTAAATATTTCATATGTTTATGCAAATCGCGTATTAAAACACAATTTTCCAAAATAAATTCATTTTGAATTTAAACTTGTAAAGTCTTAGATTTTTTTGATAGATTTTGGTTTCCTTCTCACTTTCAGCTTGAACTTTAATTTTTTACGTTTTCCCAAAGTATTTATTTATTTTTTAGCTTCGTTTTCTACATTTTTTACAGATTTGTGACTTTGTGCCCATAAAATTTTGACTCAAATCTCAAATTTGGCTTTTGCTTGATTTTTTTAAATAAATTTAATAAATATTTATTAATTTTATTTAATATTTCTACGACCCAGTTTGGAAATATTTAAATTTTTATTAATCAATATTGACAATATTCTAAAACATATTTCAAAAAATGTTTTCAAATATTGTCAACATTCATTAATAAAAATTTAAATATTTCCAAACTGGGTCGAAGAAATGTTAAATTAAATTAATAAACACAATGTTTCCGACAAATAAGAGTCCACCATGAAGAATAAATTCAGTAAAATAAGGCAACATCGCAAATCAGATGCGAAAATAAAGATTTTGCATGGAATCCCGGTATTTTTAAATAAATTTGGAATTTTTCAAAATTTTGAACAAGAAATCAAAATTTGCAAACAAATTTCTCGAGTTTTCCATCAAATATTTCAAACTCAAAACCTGAAAGATTGAGTTTGAAATTTTTTATGGAAAACCCAAGAAATTTTTTTACAAATTTTGATTTTTCGTCTTTTTTTTTCGACTTTTTCACTCAAACGGTTTAAACCTTTTAGTTATTACCTTTTCCTAAAATTTTAACTTCATACTATAATTATAGAGTTTTCTGGAAATTTTTGTAGAACATTACAATTTAAATCTCAAAATTTTTACCCTTTTTATATATTTTTTTTTGAAATTTTCTTAAAATCTTTAAATTAGAAATTCCCAACATATTTTTTGTATAAAAATTTCTTCTCGACACAATTTTCTTCTCAAACTTTTGAGTTTAAACTAAAAAATTAACTAAAAATATTGAAATATTTTTTGTAAATTTGGAGTTTTTTTTTCTCCAAATTTGAAAAGGATGCTAATGAACAAAACTTGAAAATTTTTATTTCGAAATTTTCAAAATTATTTTAAGTCGAAATATTAAAGACAGTTGAAATATTCATGAAAGTCACAGTTATAAAATCGAAAAGTCAGATTTTTGACAAAAATCGCCATTTTCATCCAATCAAATTGAAAGAATTTTGAAACAGAGGTCGAACTTGCAGAAATTTAATAATAATTTCATAAACAATCGAAATGTTGTTAAAAAATCGAATTCAAAAACAATAAAATTTGCAAAAACGTTAAAATTTCGTGTCAAAATTTTAATTTAAATTTAAAGTATACATTTTCAATTACAAGGTCAAAATTTTAAAAAAAGATTAACATTTTCAGAAATAAGACCAAAACTTTTAAAAAAGTCTAATTTAAAAAAAAAGTCTTTAGTGGGAGGTAAAGTAAAAATATTCAAAGACATTTGAAATTTTGAAAAGGAATTCCTAAAAAAACTGAAATTTTCAATGATTAAATCTTTTAATAAAGACAAAAATCATCAAAAAAAGTTAAAAGTTTCCAATAAAAATCAAAATACATACAAAAAAGCTAGAATTTTAAAGAAGTTGTAATTTTCAAAATCACAATTTTTAAAAAGAGTCGAAATTTTCAAAATTAAATCAAAATTTAGAAAAAAAGTTGAAATTTTGGGAATTGAACGAAAAAAGGTCAACATTTCCAAGAAAGTAGATATTTTAAAATGCCGAAATTTTCAGAAATGAGCAATGAAAATTGAATTCTTCAAAAAGTCAGAAGGAAACCCAACTGAAGGATCCTTTCTATTTTTTTTAACTCACCTTCTAGAGCTTCTTTTAGTGGCCCAAACACATTGTTACGGGCTTTATCGGTTCGAATTGATACACGTGATAGATTATACCCACTTTATTACTGAACTCAACTTGGATCACCACCTCACTTATTATTGACTTCTACTAACTCACTAATTACACTGACTCTAACTGGCTGACTCGAGGGAAAGTTGATCGCCTTTTATAGTTTTGGCCCCCGGCTTCTAGAACTTTTCGGCAGATAAGGTTTATCGTTCCCGAAATTTCTGGAACGGTTATCTGCTACTTGTTTCGTTATCGCGGCCGCTTTTCCCTTATCAGATCCGTCTAGAAACTTTTTTTATTTACTTAATTCCACAATTCTATTATAAGTCCTATTTCATCTATTTATATTGCGTTACAATATTATAATCGCATGGTGATAAGTCGGGACTATAAGGAAGGTATTTTAATGTTGCCCAATGCATTTCCTCCAATTTTTGATGTGTCAGATTGGCTAAGTGGGTGGGGGCATTATCGTGAAGCAAAATCACGTTTCTGACTGAAAATTCGCACCTCTTCCGCCGATATGCACGTTTTGCTTCATCCAATAGCTGGCAGTAACAGGCAGCATTAACCATACGACCTGTGATCACCTTCCAAAAGGCGTTGAACAGTGTTAATCCTGTCCGCAGTCAGAGTGGTCCGAGGACGAGGGGCATGGGGTTCATGTTCAACTTGAGTTCGTCCTTCCAAAAATTTTTCTGTGCCATTTATACACTTAAGTTTTCTTCAAACAAGTATTCCCAAAGTGTGCTTCTGGTCTAGGAAGAATTTCGGCTGGCTTTACACCATCAACAGGAAGGAATTTAATAATAATACGCTGCGCAACATTCGGATGAAGCTCTTGCTCACACATTGTATTTACTACTGACGAATGGCGAGAAAGCAATTGGTTTGAGCGCAGAAAGTCAGGTCATATCCCCATCTAACGTGTCTAAGAGTATGCGCATACTCCCTACATCCTCATGGCGACATGATGGAAATTCCGGTTTATATTTGATTTACCCTTGTATTACAAGAATAGTTGACAAGTTTTATTTTTGTTGGTCGAATTAAGTTTAAATTACACATTATTAATTGTAAAAATGACCCTTGTTACTGAAAAAAAAAAAAGAAAATTGTTCCCAAGACACTCTAGAAGCGTGTTCATGCTTATTTTATGTCCAATAGTGTTTAGTTGACAATAACGATTGCTATGCAGTAAAGTAACCTATATATGCGCTAAAGTGCCATTTTACCCAACGATTTTGAGTTTAGTAAAATAGCACATTATCTGCCAAAATGCAAAAAACCTTATTTAGAGTACTGACTTTGTTTCAGCAGCTGGTGTCAAGCAATGCTACTCAACGAAACTGGCGGGGAATTTTCATAGCCTTACTGGTAATCGTCGTGGTTTTGGCCCTCATCGTCACCTCAGTTGTATTGTTAACACCACCAGACGATGGTCCTCGAATTAGAGGTGAACGATTTAAATTACAGGACATCCTTGGCCACGATTTTCAACCGTTGCGATTTAATGGTACATGGATATCAGGTAAAATACTGAATTCTGTTAAGCTTGAATTATTCCCAAAAACATGGTCTTTTCCAGATGAAGAATTTGTTTTTCGCGACGAATGGGGAGGTATCAGCATTTTTTATGCCAGTAATTTGACCACACGAAGCATCATGTCTAATCACACTTATGTGAGTAAATTTTGTATTTTTCTGCATCTATCATTTTTCAGTAGAAACAGACGATACAGTCAAATTGAGGATCCTTAAGTACAGCTCTTTATAGCTTTCAAACGGACAAGAAATCAGTGGCGGGTCGTAGCCAAAACAAATGGGGGTGCTGCGACAATGTTTAGCTTTTTATGTTTGATCCAAAACGTCGATTTCGTCAAAATTTTAACTTTTTAAAATTTCGACATTTTCAAAATGTAACTTTTCGAAAATTTTAGATTTCTTAGAAAACTTGACAATGAAAATTTTTGAATAATGTCGGGTTTTTGAAAGACTGGATTTTTTCCAAATTTCGATTGTATTCCACAATTTAGACTTTCTTCTTGTAATTTCAACTTTATTTTATTTTTAAGATTTGACTTGTCCGAAAATCTGTGTATACTATTTACGGTGTTTTGTTTTTTTGTATTTTTTTTTGAAAATTAAGTACCTTTTTTCAAAATTTTTACCCTTTGAAAATTTTTAATTTTTCTGAAAATGTAAAACTTTTTAAAACTGGATATTTGACTTTTTAAATTTTCGATCTTTTCCCTAATTACATTATTTTTTTTTTTGAAAAATTATATTTATATTAAAAATTTCGATTTTTAATAATGTTGACTGTTTTTTTAATGTCAGACATTTTTTAAAATTTCGACTATTTTTGCAGTTTCGATTTTTTGAAATGGAGACATTTTATAAAATGTTGACTTTTTTCACATTTTCAACTATTTTTGTTTTTTCTTAATTTGGCTACTTTTTAATCTTAGATATTTTTTCAAAATTTCGTTTTGTTTTTAAATCTTGACGTTTTATGAAAAGTTTAACATTTTTTTAAAATTTTAATTTGGTTGACCTAAAATTCAATCTTTTTTGAAAAATCTTCAACTTGGTTCAAAATTTTAACTACCAAAAATTTAAACTTTTTTCAAACTTTTAAGTTCTCAGTATTTCGACTTTTGAAAAGCTCAACCTACCTGATAATTTTTGAGTTGTTTTCAATATTCCGGCTTCGAAAAATTTGGTTTTTATTGATAATTTGAATACACACATTTTTTAATTATTTAAAACTTTAAAAACTTGATAATTCCCAGATCTTTTGAATGTGTCTACTTTTTTAAAGGTTTGATTTTTTTTTAATTTGAACCATAAAATTTCGACCTGTTTGTTGAAAATCTTCATTTTCGAAATTTAGACTCCTTTTGGAAATTTGAAAGCTTTTGAAAATGTTTGCTTTATCCTTAAATTTTTTATATATTTCGTATATTTTTCAAAATTTATAAAGATCAAAGTGTCAAAAAATTTTGACTCCTTTTTGAAAATTTTAACCTTTTCTTAAATCTGCACTTTGCTAAAATTTTCGACTTTTTTTTAATTCCCACTTTGTTGAAAATTTCGTTTTTTTTTCCAATTGTTCGTATTTTTCAAAATTTTAGCCATTGTTCAAAATTAGAAATTTTTGGAACATTTAAAAATTGCGATTATTTTTTTAATTTCAACTATTTTCAAAATTTCGACTTTCTTTGCAAACTGTTGATCCTTTATTTAAAAATTTTGATTTTTCTTTTAAGTGAGATATTTCTTAAAAAAAATTTCAAACAATTCGTAAAATTTCGAATTTTTCTAAAGATTTCGCCTCTATTTGAAAACTTGACCTTTTTTTTAAAGGTTCGAACCGTTTTCAAAATATTATTTATAATTTTTTTGAATATTTCCAATTAAATCTTTAACTTTAAAAAAAGAGTTTTTATTTTAAATTTGAACTACTCAAAATTTCGACTTTTTCCAAAATTTTACCTTTGCAAAATTTCAACTTTCTTTGCAAACTGTTGATCCTTTATTTAAAAATTTTGATTTTTCTTTTAAGTGAGATATTTCTTTAAAAAAATTTCAAACAATTCGTAAAATTTCGAATTTTTCTAAAGATTTCGCCTTTATTTGAAAACTTGACCTTTTTTTTAAAAGTTCGAACCGTTTTCATAATATTATTTATAATTTTTTTGAACATTTCCAATTAAATCTTTAACTTTAAAAAAAGAGTTTTTATTTTAAATTTGAACTACTCAAAATTTCGACTTTTTCCAAAATTTTACCTTTGCAAAATTTCAACCTTTTTGATAATTACGAATTTTTTAATTATTTTAAGTTTTCTCCAATATTCAAAAATTCAGCTTATTTAAAAACTTAATTAAAAATTCTGCAATTTATTTTAAATATTGATATTTTTTCAGAATTTTGCCTTTTTTCATTCGTAAAATTACAGAAAATGTAGACTATTTTAAAAATTTAATCTTTTTTCTAAAATATTAATTTTTTTTAAATCATTATTTTCTTTTGGAAATTTGATCGTCTTTGAAAATTTTGAAATTTTAAAAAATTCCACTTTTTTCCAAATTTTGGCTTTTTTGATAACTTTGCCTTTATTTTTTATAATTGGTGATTTTTTTCCTTTTAAATTTAATTTTTTTTGTAATATTATTATTATATTTATTATTTATTGATTATTATATAAAAATAAATATTACTCCTAGTAACAAAAATTTCGATTTTTAAAACTGTGGGAAGCTTAAAAACAATTTTCAAAAAAAACTTACTGTTTATGTACAAATTAATTATCAAAATTTAAATTTTAATCTTGAAATATTTACTTCAAGCCTTAAATTGTTGATTAATTTTTTTGCAACATTTTGATTGTTTTTATTTTTTAAATTTTGAGACTTTTCTTGAAATGTTGAGTCTTTTTCTCGAAAATTTCCGTAATTCCCACTTTAAAAGTCGAAATTTTAAAAATATTTTTACAATTAATTTATTTTTTAAAATTTTTCTATTTTCTTTGATTTCTAAATTGTTCTTTTATTTAAAAATTTTGTATACAAATAAGAAATTTCAATTTTTTCCAGAAATATTGTCTGCTTTTTATTCAAAATTTAACATTTTTAGAAAAATTGAAAATTTTGATTTAGACTTTTCTTTGGTCCTGTAAAAGTAGTAATTTTTTAGAGAAAATTAAACTGCAAAAAATTTACAAGGTTCATTTTTTCTTGAAGTTTCAATATTTTTCTCATATTTTCTTATTTTTATGCAAATTTGGATTCTATTTTCTGTAAATTTATCTATATAAATAAAACAAAGTCGTATTGGTTACACTATTTATAACTCAAGAACGGCTGAACGGATTTTTATGTTCTTTGCTTTGTCGAATTTGCCTCGGCTTCGAATAGCAAAATAAAGACTAAAATATTGAAAAAATTCACATGTTTTATAAGGAAACTGTGTACAGAGCCATCTCTAATTCATAACAGCAACATGACAGAAATGTATCGCAACCTACACTAACCGTAAATGTGTTGTAATCAGTTTCCAGTGGATGACACTGTATCTGTTTTGATTATGGACCGTTTTTAACAGTTTTCGCGTAGAATTCACCTGGAAACGGGCGACCGTATTAAATATTTTAATGTAAAATTTCATTGAGCTAATGGGTTAATACAATATTTATTAATTCTGAGGTGGTATGAAGTTCGCCAGGGCCAGCTAGTACTTAATAATTTTCAGTTTCTTATCAAAATTACAAAATAAAAGGGGCTTTAAAATATTAATACATTTCGTGGAAAACTTTAACATTTCTAAAACAAATTAGAGAAACCAACATTTTTACAAGAAAAAATATTTTAAAGACAAAATTTCTAGCAAAAGTCGGAATTTAAAAAAAATTCCTTTGTATAAAATATTTAGAGAAAAACACAAATTTCATGGGAAAAAAATCAAAATTTCTTAGAGAAAATTAAAATTTCAGAAAGAATTTGAAATATCTTTATAAAAAGATTGAAATTGAGATTTTACGAAAATAATCCAAGAGTCGGATTGTTATTTCATTTTAGAAAAATATCGAATTGCGAAAGGAGATTTTTTCTTAAAATTTCTTGTTTTTTCCAAAATGTTGTCATTTTTATAAAAATTTCAGGGTTTTTTGCTAAACATTTTTATCAAAATTAGAAAATAAAATGGACCATAAAATACCAAATTCTGGCGAAAAAACCTAAGAGTTTTAAATCTACAGGAACATAAAAAAATCTGGGAAGGTTGAAATTTCCAGAAGAAATTTTAAGGACAAAATTTTTAGAAAAAATAGGAATTTATAACAAATTTCTTTTTATAAAATATCTAGGAAAAATGGAAACTTCATAGCAAAAAAAATTAAAATTTTCTTAAATAAATCGAAATATCTAGAAGCAACTCAAAATTTTTATACAAAAAAGTTGACATTGAGATTTCAGGTGAAAACTCGAGTATTCGCTATTAATATTTTTAGAGAAATATTAAAATGCAAGAAGAGTTTGATTTAGATGTTATTTTGAAATTTTAATTATTTTCTCTAAATTTTTACAAAAATTAGAAAAAAATATTAAAATAGATTTTAAAATCCCGTAACTTCGTAAGAGAAACTTGACATTTCTATAAAAAAGACCAGAGAAAATTTAAAATCTCTACAAAAAATGGTTTAAGGAAAAGTCTTCGGAAAATTTTGAGAAAAAACTCGTAAGCAAAATTGGGGGTGCTGCAGTTCCACAGTGCCTATACGCGAGCCGCCACTGCAAGAAATACATATTTCTTATAGAGCTTTGGACCATAATGTTGTTCGTTATAAGCGGTCGTTCATTATATGCGGAGTTCGTTATATCCGAGGTGGATTGTATATCGTAAGCTATTTAATCGTACATTTATGACTTGTCCGGAAATTAACACAAAACATATTCTCTTTAGTGACGGTCACTGTTCAAAATCCTGCAGCTATTTGTTATATCGACGTTCCGGTGCATCCATTAATATATTGAGTAGCTTTTCAGAAAATCTCCTGACAGCGATGTCATATTCATATTCCGACAAAACACATGATTAATTAGCTAATTCAAATCCCTTTAAACTATCGCAAATAAATACCATAATACAACAAGAATGCGTTAAACCATCAAATTTTCGACAAATATGAATATGTAAGCTAAAGCAAACCATTAAGTTGATAGCAAATAATGTTGCATTCTACGATAACTAAAATGCAAATTCAAGAAAATACGATTTTCGAAACGTCATGGTTATCAAAATTATTAAAATTTTACGTTATTTTTATAGGAAAAATCTACTCTTGCTTTATGTACCATTACTTATGGTCCATCCTGTATATTGTCTTCTGGGGACTTTCCTAGAGAGCAATCGCTTCGCTAAGTGGCAGTGTTTCCACTGTTGGTAGTTAAGCTACCTATGATTCACTATATACGCCTAGAGAGCTGCATGAATTTGTAGTCTAGGTTGTATTCTACTTGCATACGACATTTTGGCGATGGCCATAGTTTTCCCTATGGACTTATGGACCAATAGGTGGCGGTAGTCTGAGAGTCACACGCTTGACATTCGTCGATTCTTTAGTGCTTACTTGTCGGAACATTTGTTAGCATTCGAGTTGGGTATACCAAACTGACAAGATCGAAACCGATCTTTGGTTCGAATCTTATAAATGTTCAAACCTATTTACTATGTGCATTAGAATCCTTGTCTTCTGGGAACTTTCATAGAGAGCAACCGCTTCGCTAGGTGGCAGTGTTTCAACTGTTTTGGTGGTAGGGGTCGTTCAGCTACCTATGATTCACTATACACGCCTGGACGGCTGGCTGCATGAATTTGCACTCTAGGTTTTGTATTCTACTTGCATTGACTTTCCAATTAAAGTAGAACTTATGTGTCCTGAATTTATGTTTTTGTTACAGTTGCGATTAAATCCTGCAAGATACCAGCTGTCATCGGATCAAAGATACTTTTTATTGGCACAAAATGTACAAAAACTTTATAGGTATTCGTTCCTTGCTCAGTATATCATATACGACACAAAAACTGGGTAAGTGCGTTTTACTATTCTAATCTATCGTACATTCTGGAGCATCGTGGAATCACTGAATAGTTCCCATAACAACGAAACGTCGATATATTATAATTTTATAATTGCTATAATCTGCGTTAATTTGAAGTGATTTATTCTTGACTAGCTGACTCCCACGACTTTGTTTGTGCAACGCCCAATAACATCATGTTTCGAAATAAATGTCTGATTTGATTTTCGTATAAACGTTCGCGCTACTTACGCTAGTACCCACTAGAATTATAGGTCAGGGGTTGGCAAACTGCGGCTCGCGAACCTCATGCGGCTCTTTTGAAAGACAATTGCGGCTCTTTAAATTCCCCTAAAAAAAATAAATAAAAGCTAGAGTCGACACACACGCAAAAAATAAGTACTCATTAAACAAGTGACCTACACAAGTCGACATTTCCAAAAATACTTCTCTAGAAATATTTACGTTTTGCTTAACTTTTGACCGAAAAGTTATGATTTCAAGAACTATTTTTCCAAAATTTTTGACTGATTTGTATTAATATTTTGAAAAAACACACGAAATTTGAAAAAGAACAATGTGGGGAGTCGAAATGTCTAAAAAATATTTTTTTTCTGAATTTTCCTTTTTTATTTGTAAATTTTCTGCAACCTTGAAATTTCGTGAAAAAAAGTTGAATTACTTTTGTGAGAAAAAATCTAAATTTACAGAAACACCAAATATCAAAGTTCGAAAGAAAAGCTGAAATTTCCAGAAAAAGCCGAATTTTGAGAAAAGGGAAGAGATTTCGAAAAAATTGAGAAAAAGGAAGAGATTTCGAAATAATTGCGAAAAAGGAAGAGATTTCGAAAAAAAAAGAATTTAACAAAAATAAAATTTTACAAAAAAAAAACCGTCGAATTTGGACAATAGTTTGAAACTCAAAGCAAATTAAAAACCTGACAAAAAATTTAAATAAAACATTTTTTCGAAAAATTGTAAAATATCAAAAAGAGAAACTGTAAAAATAAACTGAAAACTTAATAAAAATGGTCGAACTTTAAAAAAGTCAAAATTTTTCAGAGAAGAAGAAAAAAGTGATTTTAGGAAAAATTTCAAGAAAAAAGTCAGGGAAAAGCTCAAAATTTCGACAGAAAATTTGCAATTGTCCAGAGAAATTTAAATTTTGAGAAGAAATTTGAAATTTCGAGAACAAGACGATTTAAAAAAAATCCAAATTTTCTAATAAATTCGAATTTTGAGTTTATTAAAATAATTTCGAAAGAAAGGATAATGTTGATAAAACTTCCAGTTTCGATAAAAGTATTTAATTTCAAAAAAAAACGGTCAAAATTTCCAAGAGACAATCAAATCTTAAGAAAAACATCAAAAGTTAAGATTTGATAGTAGATTACTTTCGTTGGAAATTTCCAGAAAAAGCTTGCTTTTGAAAAAAAGAGATTTCGAAAAAAATGAATTAATCAAAAGTTCTCAAAAAAGGATAATTTTAGAAAATGACCTCGAATTTTGAGAATAGATTGAAATTCTTAGAAAAATTTAAAAACCTGAAATGTTTAGACAAAAAATTTTGTGAAAAATTTTAAAATTTCTAAAACAAAAATTATAACAATTTAAAAGCTTAAAAACAATTGTGGAACTTTTTCAGAAGTCGAAGGTTAAATTTTGAGAATAAATTTAAATTTCGAGAACAAGACGAATTAAAAAAATCCAAATTTTCTAATAAATTCGAATTTTGAGTTTATTAAAATAATTATGAAAGGAAGGACAATGTCGATAAAACTTCCAGTTTCGATAAGAGTATTAAATTAAAAAAAAACGATCAAAATTTCCAAGAGACAATCAAATCTTAGGAAAAACATCAAAAGTTAAGATTTGATAGTAGATGACTTTCGTTGGAAATTTCCAGAAAAAAGCTTGCTTTTGAAAAAAAGGGATTTAGAAAAAAATGAATTAATCAAAAGTTCTCAAAAAAGGAAAATTTTAGAAAATGACTTCGAATTTTGAGAATAGATTGAAATTCGCAGAAAAATTTAAAAACCTGAAATGTTTAGACAAAAAATTTTGTGAAAAATTTTAAAATTTCTAAAACAAAAATTGAAACAATTTTAAAGCTTAAAAACAATTGTCGAACTTTTTCAGAAGTCGAAGGTTAAATTTTGAGAATAAATTTAAAATTCGAGAACAAGACGAATTAAAAAAAATCCAAATTTTCAGATGGTAAATCGAATTTTGAGAAAATTGCTAAAACAATTTCGAAAGAAAAGAAAATGTCGATAAAACTTGCAGTTTCGAGAAAAGTTTTAAATTTTGAAAGAAAGTCAAATTTTAAGAAAAAAAATCAAATTTTGAGATTTGTAAATAGATGAATTTAGTTCGAAATAAAAGTTAAAATTTCCAGAAAAATCGAATTTTGGAAAAAAGAGATTTCGAAAAAAATGAATTTGTCAGAAGTTCTCATAAAAGATAAAATTTAAAAAAGCGTCGATTTTCGCAATAGATTGAAACCCAGAACAAATTTAATCCTCAAACTTTTAAACAAATTTAAATTTGGTGAAAAATTGTAAAATTTCAAAAAGAGAAATTGTAAAAAATTGGAAGCTTAGAAAAAATCGTAGAACCTTTAAAAAGCCGAAGTTTTTCAGAGAAGAAGAAAATAAAAAATTTGCATTTTTCCAGAGAAGGTTAAATTTTGAGAATAAATTTAAAATTTCGAGAACAATATGAATCAAAAAAAAACTCCAAATGTTCAGATAAATTCGAATTTTGATAGAATTGGTAAAATAGTTTCGAAAAAAAGGACAATGTTGATACAACTTCCAGATTGGAGAAAAATGTTGAACTTCAAGGGAAAGTCAAATTTAAAAAAAAATCAAATTTTAAGACTAGTCAAACATTTTGAAAATTGTCGTCCAAAAACTCGCAGCTTTCAGAAACAATAAAATTTAGAATTTTAAAAGTCGACGTTTCCACAAAAGAACCGAATTTTGCGAAACAAGTCGATTTGTAGAAAATAAATACAAATTTAAATGTTTAGTAAAAGTCAATATTTGGTCAAAATGGCTAAATTTGGAAAAATGACGAAGTTTAAAAAGAATATAGAAAGTTCGAGAAAATTGTTGAAGTGTTGAAGGTCAAAGTTATATAGAAAACGTCAAATTTGGAGGTTAAATCAAACATTTTGAAAATATGTAGATAAATTTCATCAAAAAAATCGCAATTTTCAGAAACAAGAAAATGTTGAATTTTAAAAGTCAAAATTTTGAAAAGGAAACGAATTTTGCGAAACAAGTCCAAATTTGAAGAAAATAAATAAAAGTTTAAACGTTTAGTAAAAGACAATATCGAGGTTGAATTGTCATTGTTTGTAAACTTATAACTATCAGAACAATTTTGTTTTCAATTTTTTTACCGAAATGTTTACTCTTTCTCGCAATCTAAACATTAAAACTACCTTTTCTTTTCTAAAATTTTGGTTCTACATAAAAGTCTATAATAGACTATGTTTTAACTAACAAAAACATCCAATTTTCCAAAGTACTGGACGTAAGGGCATTGAGCTTGCGAACACTGGAATCAATCACAATCCAGTATTATCAAAAATCAGATACAATGCCGACGACCAAGACCAAAATTTATTGAAAAATTAAACCTAGAATCCTTTGAGAATGACGCAACCATAAATCTATATCAGCAAAGGCTAAAGCAAAAAGTTGACAATAACGCGATCTTGGAAACGGGCAGCGTCGAAGCATCGTGGAAAAAGATCCAAAGAAACATTAAGACAGCTGCTAAAGGGGCCAACGAAGAAGAGAAAAGTAGAGTGTGATGGGAAACAAAAAAAACCTTGGTTCCGGGAGGAAGTTAAGAACCTAGCAAAAACAAAAAGACAATCCTATCTCCAGTATAGAAGCAACGACGAATACAAACTGGTCAGAAACAAGGTAAACAATGCAATACAAAACATAAAACGTGAACACTGGGTAAAATTATCAACTGACATGGAGCACGACACAAAAACGACTTTGGAATATGCTGAGGAGGCGAAAAAGACCAATTAACGAATATATACAAATCGACCAAAATGAAACCGGGAGAATTGGAAACACGTTTTGAAAACCTATACGATAGCACAAACACAGAAAACAAGAAAGAACAAAGCGAAGATTTAGAGAATGAAATAAAAGAACAGGACCAGGACAAGACACAAAGCTTTATAATTACTATAGAAACAGTCCAACAAATGGCAGGCAAACTAAAAAATAGAAAATCACCAGACCCAGACAGAATAGCAAACGAATTAATCAAATATGGGGGAGATCGACTCAGGAACGAATTAAGAGCCGTTTTCATCAAAATAATGTACACTAAAAAGGCACCCACAATCTGGAAAGAAAGCGTGACAATACCAATTTTCAAAAAAGGAAAGAAATCCAACTACAGAAACTACCATGGCATTACTCTATTAGGCACCGTTTTAAAATTATTGACCAAAATCTTGGCAACGGAAATAACAAAAACAGGAATTCGTGAAGAACAGCAAAGGTTCAGACTAATCTCAAGTTCAGACAAAATAAATCCACAATTGATGCAATCTTCATACTGCGTCAAATAGCCGAGAAAAGTATTGAAGACAACAAACTAGCTTGTATGTGCTTTGTGGATCTTACACCAGCGTTTGGCAGAGTAAAATTCACAGATTTCCTCGTGCTACTAAAAAAAAAGATAAATAGACAATAAAATAGTAGCTATTATCAAAGAGCTGAACACGAAGAATATAACGACAATAAAGGTAGGCAATGAAATGACGCAGAAAATACCAGTCGTAGATGGAGTAAGACAGGGAGACAGCCTTAGCCCCATTCTTTTTAATTTAATTATAGACGAGATAATCAGAGGGATACAAACAATTGGCAAAGGATACCGAATGGGTAAGGAAGCTATAAGGGTAGTTTGCTATGCCGACGACGTAGTCCTGATATCAGAGAAAGAAGATGACCTGAAAAGAATGCTACAGAAAATGGAACAAGTGGCAAAGAAATATAACAGGATCATATCCGTATAGAAGACCGAAGCCTTAACTATCTCTAAGGAACCTAGACGCTGCAAACTGACTATCTACAACCAAAGTGTAGAACAAGTAATGAAATTCAATTACTTCGGAGTAAACATTACAGAAATATAAAAGAGGAAGTGAAAAATCAAGTGACAAAAACAAACTTAATATCAGGATTCCTACAAGACATTATTTGGACGAACAAATACATCTTTATTAACGCTAAAATTAAAATTTAAAAAAGATGCTTAACACCAGTAATATATGCAGCCGAGATTAGAGCTGAATCGACCGCTACTAAACGCCGTCGAAGAATAGCCGAAATGAGAACTCTTCGAGCAATTAGGAGTCATACACTACAAGATACGAAACCTAACGACGAAATAAGACAGACATGACAAATACAGGATGTGGTGAGATGGGTACGAAAAAGAAGAGAGAGGAGGGACCATGTCGATAGAATGACAAACGACAGATTACCTAAAATCGCTAAACTCCAAAAACCAAACACTTTCAGACCACCAGGAAGACCCCCAAAGCGATGGTACGCATCACAGGAACAAGAATAACAGGCGGAATAACAGAAGCTACAAAAAGAACAGGACATACGTCCTAAGCTAAGAGGAAGAAGAAGAAGAAAATTAAATTAGCAAATTTTGAAATTTTCGATTTATAAAGTACGATTTTTGCGAATATTTCATGTATATTTTTTAAAAAATTTGGAATGTTTTTCACAAGTGCACCTTTTTTCTCAATATTGCAGGGTTTAATTACGACATTTTTAAATTCAAAATTCCGAGAGGGAAAAAACTGTGAAGCTGAACTCAAAATTTTGGCATTAGTTCCAAAATTTCAACTTATATCTTAAAAATATAGAAGATTTTCCAAATATTTTTACTTTTTTTTCTCAAAATTGCGAGCTTGGATTAAACTTTCCACCTTTATATGAAAATCTCATATTAAAACTAGATTTTTTTAAATAAATTCTTCCTGAATTCAAACCTTCAAATTCGAGATTTGTTTCTTTTTTTTTGATAAATTTCGAATTCTTTCTCCCTTTCAGCTTGAAACTTTTACCCTTTTTTTACCTTTTTTCAAAATGTTGATCTTTATATTAACCCTTTCAAGCCCACTGTACTCATTATTATTATACTTGAATTATTGCCCTTTGGGGGTGTCTATGAGTTAAAAGTAAAAAAGTTAATGACATAATTTTAATCCCTATACTTCTGTTAATCTATACAATCAAATTTTCAAATTTTTTATTCTACGTTAAAGAAATAGCAGCACAAAATGTAACATGCAAGAGGTTTTTATAGGAAATAGATTTCACCTACCATACCATTATTCCAAATAAAATTAGAAGGGCAAGGTGTAAGATCAAGATTAGATAACAAAAAATTGTATTATTCTTACTTTCAAAACAAGTAAAATTATTAGGGTTTTCGATGATTTGTGTCCTTTGAATACACCAATTTTTTTCATGCTTAAGGAAGAAAAAAAGGATGTTAAATGCAAAAGGCTAAATAATATACCATAATTAAGTAAATTAACTATGTTTGTCTTGTGTAGAAGTGATGGGCATTAATGGGTTAAAAATGTAGATTCTTTTGCACAGAATTTTGACTTTTTGCTCCTAAAATGTTGACTCCAATCTCGAAATTTGGGTTTTGCTTGAAATTTTCAATTGAAATTAAAATTCCCACTTTTTTTAGATGACTAAAATAAAATAAGGGTAAACTGCGAGTGAATGCGGAAATAAGGATTTTATTGTATATCTTTGTATTTATAAATAAGGAATTTTTCCCAAAAGGACATTTTTTTTAACTTCCAAGTTTAAACTTGAGATAGTTAAAGGAAATTTCGAAAAAATGTTGGTACAGATTTTGATTTTTAGTTCGAAATTTTGACTTTTTTTCTCAAATCGTTTAAACTTTAATTTTATATTTATCTTTTGGTTTTTTAAAATTTTGATGTCGGCAAAAAACTTCAGTAAAAATGTAGAGTTTAATAGAAATGTTGAATTTTTTAGAGCATTACAACTTAAATTTCAAAATTGTTGCCTTTCTTTTGAAATTATTAATTTAAATTAAAAATTTTCAGCATATTTTTTATTTTTTCTTTCATTTTTGAATGATTTTCTTGCTCTAAATTGTTTGGAAATTTTATTTTAGGTTATCAAGCTAAAATAAAATTATTGAAACAGTATTTTTAATATTTTGCCTAAAAATTTCGTATTTTTCTCGAATGAGGTTTGTCAAACCAATCTTATTTAAACCAGGAATTTTTAAACTGAAAATAAAAGGATATTTTCTTGTAAATTTAGAAATTTTTTTCCAGATTTCAACATATATCAAATTTTTGATTTTTTCCTTAACTTTTCTAGCTTCAACTTGCAGCTTTTACCTTTTTCCTAAAGCCCGAATTTTTGAGTTATTTGATTTTGATATTTTCACTTTTTTCTCGAATTTTTATATTTTACCTTCTTTCTCAAGCCCGAATTTTTGACTTTTTTGATTTTGATATTTCCACCTTTTTCTCGAATTTTCCTAAAGCCCAAATTTTTGACTTATTTGATTTTGATATTTTCACCTTTTTCTCGATTTTTTATATTCAAACTCAAAATTTCTCTAAATGCCATATTAAAACCCTAATCTTGTCTATGAGTTATTTTTTTTTCTTTCTAATGTTAAAGTTTTGCCACAAAATTCCTATTTAAAACTTACAATGTTTCAACTCGAAAATTGAAGAAGTTTTTTTTTGTAAATTTCTTATTGTTTCTTCAACTTTTATCTTTTTCTTAAACTGTTTAATTTAAATTTAAAATTTTTTTTAAGATTCTGGTCATATACTCAAAGTTTTACTTTTTCCAGGACTTTTAACATGAAGTCAAAATTTAGGGTCTAAACTGGAACTTTGAGTTTTTTTTTGAAATTTTCTGGTGATACTCAGTCTTTTGTAACCTAATTAATGTATAAATTCAGAAGTGTGTTTATCCGCCTGTTTGTCTGTTTGTTTTCCACGGCTCAATTACTAAAGCGATTTAGACGAAAGTTGCTGTAGATGTACCTTATAAGGCGACATCGTTAATGGCAAACATTTTGTTCCTAAAAACACTTCTACATACTTCCAAACTAATGTCTAAAAAGAATAGATAACCTTTCCACATTTTCTGGCTAAATAAGTGATTTGACCGGGACGACAGGTCATCCAACGATAGGGTAATAGGCCAAAACTTTACCGTAACTTTACACTTAGGATTCTTTTAGTATATGACATGATTTGACAGCATCATCTAACGCAATTTGGTGCAACTTTGCCACCCAATACATATCTGGAAACTCGTTAGATAGTTAATTATATAAATAGTCGTATCAATGGATTCGAAGAAAACATCATCGTGCAATCTGCACGAACTCTTTAAAACTATACGTTTATCCGAACCAATTTTATAGCTGAAAAAGTATGTTTGTTCGGCAGCACCTTTTATCGCTTCTTAATTAAAACCAGAGACAAAATAAAACATTAAAAGAAATAAAATTAATCAGTCAACTTAATAAAATTAAAAACTCTCTCATTTTGGATAGTTTCTCCGTTAAGTTATAAACGCAATTATTCATCTAACTTCACGGATGAAATCCCTGGTATAATAGCTAGTAGGTGTATATTTCCAGTTTTCGAAATTTTCAAAATTCAAAATTTAATATTAAAATTTTTAATACAAATTTCGAAACTTTGTTATTTAAACTTTTCTGAAGTTTTTTTTGAAAATTTTAATATTTTTCTCATACTTCTTCAATTTTTTTCAAAATTTCAGATTTAAAATCAAGGCTTTAACTTTTTTTCATAATGTTTCTTCTTTAAGGTCAAAATTTCTATTTTTTTTAAGGTTTCGTGATATATCCTACTGGTCTATTTAAGAGTAACCACATTGGGGTAGCATAGGGCACTTGTACCATTCCCGCTGCTCCCCTCAAACACTAAATTAATTGTGACCAACTGGCTCGCGGCAATGAGGGGGCCAAATTAATATTTTTGAAGAAAAATCCGGCTAGTTTGTCTGTTTTGTTTTTTTTTCTTAAGTTCAATCCACTCGCAAAGAACAACCTCACTATGCCTTCAGAGCACCGCGAGTAGGATATGGAAATAAGGATAAATGGCGATTTAAACAAGGATAGGTTGTAATTTTTGGGAAAAATTCTGTTCGGTAATGAATAAATGGTCTTCATAGATGGAAGTTGTCTCTGTATCAAACTGGACCGCACAGGAATTTGCTCTTTCACGGCCTTGTATGCCTTAAAAATTTTACCCTTAGCGGGATCAATCCTATTAGTTCCTGCGAGCATTTCCCATGAAAGTACTTATAAAAAAGAGATAAGTCATCAAACATCCGCCTGTGCTCTAGTGTTTCGAGAGAAACGGTCAAACTTTTGTCATCAATTAGGCGAATCGCCCTTTTTTGAATTGAATCCAACAGAGCCAAACTGTGCTTTGGGGCTGAATTCCAAACATGAGAACAGCATTTTAGTGTTGGCCCAACTTAAACTTTGTATAGAATTACCAGCTAATGAGGTTAGACAAAAAACAAGTTCTGCAACGTAAACAATGTTCTTTTTTATTGGGCAAATTTATTTTAGCGCACCAGGCGTTTTTTAAGTCATCGAGAATTATAAATTATTCACTTCTTCTTAAAGTTCGGAATCTTTAATTGCATTTGGTTTTTTGTTTTTTATGAAGAGCTTTAAGTGAAAACAGACAGCGAAACAATTAAACAAAACTGTTCATAAAATAACATCAAAGTTATGATGATTTCCACAGTCCTATTGCATCTTTTAATAATATGTTTTGTTTTAGGAATGATTTTCCATTAAGGCCATTACCAGAAATGGATAGCCATCCTCATCTGTTACTTGCTCAGTGGGCACCAAAAGGGCACGGCCTTGTAATGGTACAGGATTACGATATTTACTATCGAAAGTCACCGACATCTCATACAGGTTATAGAATAACGAATACAGCTATACCAGGAATAATTAGTAATGGTGTGCCAGACTGGCTATATGAAGGTAAAATCAATATATCATTCAGAACCAGTCTCAAAGAAGTAAAACGACGAATAGTTGGTTCGTTGATTGAACAAATTTATTCAATCAACAATAGGTCATACCAAAAGTGCACATTCCTTGAGATTTCCAGTTTTCTCCAGATTTTTTAGTTTTGAACTCGACATTTTTTTAACTTAACTTCTTTCTGGTTTGACTAAAACACTTTTTTACCTTCCTCTCAAAATTTTGAGATTTTCAACCAAAATATTAAATTCAATTTAGGCGTTTTTAAAACGTTCCAATTTAAAATCTAGAGAAAATTTTCAACTCTCGACTTTAACCCGAGGATTTTGGAAAGAAGTCCAAAAATTCCACTTCAAACCCGAAATTTAGATTTTTTTTCATGTAAAGCTTTCTTTCTAAATTTTGGGTTCAATCTGGAAAGATTTTTTTCTTAAAGTTTCGCATTTAACCTCAATATTTCAACATTCTCTTCATATAATTATTTAGAGTAAAAGTAGTTCGTTTTAATAAACTAGGATTAACATCTAATCAGCTAGAGAAACAATTTTGTAATAATATATGTCGTTTTCTTTTAGAGGAAATACTTGCTACAAATAACGCCATGTGGATGTCAAGCGATGGACTACTTCTCGTTTTTGCAACCTTCAATGATACATTAGTTGAAGAATTAAAATTTCCTTGGTACGGTTCCGTTACGGATGGTCGCCTTTACCCAGACATACGTTCTTTGCGATACCCAAAACCGGGCACGAAAAATCCAATCGTTAAGTTAACCGTTGCCGATTTAGCGGACATTTCTAATATTAAATTAAAGACTGTCATGCCTCCTTCAGTTTTAGCTCATAAGTAAGTCACATCAGCTAACGATAACAATTTCTCATATGAATACCAGCAGTAAATTTATAACAATTGCCACTGATTTTTAGAGACTATTATTTTACTTCCGTTTCCTGGATTAGTTTGACCGAAATATCCATTGTGTGGTTGAACCGACCACAAAATTTATCTGTGATTACTATATGTACAACTCCTAAATGGGACTGTAAGGAAGTAAGTATATTTAGTGTTTTTATTCAGCAAACATGAACATCGAGTTTTCACCACTTCTCATTTAATTCTTCATTTTCTTTTTCTCCTTTTACTTACTCATTAGTTGTGCTTCTCTTCATTTTCTTTCTTCCTCTCCTTTATCCTACTTCGTTTTCCTTACTCTTTCATCATCTTCATGTCCTTCCGTCCTCTTCCTTCATTGTCTTTTCTCTTCTTTCCTCTTCTGTCCTCTTCCTTCTTCTTCCTTCATCTTCCTTCTTCTTTCCCCCACCATTCTTTTTCTTCCTCTTCCATTCTCTCCCTTCCCGTTTCTTTCTTCCTCTTCCTTCTTCACCCTTCCTAGTTTTCTTCTTTCTTCCTCTTCTTTTCTCTTCCTTCCTCTTCCTTCTTCTCCCTTCCTAGTCCCTCTTCCTTCTTCTCCCTTCCTAGTCCTTTTTCCTTCCTTTCTCTTCCTTCCTCTTTCTTCTCCCTTCCTAACCCTTCTTCTACCTTCTTCTTCCTTTCCCTTTCTTCCTTTTCTTTTCTCTTTCTCTTTCTTTCTCTTCTTCCCCATTTCTTCCCCTTCCTTCCTCTTTTTTCTTTTTCATTCCTCTTTCTTCCTTTTCTATCCTCTTCCTTCTTCTTCTTCACCCTACTTCGTTTTCCTTACTCTTCCATCATCTTTATCTCCTTCCGTCCTCTTCCTTCATCTTTTTTCTTCTTTCACCACCATTCTTTTTCTCCCTCTTCCATTCTATCCCTTTCCGTTTCTTTCTTCCTTTTCCTTCATCTTCCTTCCTAGCTTTCTTCTTTCTTCTTCTTCTTTCCTCTTTCCTTCTTCTTTCTTCCTCTTTCTTTCTCTTCCTTCCTCTTTCTTTCTCTTCCTTCCTCTTCATTCCTCTTCCTTCTTCTTCCTTCCTAGTCCTTCTTTCTTCTTCCTCCTTTTTCTTCCTTCCTCTTTTTCTTTTTCCTTTCTCTTTCTTTTTCTTCCTTCCTATCCCTTCTTCTACCTTCTTCTTTCTTCCCCTTTCTTCCATTTCTTTTCTGTTTCTTTCCCTTTTTTCTCTTCTTCCCCATTTCTTCCCCTTCCTTTCTCTTCTTTCCTTTTCATTCCTCTTCCTTTCTCTTCTTCATGCTACTTCGTTTTCCTTACTCTTCCATCATCTTTATCTCCTTCCGTCCTCTTCCTTCATCTTTCTTCTTCTTTCACCACCATTCTTTTTCTTCCTCTTCCATTCTATCCCTTCCCGTTTCTTTCTTCCTTTTCCTTCATCTTCCTTCCTAGCTTTCTTCTTCCTTCTTCTTCCTTCCTCTTTCCTTCTTCTTTCTTCCTCTTTCCTTCTCTTTCTTCCTTTTTCTTTCTTTTCCTTCCTCTTCTTTCCTCTTCCTTCTTCTTTCTTTCTAGTCCTTCTTTCTTCTTCCTCCTTTTTCTTCCTTTCTCTTTCTTCTTCTTCCTTCTTAGCTTTTTTCTTCCTTCTTCTTCTTTCCTCTTCCTTTCTCTTCCCTTCTCTTTTTTCCTCCTCCTTCTTCTCCCTTCCTGGTCCTTCTTCCTTCTTTCTCTTCCTTCCTCTTTCTTCTTTTCCCTTCCTAGACCTTCTTTTTCCTTCCTAGCCCTTCTTCTTTCTTCGTTTTCCTTCCTCTTCCTTCTTCTCTTTTCCTAGTCCTTTGTCTACCTTCTTCTTCCTTCCCCTTTTTTCCTTTTCTTTTCTCTTTCTGTCTATTTCTTTCTCTTCCTTCCCGTTTCTTCCCCTTCCTTTCTCTTCTTTCCTTTTCATTCCTCTTCTATTCTCTTCCATCCCCTTTCATGCTATTCCATCTGCTTCTTTCCTTTTCATTATTCTTTCTTTCTCTTTCTTTCTCTTGCTTTCGCTTCCTTCCTCTTCCTTTCTTTTCCATCCTCTTCTATCCTCTTGCATTATCTTCCGCTCTCTTCATTACTCTTTCTGTACCTTCTTTCCTCTATCTCCTTCATCCTTCTTTTTTCTTTTTCTTCATTCCGCTTTCTTCCTCTTAATTTTTCTGCCTTCTTCTTTTTTTATATTTCTCCCTTTTCTGTACTTCAGGATCATGTACCGTATGCTTCTTTAATTTGTAGACCCAAAGAATAACAACAGATGGTCACGGTTGGGTAGACATGGGGAACAATCCAATTTTTGGTACCAACAGTAACAGTTATATTACTATTGCTCCAGTGCGTGATGGTCCAGCTGGTTATTTTCGCCATGCAGTTTACGTTAACATTCCCAAGAAACGAATCATTCCACTAACCCATGGTAAATATGAAGTTACGAAAATTCTTACATGGGACCATTCCAACGATGTTATGTAAGCTTCATCTTTCCCTTTGTCCACTGATTACACTACGCTATGTTTGTAGTTACTTCTTAGGTATACCAGAAAATAAGCCTGGAGAACAACACCTCTACCGAGTAACATCTGTACCTCCGCGTACTGGAGCCACCCTCCCACCGCCAGTATGTCTCACTTGCGAAGCACAAACAGCGCCGACACCATCGCCGTACTTTTTTGTGGATAACGACATCTACTTGCTCAAAACTAAACACTGGGAGGAGGAGGATGATTTAACTGTGACGACAACGCCTCCGCCTAGAAGAAAAAAGCGTAAACAAAGACAACAAATTGCGGGGGAACCTTCGTGCCTATACCACAATGTCATCTTTAGCAGGCATTCGTCTTATTTCATATTAGAGTGCCTTGGACCGAACATCCCAAGCAGCTCTTTATACAAGACAGCCATGCCCAAACCGCGTTTATTGTGCCACATGCAAAACAATACGGCTTTGAGGGAACGCGTTAATAAAATGGCAATGCCTCAGATTAAAACATTCCCCGTTTTGATATCGGGAGGTTACCGGACCCACGTTAGATTGCATCTTCCGCCAAGTTTACGGGAAGACGAAATAACAAAGTATCCGCTGGTACTTCAAGTTTATGGGGGACCAGGCAGTCAGCTTGTGACTGAGAGGTGGAGAGTTGATTGGAATACATATCTGGCCAGTAATAAGGATATAATCATAGCTCAAATCGATGGACGGGGTTCAGGAGGGCAAGGGTATCAATTGTTGCACAAAGTATATTATAAGTTGGGTACAGTGGAAGTTGGTGATCAACTTGAAGTAACAGAGTAAGTGTAATTACACTTATTATAATGTATGAATACATTTTATACTTTTCTGTGATTTTCACATTATTTGATTGTAAAATAGAACTATAAATTTGGTCAAAAATCATCACAAATTTATGTCTGGTCACAGGTTGCTTAGTAAGTTTTTGAAAATTTAGTAAACGATAACTTAGCCTAAAATAACTGTGTGTACTTGACAAGTCCTAGAGGCTCAAATTTTTTCTTAGTACTGCATTTTCAATAGTGTAAAAAGCATTTAAAAAGATTTTCAATAAAAATAGATCTAGAGCTATACTATCTCGTTAAAAATTAATTACTATTTAGGGATTGTTTGTACAGTTTTTTCAGTTGAGGGCGCAAACTGATAAGATCAAATAAGGGAATTGATGTCTGACGGTTTTTGGGCTATTGGTCCATTATCAATAAAATAACAATTATCATATGTGGGCAGTTTTTTTTTTCAAAATACTTGTAATGAGATTATACTCTGTTTTATAAGGATGAGCCTTTAAATACTGATCTAAAGTAATATATGATTTTGGTCATTTTGATATAATTAAGCCAGTTGCTAAATAAATGTAGCTTATGGCAACATTTTTATAGGTATCTCAGGGATACTTTGCACTTCATTGATAAGAGAAGAGTTGCTGTCTGGGGCTGGAGTTATGGAGGTTTTGTAGCAGCATTGGCATTGGCTAGCCCTAAAAACGTTTTTCAGTGTGCTGTTGCAGTTGCTCCTGTAGTTAACTGGCGCTTATATGGTAAGATTTCTTTTTATTATTATTAGGCATTTACATTTAACAATTAATTAATACCTTTGCGGTCAGAACCACAAGATTTGCAAAATTGTTGGGGATCCTAAGTTAACCTATTACCAATATGCAGATTTCGACTTTTATATTTTCTATATAAAATCAATTCAGATATTCTCTTTATTTTCTTTGCGAAGTATTAGTATTTCTATTTTTTTTTATTGGCTTTTTCTTTGCCAGTTACTCCTTCCACAATTCTAAATTTTCACTAACCTTCTGTTAGGGATTGGCAATCTGTTATAGATTGCCCCAAACAGCGATTGCGTTGGAAATGTTAAGATAGTTTTAAGTGTCTTTTCAGTGTTAAGTCACAAACAGTGATTAACAAACCAATATTCAACGCTGCTTGGGACAATCTATAAGAAATTGCCAATCCTTAACATAAGGTTATTAAAAATTTAAAATTGTGAAAGGAGTAATTGTCGAAGAAAAGTCCAATAAAACTGGTGTAAAAATGGAATGATGATCGTTCGTTAAAAATATAGACGAGATTAATTTGAAAATATGTTCTAGGTAATTTATTTTATAATCCATAAAGTGGAAACAAAGCATGGAATCAACTGTTCCAGTTGATCACATTACTTTTCCCAAAACGAAAGTTTTCATGTTATCAAAATAGTTTGTTACTTGCTGATATTGAAGTTCTCATTCCTGCTTCCATCGCATAATGGTTATTATCATTTTCCAAAACATCTGAATTCTGCACATACGATGTGTTTATCTTTGAGATTTCAAAAAATCAATGAGCTTTTGGATGAATTTTCTCGATTATATCCAACTTAAAAGTCACTGATATTATTTTAAATATACCTGCTTAGCTTAATTTGTTGTGCAGTTTCTTTTGGGCCGAATTTTTAATTATGAAATCTGTACAAAATTTGAATGTATTAAAAAATATTCTTAAATATTTCTATCAAAAATGTCAAATTCAAATTTAAAATCTACCTAATAAAACTCCAAACGCTGGCTGACAAGCAACATACGCCTAATCTGATGAGTTAGAAGCCTGAACTTGTAGGTGAGCACTAAGAAGGAATTTTTCAAAATTCAACCCGCAAGTGGATGAAAACGTACATCAAATTTTACTTATGTACAATCAATCAATTTCCAAACTGCACCATCTCAAAAATAACACAATAATTTAAATGGTAAATGATTATATCTGAAGTTGTTTATCAACGTTAGAAGCATGGTTTACGAAAAGTCGAATGGTTCCTGAGATGCTGCCATTTGTCGATGAAAATTCTCATCGGACAGACGCCTAATGTTGAAATGAAAGTTCAAATTTAGATAAAAACCTAAACACTCATTAAAACACTTTAGCTTTCAACATTTAAGAAAATCTTTGACATTTATTTGACTTTAGAATCGAAATTTTAAGAAAAAAGACGAAATTTTTGGTTTAAATATTTTTCTATAAAATCAGTCAGTACTTCCATGGCAAGATGTTGAATTTGTGGAGAGTTAGGAAAAATTTAACAATAATAAACATTAAATCGAAAATATTGGGAAAAAAAGATAGAAATTTCGAGTAAAACCTAGACATATGTAAAAAAATCGAGTTATTTAGATTTTAAATTTCTAGTTTAAGTCGACATTTTGAAATAAAAGGCCATATTTTAATGAAACTGGATATCAATTTTAAAAATGAAACTTTTAATACGAAATTTTCAGAAAAATTTAACTTTTAACATAAAAAAAACGAAAAAGTAAAAATTTTCCGTTTAAAGTGAAAAATTTTAGAAAAAAACTAAACCCTCTCGAATTTTTAAAACAAAAGTTCTAAGATTTTACCTGAAATAAAAGTTCAAATTTCCATAAAAACTAGAAATTCATTAAATTGTCCACATAAACCCAAAACTTCGTTTTTTTTTTTCAAGAGATTTTAGATTTAACATTTCTGAGTTGTCGAAATTTGGTTTTTTTCTTTAACTTAAGATTTTACTTTTTTCCCGAAATGTTGCCTTTAACTGGAAATATTGTCCTTTTGAAGAGATTTGTAATTTTTTTGCTAGGAAAGTTCACCCTTTTTTTTTAAATTCGGTTTACATTTTCAACTTTTCCATTTTTAAACAAATTTTTCAACTCGTTGTTGGACTTAAAAGTTCGATTTGTGATATTTAAATTTTTGTTTTTCACCAACTTAAATTTCTAAATTTCTTTTTTCCATATTTAAAATTTCAACTTTTCTAAATTTATTTTTTATAAATTTCAACTTTCGTTCGTTTTGACCTCGAAATATTTATCTTTTTTTTTCTAACATGTCACCTTTAAACCCTAATTGTTGAGAAAATGATTTCAAATATTATCAGTGGCAAGCAGGGCAACCGCCCGGGGCCTCGCTCTTGTAGGGGGCCTCGCGCACTCGCGCAATAGCACGAATTCTATTGTTCATTTGAATTTCGAGCCTTAACCGCGCATTATAAAACTGGACTCGATGCTCCCTTGCGTGGTAATTATCGCGCTGATATCTGTCCCATTCGCTCCAATGAATGTTTCTTTCCTTCCCTTTCACATTGACGAAATTTCGTACCAGTGCCACAAGTGCTGCCAACTGCACGGGCTAAACAAAATCTGATAGTACTCCATTTTCTTCGTGTTTACGATTCGGGGAATTCCCGTGTTTCATTTCAGCTGTCAACTATCGTCGTATTATGCTTTTATATTAGAGCAGTCGTCATCATTTCTAAATCCCTGATCCTTTTAAGACATTAATGCACCTTATTTATTATGATTAATAGTTTGTTATCTTTGTGTTTAAAAATTGAAGGACAAAACTTGTCCCCTGAAGCCAAGGATTTTTTTGAAGATACCCAAGGACCAGTCCGTTCCAATAAACAATTTTAAAAGTCCAAATATATTTATTTATGACTTTGCATTTCTAGTCAAGCATCATCATTGAAATTTATAAGCGTAGGCAGAATTTAGTTCAGGGAGGGGCAAGAATCATTTTGAAAAATTGATAAAAAAAGAACACCGGAAAACGTTCCGAGTATATGTATATTTTCATTTAACTACATGAAGTGAGTAATTGAACTTTTAGATTAACTTAGAAATTTGGAAATAGAGTCGAACTTTGCGAAAACAGCCAGAAAATTGAATCTAAAATAAAAACCGATCCTTTCGGAAAACTTTAAAAACTATCCAAAATTCGAAGATTTCAAAAAATAACGATTTTAAAAAATACCGTCGAAATGTCGAGAAAAAGGTTGAAATCTCCTAAAGAAATGTGAACATTTTCAAGAGAAATTTTAATTTTGAAAAAGACGAGGAAAAACGAATTTTGGGAAAAATTTGGAATGTTTAGAAATTCGTGTTTAAAATAAAATTCTAACCTTTCGAAAAATCTCAAAAACTGTTGAAAATTCGAAAAAATTATATTTTTAAAGGTGGAATTTTGTGAAAAAAAAAGATGTAATTTTCAAAAAAAGTTGGAACTTTGAGAAAAATTTTTCGCTGTAAACGAAAATTTTCAGAAGCATAAAACATCCCTATTTCTAGTACGAATCAAAATTTCCAGAATAAGACAACTTTTTAGAAACATGAAATTTTCGGAAACTTAAATTTGAAAAAAAATCAGGAAAAAACAAATATTAAACAAATGAAAGTTCAATTTTGAGAGAAAAAAGTAGAATAAAGTCGTAATTTCCAAATCGACCTTTTTTTTTGAAAAAACCCCATTTTGGGAAAGGATTTTTTAGAAAACCGAAATTGAATAAAAACCCAACCTTTCAGAAGAACTCGAAATTTCTAAATGTGCCAAAATATTTCCAAAGACCAAATGTTGTGAAAAAATTTGCAATTTCCAAAAACGCTTTTCTCGAAATGTTTACTTTTTTATTCTAATTTTGATACAATATTTAAATTTCAATAAAGAAATTGAATGTACAAGAAATCTTTTTCTCGAAATTACCCAAAAATATTTTTCGCAACATTTTTAATTTTTGATAATATGCCGACCTAATTTAGAGAAAACAGACGTATTTCGAGAAAACTGAAGTTTAAAGGAAAAGCCAATTTCGAGGAAAAAGTCCAGAAAGTTCCAGAAACTAAAACATGGTATTTTGAAATAAAAGTCAATATTTCTAAAATAAGGCGAAATGTGAAGATGAAATTTCTAGTCAAATTAAAAAAAGTCAAAATTTAAAGAAAAGACAAATATTCAGAAAAGTGGCCTAATTTTGACAGAAAAAATGAGTTCCGAAAGAAGAGCCCAAAAAGTGGAATTTTAAGAATAAAGTCGAAATTTCTGAAAAAACGGAATTAAATTAATTTTAAGAGAAATTCAAAATTTTTAGCAAAGTTGAATATCGAATTTTGATAAAAAAATATCGGGAAAAAGGCAAATTTTAAGTAACCTGTTAAAAGTTCTGAAAAATCAAATTCCAAATGATCAAAATCTTCAGAAAATAAAAATAAAGGAATTAAAAAAAATGAAATCTCTGAAAAGCAGTCGACATTTCTAGAAAAACTACCAAAGATCGAAATTTTTCAGAAAAATTTCAAACTTAAAGAAAAAGTGCAGCTTTGAGAATAGCCGTCAGTTTGGAAAAAACGAGTTTTGAAAAAAAAATCAAAATTTTAAGAAAGATACGAATTTCCAGGAAAAATATTCAGTTTTCCGGGAACATGCTGGATTGGATTTCAGGATAATTTTAAATTTGTGAAAAAAGGCGGATTTTGAGAAAAATATCAAAGTTTCGATTTTTCTAAATTTGTTTTTTTTTGAAAATTTCGATTTTTTTTCCTTGAAAAAAAAAGATCGAAATTTTGAGAAAAAAGTCAAAATTTAGTAAACACTCGAAATTCTTTAGAGAGAGTCAAATTTTGTCGAAATTTTGGAAAAAGGGCAAATTTTGAGAAAAATGTAATTTCTAGATTTTTCACTTGAGCGCTTGAATCAGAGGCAGACATGCGCCCTGTTCTGCCCTACGCCGAGTCAGAAAATGTCCAATATTGAAATAATCGTCGAAATTTTGAGAAACAAGTTGTATTTTCCCGTTCCAGGGGAAATTTTCTCGGAATTTTTGTCTTTTTACAAAATTTCTAAAAAAGTCATTATAAAAATTTCCAGATAAATATTGTTATCAAAAAATCGATCAAGTTTTAAGCAAAAGGGTAAATCTTGATAAAAAAAAGTCGAAATTTTCAGAAAATCAAAGTTTAAAGAGAAGTCGAAGTTTCCGCAAACAACTAATTTTGAGAAATGATAGAATTTCGAAAAATAAAGCGATGAATTTTGAGATAAAAAATTCGAAATTTTTAGTTAAGTTAGATTCTGATAAAATAAATCGAATTTTAGGAATACATTTGAAATTTCCAAAGAAATTTATGAAAAAAGACGAATTTCGTGAAATAAGTCGAAATTTCGAGAAAATATCAATAGCTTAAAGAAGGACGACTTTTGTCGAATGGAAATTTTTTACAGAAAGTCTCCTCAGTTCAATATAAATTTTCGTTAACCACACGAGTTGGGGGGGGGGGAGCAAGCGCCCTACCCTGCCCTATTCTGACTACGTCTATGTTAAAACTAATTCCACAAAGACGAGGGCCTCTTAAAGATCTACCCGCCCGGAGCCTCGCAATGGCTAAGGCCGCCCCTGAATATTATTTCACATTTTTTCTCGAAATCCTTCCTCCTTTCTAAAAAATGCCGTTTTGTCTTCTTTTTCCTGAATTGTTAAAGATTTATTTTCGTTCGAAATTTATAATTTTTTTAAAATCTTAAGCTTAAAAGCTAATAATTTTCTAAAATTTCGTTTTAAAAACAAAATGTTTACCTTTTTATCACTGAAAAATGTTTACTCAAAGTTTTGATGTTTAGAATTTTTTTTGAAAATTTAAATTAGCGATTTTTTATAAATTGTGGGTTACGTTTTGACTTTAGACCTTTTTTCCCTAATTTCAATTTTGCATCTTCAATTGCTACTTATTCTTTGGGACTTTAATTTGAAATTTAACTTTTTTTGGAAATTTTGATTCTTCACTAAAAATTTCGATTTTTTTTTCAACATTTAGGAATTTTTTTTAGAAAATTTCAACATAATATTTTACATTTTTTTCCAAAGTTTTAAGTTTAAATCTTCACTTTCTACTTTTATCATGAAAATATCTCTTTGAAACTAAACATTTCCAGTTTTTTTTTCAAAATTTTGCCTTTTAATATGGAAATTTACATTACTTTCCCAAATTCCTCTGGTTAGACCTTCAACATTTATTTGTTTTATTTTTAAATTTTCTATTTATTGACATTATATGTAGAAATTTTGATTTTCTTTTATGTTCTCCAACATTTTTTAGAAATGTTCAAATTTTTGAAATATCGACTTTAATCTGGAAATGTCGATTTTTGTAATATAAGTATATATTTTCAAATTTTAATATTTTCTTGAATCTGCGATCTAAACTCTAAATTTTGAAAGTTTTCATTTCATTTTCAAAATTTCGTGTTTTAATAAGGAAATTTATACATTTTTCCAAAATTCAGAGCTACGATTTTCAATATATATTTTTTTTATCAATGTTCCACTTGAAAATTGATTTTCTAGAAATTTTGATTATTTTTATAAACTTCAACAATGTTCACTTATTTTCCTGAATATCGACTTTCATCTCGAAATATTTTCCTCTTCTTCTTTAATCTTAAACTAAAATTCCTAATTTCGTGAATTTTTTTTGGGTGTTTCAAGTTTTTCCCAAAATTACGATTTTGAGCTCGAGAGTTTGCAAAAAATTTTATATTTTGTAGAATTTTTTTTCCAAAAGTCCGAGTTTACGTCTATAAATTTTAGATTTGTCTCTCCAAAATTTAATCGTTGTATGTGAAATTCGCCTTTTTCTAATTGCACTCTCTTTTCGAAATGTGGACTTAAATTTATTTATGCAAGAAGAATGCAACCTAGGCTACAAGTTCATGCAGCCCTCCAGGCGTGTATAGTGAATCATAGGTAGCTGAACTACCAACAATTGAAACAGTGCCACCTAACGAAGCGGTTGCTCTCTAGGAGAGTTCCCAGAAGACAAGGATTCTATAATGTACGGACCAATAGGTTTGAACATTTATTAGATTCGAAGTTTGGAAACCAAATACCGGTTTCGATCTTGTTAGATCTCGTCAGTTTGACATATCCACTCGAATGCTAACAAATGTTCCGACAAGTAAGTACTAAAACATTCACAGGCGTCAAGCAAGTGACTCTTAGTACTACCACCTATTGGTCCATGGAGAAACTATGGCCATCGCCAACAATGTCGTATGCAATAAATTTATTGTAAAACTTTCGAATTTCTTCGCAAAACTCCCAAGTTTTTACTATTTATCAATTTTCAGTTGTTTTTTAAACTAAACTTTCAATCCAAAATCCAAATTTTTCCTGATGATATTACATGTTTTTTATTATTTCGAGTCCAGATTCAAAGTTGCTACATTTCTCCCAAAATTTCAAATTTAAAGTTTAAATTTTAAAAATTTTTCATTTAGTACATATTATGTATTTGGAATTTTTTGGGCTCCATATTTTTAGTTTTTTAAGATTTTGACTTTGAACTTAAAATTTCGAAAAAATCATTTTAAAAAATTTCCGACTTTCTCGTGAAATTTCAATTTTGTTTATAAAAATTTTCAATTCCTTATTTTCTGACATTTTTACTTTTAACTTTGAAAATGTCTTCTTAAACTTGGGAGGTTTATTAGCTTTTCTGTTTTTGAAGGATGACTTAATTTCAATTCAAAATTAAAACATGTCGAATTTAATCTTGTTATTTCGATTTTTTTAAATTTTGAATTTCTGAGCACTAAGTCGAAATATTGTAGCTTTTCTTTTATTTTTAAGTTTTTCTAGAAATTTAAACCTTTGTGTTAAAATTTAAAATTTAAACATAAAATTTTTAATTTTGGAAATTAAAATTTTTTTTCAAAAATTTTAAAATTTAAGTTTCGAAAAAAATTCCAAATTTTGAGACACTTTTAAGTCACAATTGATTTATCAGAAATTTAGATTCTCATTGGTAATCTTGACTTTTCTTCTTTAATATTTTGAAACATTTAAGAGATTTTTCAAAGATTTGTGTTTATTATTTCGTTAGAAACTGTAAATTTAAACTTTAAATTTTTCGATTTTATATTTCTGTCATTTTGAGTATAATTTTAGGATTTTTTCTCGCTTTTTTGAATATTTGTTCAGGAAAAAGTCAAGATTTCGACACTTTTCACCTAAAATACTGTAAATCTTATCAAAAATCGATTAATTTAAAATTATCAAAATATTTAAATAAAGCATGAAATTTTTAAACAAATTTTAAAAAATTTTTTTTTTTCTCGAAATTGTATGGAATTAAACCGAACTATTTCTTATAAGTGTCGAGTTTTTTGTTCAAAATGTTGATTTTTAATAATTGTGTGATTTCTGATTGATAGGTCGCTGGATTTAGAACACTGGCTGATTGATTTTAACTATTTATTTTAAAACTACAACAATTGTGGTGGCGTTGCTTGCTTTGCATATGCTGCGTGAATACTTATATCTTAGTGCGGCTGTAGCAAGTTGCCGTCTCCTTATCTTAATACGTTTTTTGTTGCATTGCTTGACGCAGGAGCAATGCCCAATTGAAAACATATTTCAAATTCTAACAATAATGTTTGGTTACTCAAAGGAGTAATTTGGTTCTTGGAAGACTTAGCCCCCAAGTCCCCTCATAACTTGACCCATGATTACTCAGTGCATATTTTTAGATATTTTTGACTATTTTAGACTCTGCCTACACAGAAAGATACATGGGATTTCCAAATGTGACCGAAAATTACAAAGGTTACGAAGATGCCGATGTTAGTAAAAAGAGCCATTTGTTAAAAGAGAAGATGTTTTATTTAATACATGGAACTGCCGACGATAATGTACATTTACAACAATCAATGACACTTGTTAGAGCATTAGCTAGCGCTGGAGCACTATTTAGACAGCAGGTACTCATAAAAAAAGAAGAGAAATTTTTCCAAAATTGATTTTGTTTTTGTTTCAGATATACCCTGATGAAAACCACGGTCTTGGTGGAGTAAAACGACATTTGTACAAAAGTATGGCTCAATTTTTGGACGACTGTTTTAAAAAGCAAGTACCTCCTGAATTCAAGGCAGGCTTACGGAATGACGCGGAGTAGTATACGTTTGACAGTTTCCTCTAAAAGGAAACTCGAGGTGCGAAATTATTTTTCTTCGGTGCAAATATTGCCGCAATAATTATTAGGTCCTCGGCAGGATTAGTGATGAAAGTGCCAAATTTTGCATTTTACTACAGTGTCATTTTCGTACGTAGCAAGGCGAGATTTATTGGCAGAATGTAACAACACGATTTATGTGTATTTGTAAAAAAAAATTGCGTTTTACTCAGGAATACTTGTCGAATATCGTAGTTTATTAAGATTTCGCAATTGTGTATATTCAAGTTTTAATAGAAATAGGCATTTTAACGAACCTATAGTTTGCAGCGTGTAGGTCATAGAATAATTTGAAATTACTGGCGCAAATTTTATCGAACACAAGTCAATAATACTTGTTAAAATCGTACTGTGTGTCGGTAAAAATAATGTACATTTACTAACGCTGCATTTTGAAATTTTGGCGTTGGCGTCTAACATCGATATATACATTTGAATTGCCAACAGAATTACTCCAGATGAGGCGAAGTAGTTGCACTGGTCTACAAACGTAGATAAGAATGCAACTGAGTTTTTGTGATTTATTTAAATTCACTTTTCGCAAAAGTACGGAGATAAAGATGTCCAGTAGGGTCAGGCCCGTAACCACAATTTTTTTTTCGGGGGGGGGGGGGCTGCGATCCTTCCGCTAAAACTGCCTAGCCTTTGTTTGCGTTTAGGTTAGAGCTAAGAAGCCACGGGCCAACACTACTTTACTATTAATATTATTATGATATAGAAGTATACTAAAATATAAAAAAATACACTAAAAACATTTCTAACTCTTCTAACATTTTGTCAAAGTAATTTAACAAAAGATGATAACATCACTTGAAAGATATTTCTTTTCTAAAATTTATCTTTGAACTGTTTTCTATAACCTTATTTGTGTATAAAAAATTCCTCTAGAAAGTGCTTTATTTAAAAAAATTGTTTGACGTCAGCTGAAGAGAAATCTTTTTTTTAATTTTTGCAAATTTTGATTAAATTCATAATTTTAATTTTGATGGAATGGACTGGTCCTTGGTTATCTTCAAAAATTGAAACACAGAACTTGTCCCCTGTGTTTTTTAATCTTTCTTGGTTTCAGGGGACAAGTTCTGTGTTTCAATCATAATTTTAACTTTTACCTCAAATTTAAAGTTTGCACCCGAATATTTAGAATTTGAATATTCTTTCTAAATTCTGGAATTTTTTTTTTAATTCAAGTTTCCTCTTGACGTTCAACTCTTTTTCTAACTGGCAACAACTTCAATTCCTACATTTTTTATTTTGGGCAATTTTGGGAATTATTATATTATTATATTGCTATCTGAATTTGCAATGTTGAAAAGCATTTGATTCTTTCGAATTTCAAAAAAAAAGTTTTTGCCATAAAGTTATTTATCGTTTTTTAAGGTTTTCCCTTTAATTTTAAAATTTCTAACTTTTTTGAAATTTTCAATTTGAATTAGATTTTTTGTTAAATGCAAAGTATGTTAATACTTTTACATTTTTTCTCAAAATTCAAAGTTTAAAATCTTGGTATTTACTTCAAATGCACAAATATTTTTTTAAACTTCGATTCTTTCTAGAAACCTGGAAATTTCGCCAAAGTTTTAGTGAAAAATATCAGATATCGAGATTCTGAACTTAATCTTGAGTTTTTTGAATTTGGAATTTTAATTTGAATTGTCTAAAAAAATCTACATTTAGAGTGACGAATTCGTTCTAGAAAAAGTTTAATCACGACCATGTTTATACTTAAAAATAACCAGAATTCATTATTAAACATTTCTGAAAGTATTAATTTTTTTAGAAATTTTGAATTTCCTAACAAAAAGTAGGATATGTTAATTCCTAACAAATTTACCTGTTAGAACCCGAAGTTTTTAGTTTTTTAAATTCGAAATTTTAAAAATAAGTTGACATTTAGAATTACTCTCCAAATCAGAAGAAAAAAGAAGCTATAATTTTCGAAAAAAAAGGCTTGAAGTCAAAATTTTCTAAAAAAGAATCTCTAATTTCCAAAAGATGAAATCTATTAACAAAAACTAATAACACTAAACATTTTGTCTTAAAACAAAACTCAAAAAATGAACTGATATTTCCTCAAACTTTATTGGTTTCTCAAAATTGCCAGGGGACTTTTTTTATATATTTATAATATAGAAAGAAAGTCGAAATATTGTGAAAAAGTCTGAATTTTGAGCCAGTGCTAATGTAAAAATTTTTAAAAATAAACCAAAGTCATTAGGCTCATTTTTTTTTCTCAAAATTTCGACTTTTATCTTGACATTTTTAAACTCGTCGTGAAAAGTTGTAAACATTTTATAAATCAATTTCTTCCAAAAATATAAATTTAAAGTTGAAATGTCGTGATTAAAAGTAAAAAATTTCCTAATTAAAGTTGAAATTTGATAACTAAGATAGAAATTTCAATATTTTATTGGAGTTTTCACTTGGAAGTTGAATGTTGGAGGAAAAAAGTCGATTTTTCAAAATCGAAAATTTTATTATGAAGCTTAAACTTTTTAAAAAATCAAAAATTTCGAATTAAGCTGATGGGTTAAAGTTATTAAAAAAATCCTCAATTTTTCAATTTAAAAATGCTCAAGTTTTGTGTAAAACTCGGAATTCAAAAAAAAATCGACAGTTTAGACATTTATTTTAAAGTGCAATTGCCATATTAGAAAAATTATAGAAGAAATTATTATTCAAAATTTTATTCAAATACCGAATTTAAATTTTTTAATTCCAAAACTGTAAAACTATTATCACAAAATCCAAGTTTTTCTTAAAGTTTGGTGTTAAATCTCGAAAAATCACTTGTATAAATTTCCATTTCTTCTCAAAATTTGATTTTTTTAAAAAATGGGGAATTTAAGCTTGAAAAACTTGCAAAATTCAATATTTTCTTAATAAAATTTAAAACGTAAGATAGAAATTCCAAATAAAAAAAAAGAAATTTCAAGAATAGTTTAAATTTTTCTAGAAACAAAATCTCAGATTTAAAAGTCAAAATTCTAAAAAAAAATTCGAATGAATTTAAGGTAAAAATTTTAAGGTTTAGGGTGGAAATTCGAGAATGAACTCGAAATTTTAGGAACTTCTTCATTTGAAAATGTTATACTCTTTCCGAATATCCTGAGTATAACCTAAAATCTATTTTGTTTTAAATTTCGAATGAGATTTCAAAATATTTTTTGTTAATTGTGAGTTTTGATCGGTTAATGCCTTTTTTTAGAGTATTTTACCTTTTTGGTGCCTTTTTTAACTTTTTGTTTTTGCCTAATTAAACATTTTGCTCATCTTTTTACCTTGCTTGAAAGCCGTCTCTAATAATAAGTAATGGCGTCAAATTTGGAAAAAAAAAACATCCTTGCATTTCAGTACGAAAACAAAATGATCCATTAAAAATGGTTTTTAAGAATATCGCACATCTAAAAAGTTCATTTCTATCCAGTGTGGAGCCAAAAAATTTCTGGGGGGGCTGCAGCCCCTTAGCCCCCCTCCTGGTTACGGAGTTGAGTAGGGTAGTAGTCAGATTTTTTGGAAGGAGCTCGTGTCCCAAAGAATCAGTATTACAACTCCAGAAAAAATCGTAATAAACAGAAAAAAATTTGCGAGCTTAACGTCAAAATTTAAAGATGACTTTCTTTTAAAATTTAATCCGCAAAGGGCAACCCTACTATTAGATATTTGTTTTTAAAACATTTTTCAAAGGAGGGGGAGTACTTGAAAATGATCAAAACCATATCTACGTAATTTATGGATGAAATAAATGTAAGTATCCTGTTTTGAGAAAGAAATTCTTGGGCTCTATGATATCTAGAAGAAAAAAAATTAATTCAGCGCCAAATTCCAATACAAAAAATTTGCTGAACATTTGGGGAACTGCTCTGAAAGATCTAGCTTGACTGAGGAAGAATTTTAAGCATAATTACGTTTATTTGTACTAAGTTTATGGAACCAAGCGTGTCAAAAAACCCAGTGAGATGAAAAAAAAATCACTGGAGCTTTCGTAAGGATGTTTTTATATACTCATGTTCGTGTGACAAAACTAGTGTTGATCAGTGATATTAACTAGTAATTAATTTATTATTATAAGATTAATTTTTGTATTTTGAGGTCACATCCATTGTTAATAGTTTCTTTTAGTTACATTTTTCTGCTATTAGGACAGGAAAATAAAAGTTGCTATAGGAGTGATATAATGCAATTAGTCTCTGAATGCAATCATACACAGCAATGGTTTGTACAAATCGAGGGAAAAGTGATTTTACTACCACTAACCACTTTCATTAATGTCAGTAGTTATTGATTTAACAATCGCAAAGATGAGTTTAAAATTTGAAAATAACTTATCCCTCTTTTTGGATCAAAGTTTATTTTGTGTAAAGTTACATTCGCATGTAATTTTATGTGACGATGTACATATGCCAAAGTGGTATTTACTTAAATTAGTATACTAAAGATAGTATTCCTTGAATCTCGATTAGGTGAAACCTAATGAGTCGCTCGTTATTACTGTAAATTTAAATTTTCATGACGAAACTATGCCTTAAAATAGAGGACTAAAAAGTGAGAATAATAACTTGTAAAAAAAAACTTATTTATTTTGAAATTTCAAATAATGAATGACCAATAATTGTGTAAATGTTTAAAAGTTAAATATAATGACCAATCGACTAAATAATTTGCGCTATTCTGTTTAATCTAGGTATGATAGAATAAGTGATTTTAAACAAAATTGAACTCATTTAGACGGCTTTAAAGTTTTGAATGTTTTACCAAGGAGAGTGTCTAATACAAATACAAGATTGCAACCTATCGACTACAGTATGCAGCCCTCTAAACGTATGTAATGGATCACAGGTAAGCGAACTACCAACAGCTTTAGAGTTGGATATGTCAAGCTCACGATATCTAATAAGATCGAAACGTTCTTTGATTTCCAAACAGTGAATCTAATAAATGTTGAAATCTATGGGTCTGTGTATTAAAAAAAGGGAGTTACTTATGTTCTGCCATGATCAAGTTATAACAAACATACTCTTTTGGTGGAACGGACTAGTCCTTGGTTATCTTCAAAATTGATTTAAAAATATTTCTTGGTTTCAAGGGACAAGATTTATATATAAAATTTAAACATACTTTTATTGTCATATTTCTATTTTAGGAAGTTATCTAGATATGCTCCATAGAATTAGGAAGGCTTACACTGTCAGAATCAGTATTAGATTAAAATGTTTGACATGTAATCGCAAGAGTCTTCTTCAGAGAAACAAGTTACTCGTCGTCTATGCTTTTTTCGCATCAAGTAGTTCCTTATTTCTGCCTCCAAGGGACAGATCCTCTGAAGAAGCATCATTGCATCTTCAGGCAATAACTTATTTCTCTGAAGAAGCTTTCTACAATTGAAAACGAAAATCAGAACACTTTAAGTATCTCCTTGACATAACCCAATCCCGGAAGAGTAGTGGCGTGTGCTTTTTACAAATCCGGAAGCTGATCAAAAAAGAAAACTTAGAAATTTGTAATTCAGTCTCAATTTTTGAAAGTCAAGTTTTAGTTCGAAGTGTTCATTTTTTAATTTTAAAGGTAAAATTGAAATGAAAATATAGACCTCGAAGTTTACATTGACGTTCACAAAAAGTCGAAATTAAAAAAAAATCGAAAGTTTAGAAAATCTTAAATTTGAGGGGATAGTAGCTTGGTGTCATCTTTTTTCTCCAACAAACCATTATCGGTCGCTGCTTTAGATCAACTAAAAAAACAGCAGATACAGATGATTAATCGGGATCTCGAAATCGTTCTGAAAGCGGATAAGAAAAGTTTGGTCGACTTCAAGGTCTCAAGAACTCTGGCCGACGTTTTCTCTAAGAAAACATCAATACAGCAAACAGTCATGGACGGTAAAATCCACCCGATGGGATTCTAATCTGTCTATCCTAGGAGTAAATGCGAGCACTAACTTCTCTTGGGACGACTAAGTGCGCGCCATTCCCAAATCCGCTTCTCAGAAGGAAGAAGCTTTCTTTTAGAGCTAAAAAGTCCCTTACACCTCATCAACTACTCACTCTATACAAAGCTCAAGTTAGGCCGACCTTGGAATACTGCTCTCATGTTTGGAGTCCAGCCCCAAAGCATACTGTCGCTCTTTTCGATTCAATTTTTAAAAAAATCGATTCCCCTAATTAATGACGAGTGTTTGATAGATTCTCTCGAACCTCTGCAGCCGAGGTGGATTGTTGGTGACTTGTCTCTTTTATAAAAGTATTTTCATAAGAGATTCTCGCATTAACTTGCCCCAAGGGCAAGATTTTTGAGGAATACAAAACAGTTGGAAACAGCAAACTCCTGTGCGGTCCACCTTAACACGGTGAGAATTTCTGTCTATGAAGACTCATTTTTCTATAGAACTTCCAAGTAAAATTTAAGATTAAGAGCAAAGGTTCAATAAAGAAATAAAAACTAAAAAAAAAAACAAATTCCGAGATTTGTAGAAGACGTTTCATAATTTTTTCTTGCATTGCGAAAATCGATTTTTTTTCAAGAAATATATTTCGAAAAAGAATTGTTAGAATTCTGGAATTTGCTTTCAATTTTTTGTCAAGTTTATGTTCGAAGTTGCCATTTTTTATTTTAAAGTTGAAACTGAAATAAAGATGTGGACCTCCAAGTTTACATTTACATTCTCAAAAAGTCGAAATGTTGAAAAAAAGAATCAACATTTTGCGATTAAAAGCAAGAATTTAAAAAATAAATTGTACATATTCCAAAAAAAAGCATATTTCAAGGCTTCAAGAAGTTTTATAGTTTTCTTCTTACTAGAAATTTCGAATTTAACTTAAAATTTTGGGAGATATAAGATTTGGGGCTTAACGTTCAAATTTTGACATTTTTGAATTGACACTTCAAGCAAGATGTATTGACATAGAAATCTTGTCCCATGAAACCAAGAAAGATTAAAAAGCGCAACTAACGCGTTAGAGAGATACTACGATTAAAAAACACAACAAAGGTTGTTCTAACGGGTTTCGAAACCCAAGCTATCATCTTCAGAGAGATACTAATTAAAAAACACAACAAAGGTTGCTCTAACGCGTTTCGATAGCGAAGATAGCCAAGAGATACTCGCAAGAGATACGTGTTGGAGCAACCTTTGTTGTGTTTTTTAATCTTTCTTGGTCTCAGGGGACAAGATTTGTATTTCAATTTTTAAAGATAACCAAGGACTAGTCCGTTCCATCAAAAACAAAAAACCTTCAAGAAGTATATTGAAATTTAAACTCAAAATATTTATTCTATATCTTAATATATCCGGCTGTTGAAAGCAAAATTCCGAAAAAAAAATAATCGAAAAAAAATGAATTTTCAGATTTCTAGAAGAAATTTCATAGTTTTCTTACTTTTTTTAGAAAATCAATTTTTTTTAAATATCTGCCTTGATATTAATCTAGAATTTTTGATTAAAATTTCTAGATTAAATTCAAAATTTTAGATAACAGAAAACTGGAAACTTCAATTTTAAAAGATAGAGATTAGAGTCAATTATTTAAAAAAATAAGTCCAAGTTCCAAAAAAATTCATGATTATTTTTTAATTTCTGATTTTTCTTTTAGACATTTCGACTTTTTTTTTCAAAACTTCAAATTTTAAGTAGGAATTTATTTCATTTCATTTCTACTTTATTGTGCAGCTAACGAGGAATTGAAATTCTCAAACCAAAGTCGAAATTGAAAGAATTAAATTGTTACAAGTAAATTTTAAAGTTCAAATTTTGAGTAAACTCGAAATTTTGAATTTAACTCGAAATGTTGAGATATAGAAAATTGGGGCTTAAAGTGTGAATTTTGATATTTTTAAGTTGACACTTCAAGAAAAAGTTAAAACTTTAAATTTAAACTCAAAATGATTATCCGTTATGGAGGTCAAAATTCTGAAAAAAGGAGTCGAAATTCTAAAATATCTTCACAAAAGATACAATTTTCAAATTCATTTTTTGTGACTAAAATTGACATTTTAAATGACAGAAAGGTAGAAATTTGGAGTTTAGAAATTGTAAAATAACCAAAGAAAATGAATTTTGAGATTTCTAGAACAAATTTCATAATTTTCTTGTTTTTTTAAAAAATAAAGTTTTTTTCAAAATCTCGATTTGTTTTTCCCCTAAGTTTCAACTGAAGAGTTAAAATTGCGTGATTATAAACGAAATTTCAAATAACAGAAAACTGGAAATTTAAAGCTTTACAGTTAGAGATTTAAGACAAATATTTAAAAATAAATTTTGATTTCTTTTCAGAATTTAAAATTTAAAGTAAGAATTTCGAATTTTTTCATTTCGACTGTCGAAAAATTGAAATTTCCAGACTCAAATTTTAAGAATCAAAATGTTGCAATTAAATTCGAAATTTCAAATTTCAAGAGAACTCGATATTTTGTGAAATTTGGGATATAGAAAATTTGGCGCTAGAGTCCAAATTTTGACATTTTTACGTTGACACTTCAAGAAAAAGCTGGAATTTTATCTTAAAATGTAAAATATTTAACTTATTTCTCAACCTTTTAGCTTTTGGGATCACAATTTTAAAAAAAACAAGCAAAGTTCTTTAAAAAAATTGAAGTTTTAAGGTTAAAATTTCGAAGAATCATCATTTTGAATAACAGAAAGGAGAAAATTTCTAGTTCAAAAATTGCAAAAATTCGAAAAATAAAGAACAAATTTTGAGATTTTTAGAAGAAATTTCATAATTTTCTTCTTACGTTTCTTTAGAAACTCGGATTTTTTTTAGAATCTCGGCGCACTTTTTATAAGTTTTCAACTTAAAAGTTAAAATTTCGTGCTTAAAACCGAAATTTCAAATAAACTAAATTTTCAAATAACCGAAAATAACTGAAAATTTTAACTTTAAATTTTTTTTCTAGAAATTTCGCCTTTTGTTCGTAATTTGAAATTTAAAATAAGAATTTCCGATTTTTTTATTTCGAGAAATCAGAATTCTCAGATCAAAGTTGTTGTGATCAAATTTTAAATTTCGAATCTCAAGTGAACTCGAAAATTCGAATTTAATTCGAAATTTTGGAATGCAGAAAATTTGCGGTTTAAAGTTCCAAATTTTTAAGTTGGCACTTCAAGAAAAAGGTGAAATTTCAATTTTAAACTCAAAATGGATTAACCTTTTGATTTTTGAAGTCAAATTCCTAAAAAAAAAGTCAAAATTCCAAAGATCAAAATGTTGAAGTCAGATTCGAAATTTCAATCAACTCTATATTTCGAATTTGACTCGAAATTTTGAGATATGGGAAATTTGGAGTTTAAATTTTAAATTTGGACATTTCGAGAAAGAGACGACATTTCAAATTTTCAAAATATAAAATTCATTTTGTAATTTTTCGGTTGTTGAGTCCCAAATTCCGAAAAAAAAGAGTATATTATTCTTAATATTCAATCATTTTGGTGGAATGGACTGGTGGAAACACAACAAAGATTACTTTAATGCGCTACGATCATCTTCAAAGAGATACTGATACAGTATTTTTCTGAAGTTGATAGCTTAGCTATCGAAATCAGAAAATTATAACGAGCACATTCTTTCATAACTATTAAACTTTATTAACGATTAAAACAACAACAGATATTGAACATTCCACAATGTTTCTATAAATATTTGTTATGACCGGACCTGGTTTTTGCTTTTCATTATCATCAGTTAAAAATGTCAATTATTTGAACACATTCTTTGTTTTGGTTTAAGAACTATAAATCTGTGGTAGTGCCATAATCAAGGGATAAACGCTATGACATGGTGGGTAGCTTCAGTGCTCTACTTTGAGAAGCTACTGATGATTCTGATAAAACCAATCATAATCTGGTAAAAAGCTCAAGTACGTTAAGCCTTGAAAATAAAAAATGTGGATGTCAACACCGTATTTCTTTAGACTGTCAGTGAGTGACATAGTGAATTTAATTAACTTTAAATTCTTTAAGGTGGTGCAGATTTCAATGAAAAGATTGTATCCACAATTATAATCATATGATTATAATTACCCGAAAAACGAACAATTATTTGCATTGTTTTTGTTTAGTAAATGCTTCAAGATGGGAGCATGTTGAATCTAACATTGTTTATTATTTAATCAGCAAAGTGTGTTTGCTTATTTTTTAAACAAATTTTATTGTTTTTTATTTAACGTCAAGCCCGCTTTACCTAATATTGTAGTTTAAATAAAAACTAAAAGAAATTAGATAAATCTACACATATGCAACCTAGGCTACAGTACACAGCCCTCTAAATGTACTTAGCGGATCATAGGTAGCCGAACTACCAACAGTTGGGCCACTAACGATGAGCAAACGGTTGCTCTCTGGAAAAGCCCAGAAGACTCTAATACGCAGACTATAGTTTTTCACATTGATCAAATTCAGGGTTAGGAAGCCAAACCCCTCGACCTACACAAAATTCAATAATTTCGTCTAAAGCCTTTCTTCCTTATGTTCACGGAGTAACAGATCAAATCGGAAACTTATTGAGAAAACACAACATTAAACCCATTTTTTCATCATCCTCAAAGATCCAACAGCTCCTCCCATCTCCCAAAGACAAAATTACATCCTGTTGTTCTAATGGTGTGTACAGGGTTCCTTGTTCTTATGGTTCAGTGTACATCGGAGAAACGGGGCGATCATTTAAGACGCGAATAGCCGAGCACCAAAGATGTCTTAGGTCTGGTTTATTTTCACAGTCAGCCATTGCCGAACATCAACATGAGACCGGATATAAGATTCTCTTTGATAATATTTCAATTATATCCAATATTCCCTATTACTATAATAGAAAGATACACGAGGCCATTGAAATCCAAAAATTCCCCAAAAACATAACAGAGACGAAGGTTTAGTTGGTCTATCGTGGAAACCAACCATCGGAAATCTTCGGAAGTGATCGCGCAGACGAATGGTATATAAAGTTTCCCTTTCCCTCTTCCCTGTCAGAAGAGTTTCGCCTCTGGTATGGTGCACAAACTGAGTTACCGTGCTCTTCTATCTAAACTTTCTTATCCTTTGTACCAATTTTCAATTCAGAAGAGTTTCGCCTCTGCTACACACTGAGTTACCGTGCTCTGATGTTTTGAAATTGGCCTTTTCATTCTTTTATTTTTGCATATTCCTCTTTTCATTTATTGTTTCTTTTCTTTGTTCCTGAAGAAGCCCCCTACGATGGTGGGCGAAACGTCGAACACTTTTAATAGTTCTTTGACACGGTCCAATCCCGGAAGAAGTATATCCTGTACTTACTCTGGCCGTGGAAGCCTTCGTTATTATATCGGTTACGATCTTATTCTATTTGCTTGTTGAAGTTTGTCCACAGTTTTTTCTATGGATCCAATAGGGGGCTGCATACTCAAGAGTCACACGGAGGTTCTCCCTTGATTCGTTAGTATTCATGATACAATTCTTGTATCATGGTTAGTATCTATTTACAGTAACATTTGTCAGCATTCAGGATTGAATATACAAAACTGACAAGATCTAATAGGGTCGAAACCAGTCTTTCGTTTCCAAATTCTGAATCTGATAAATCTTCAAACGTATATCATAGAAATTTCGGTCAGAAAATTATCATTTATTCTGTTGCCGAATTATTATTCTTTTTCTTATTTTTTCTGCATCAAATTATGCAAATTTTCATACTCATATGAATTTTTGTACGCTGTTGTAAATGTAACCAGTCTTTTTCGTGATTTTTGAACACAGTTGTAAATCTTTTTTTCGAAACTATTAAGGTATTAAACACTTAAACTTACATAAGGTGAGTTTGTACAAAAAACTAAACCATCGGACTTCTGATTATTACTTTACTTTACTCGAAATTCTCTATTTATTTACCATATTAGAAATTTGTAATTCACTTGGTTTTATTGTAAAAAAAATAACTTTTTTATAGCCTTATTATATCTTAAGAGAATGTAGCATTTTTTAGAAAAAACTCTAACTTTGGATTAGGGTGCAACAAGAAGTATGCATACGTCTTAAGAATTAATCTATATTGGTTTATCTAATGAATTAAAACAAAACGTTAAGAATTCACTGTTAAAAAGTTTTAATAATATTAGGGCCGATGTTACCGAAAAAAAATATAATGGGTACCTGACATAATTAAAAAACTTTATCATTTCCTAGCGACACCAGCCAACAGCTACATGGATATTAGAAAAAATCATTGTTTAATAAAATAAATAAATAAATATTTAATGAAAAATAGTTAAAAAATAACCCTGACTAATAGCCATGCAATTGATGCCGTCAACAATTAAAAAAATATAAAAAAATAATTTATTTCTTTTTAAAAATTAAAACACTAATCGAAAAATAAAATATCATCTTCGGCTCGCAGCTGTATACCTCGGATTTGCAATATGCAGTAGATACCGCTTAATAGAATCACTCGTTAGAATCAGCCACTTAATCGAATGAAATGCTTTGGGATGAACATGAATCATTAAATTAAAATTGCCGATTATAAGAATCAAACTTCCGGATAATGGAATCGAACTATGGAATCCAAAAATTAGGAGTCAATTGGTTGATAACTATTTAATAATGCCAAATGATGCTTGAACTATCTTCTATTCATAATCAAACTTTTAATACTTATCAAACTTATTTTATTTCTGATAGAATTCAATCAAAAGAGTCAAACTTGGCATAACTACCCAACCCTAAGCAATTGAAAAAAACCCTTATCAAGCCAAACTGTAAGTGTTTCCGTCTGGAAAGGTTTTATCATACATAAACCAACAAAAATTGTGAAGTTTTTTAAATTAAAATTAAAATAACGCATAGTGTTTGATTAATTTCACCATAATGTCCCTAATTATGAACAGTAAATTATAAGTACACACAAAGTGGTCAAATTTTAAATTTCCCCCAACAGAATCGCCGGTTATTAGAATCAAAACTGCTTAATTCTATTAAGCGGTGGAACGGACTGGTCCTTGGTTATATTCAAAAATTGAAATACAAATCTTGTCCCTGAAACCAAGAAAGATTGAAAAACAGAACAAAGGTTGCTCTAACGCGTTTCTATAGCCAAGCTAACATCTTCAAAGAGATACTCAGAAAGATACCCAGTACCTTTCTGAGTATCTGAGATACACAGTATCTCTCTGAGTATCTGAGGTACCCAGTAACTCTCTGAGAATCTGAAATACCTAATATATCTCTGAAGATGACACCTTGGCTATCGGAACGCGTTAGAGCAACCTTTGTTGTGTTTTTTAATCTTTTTTGGTTTCAGGGGACAAGATTAATATTTCAATATATTAAGCGGCACTTAACTGTATTTACATTCAATGCTTTAGTGGCCATTAAAGATGTTTTGTTTACAGCCTAAACAATATTATAATGTAAATAATAATGTCCAAACCACATATGTTTCAAAAAGATTTGCGGAAGCCGAACTTTTAAAATCAAACTTTAAAAAAAATGCAAAGAAAGATGCAGTCTAAACGAAAGTTTGGAAATTATTGTTATCAAAATAACTTATTATTTTTTCTATTCCAATCTTCAATTCTAGTACTGTTATAAGAGTGTCAATACTCCAACGATATATTTGACCCAACGAGGCCACAAGAGTTTTAATAGGGCCCTGACTAATTAACCATTTAGTTAGCTATTCCAAATTATTATCTTTAACTCATCTCAATTGCCAATTATTTACATTATACATATGTAGATCCTATTTCAAGTGATACTTTAGATTTAAAATTGTACATCTAGAGATATGCGAATATACCTTAAGGAATCAATAAAATCCCTTGTACTGTTTGTAAATACTTTGCCTAGATTAGTTAATTTATTTTAGCAATAGATTGACATTTCGTATACCATGATTAGGAAAGGGATTTAGCAATTTCAATCCAATCAAATATAATGTAATTCGAGTATAAATAATAAAAGAAAAGTCGAAATTGTTTACAAAATTCTAAACAGTTCACAGAATTCTAAAACCTATACTTTAATCGATGATTTGCGAAATGTTTAAATTATAGAATAGTGTGTACAATTCGATTGATATATTTCATTCAAAAGCTAAGGAATTTATTGCATTGTACATAGCTGTTGCGATAATTGAAAATTTTAATAAAGATATATATTAAGTATTTCAAAGCTATTTAATTAAGCATTTCTTTAATTAGACCCCTACCCCACAATGTTTACCGTATGCAATTTATTACCTACTACACCCAATTGTCTTTTTCAATTTTCTTCTGCTAATTAAACCGAAACGTAAACGGTCGAGTTTACTACAACGCAATCGGAACGACAACTGTAGAGCTTCAAGAAACTCCCTGTTACAAAAATTTTACACATCACCAACCGCTAAAAAAAAGCAGCGTAGCTCAAATGTATATTTTCAGAAGCAACCCATCGACACTAGATTTTTGGCTGAAACCAAAACAGAATTTCGGCTTCTATACTGATTTTAGTCGATACTGATTTCGAAACTATGAAATTCCATTCTTATTCATGTATGTATATCGAAATTTCGAAAAAAACTTTATTTCTAATGTCGATTCTCTTTGAAATAATGGTTCACGTTTTAAAAAATTGCATAACATTTCCAAAAAAAAATTATTTTATTGGAGCTTTGCATAGAAATTTCCAAGCTTAGTAATTGTACAATTCTTTTTTTATTTGCTTTATTTATTCATAACTAATAAACTCTATTATTGATAAATACAACAAAAGATGTAAAAATTCCACAATGTTTCTATAAATATTTATTTATTGTTAAATATCTTTCACGAGATTGAATATAGTTTAATTCTAACCAATTAAGGGTTAAAATTATCAATTATTTGGGAAAATATTAACCGATAGAGTTTAAATTTTGGTAAGAAAATTGCTTTAAATCGGAAATTGTGAATTTAAGTTAAAGAATTTCTGTTTTGAAACATAATTTCGCTTTGTGGCACAAAAATGGCGAAATTCTTATAAAATAACCCTCAAGTTGCGCTTCTAAAGTGCAGTCTTCTATGTTCTTACTGTTGACCAATTTTTAAACCTATTGGCAACCTTGCTAAATTATTTTAATTGTCTTTGAATATAACCTCTAATTCTGGCTATTGTTATATATATTGTTATTGTTGTCTATGAATATAACCTAAACATATAACCTAAAAAATTATTTATAACATTTTTATTGAATTTATTATTGTATTCTTTGACTATATAATATTATCTAAGATTATATTACATATTAAAAAAATGCTTAGTCATATATAAAAAAATAAACGAGTTCAGACAAATATGTTATAAGATAAAAAAATATAAACCTTTATAGATAGTTAAATATGGGTAAAACCTCAAAAGATAAACGAGATATTTACTACAGAAAAGCCAAAGAGCAAGGATGGCGGGCAAGAAGCGCGTTTAAGTTATTACAAATCGATCACAAATACAACATATTTAAAGGTAAAACCCTCAAGTGGTCTAAAAACTGCTAAATAATTTATTTTAATTACCGCAGATGTAACAAAAGTCGTAGACCTATGTGCAGCGCCAGGAAGTTGGAGTCAAGTACTTTCACGAAAATTATATTTAAAAGAAGATTTATCCTACCAACAGGCTGTTTCAAACAACCCAAGCACCTCAGATTCACCAAAAACCGAAACACTACCTGATAAAAATGTTAAAATTGTAGCAGTTGACTTACAACCGATGGCACCATTGCCGGGCGTTATACAATTACAAGGCGATATAACGCAACTGGCAACTGCTGAGAAGATTATAGGTCATTTTGAGGGGGACCAGGCGGATCTGGTTGTATGCGATGGAGCTCCTGATGGTAATTGTGTTAATGAGTCCATTTAATAATTGAAATACAAATCTTGTCCCCTGAAACCAAGAAAGATTTAAAAACACAACAGAGCAACCTCTTTTGTGTGTTTTAATCTTCTAATCAAGATTTATATTTCAATTTTTGAAGATAACCAAAGACCAGTCCTTTCCATCAAAAAAAAAAGTTCATTTAATGATTTCTCATCTCTTCGGAATGAGAATGAATTATTTTTATAAAATTGGTAATTTATAACCTAAACGACTTAAGTTATGCTTTTGTAAACATAATACAGTGATGTCTGCTTATAACGAACCTCAAGGGACCAAAGAATTCGGTTCGTTATAAGCAAAATTCAAAACGATGAATAATAATAGTATTTCAACCGTTCGTACCTTACAGATTGGTTCGTTAAAGCGCAATTTTGTATTAAGCAGGCTCATTATTAAGCGGCCCTCGCTGATATCGAGTATAGAATGCGGTTTCAGTAACATTGTTTTATTTTCAGTCACTGGTTTGCACTCCTTGGACATATATCTTCAAGCTGAGCTAATTTTGGGCGCATTACACATTACAACAAACGTGTTGAAGAAAGGGGGTACATTTGTAGCAAAGATTTTTCGCGGTAGAGCAACCGAGAGGAATATATTGTACAAGCAGCTGTTAATGTTATTTAGCGATGTTACAATTTTTAAACCATCGAGTTCGAGGAACTCCAGTATAGGTATTATCTGAAATATTTCATTTAACTCTTAAACAATAAAACTTACCTTGTAGAAGCTTTCATTGTGTGCAAAGATTACCAACCTCCTGAAGGTTTCGATCCTAAACAAATAACACCATTTCTGGATGTTTCCGAGAGAGATTTTAGTAATTTAACTGGTATAAATAGAGTCATTGTACCATTTATTGTATGTGGAGATCTATCTGCGTTTGATTCTGATGCCACTTACCCGCTCAAGGTAAATGTGCTTTACTGGGTTTGTATTGTTTTAATGAACTAATATTTCAGCTTGCCCCCGAAGACACTTATGTTTATAAACCGCCGGTGCAATTACCAATTAGTCCACCCTACGCTGAACATGTTCAGTCTAAGGTGCAAGAGGTCGCACCAAAGAAGGATAAAAATGTAGCAGTAGTAATAGATAAAAGTAAAAATAAGTTACATGAAGAAAAAGAGACGTCAACAACATTACAAGGGGAAAGTGGTTGTTTGGATGAAGTTCATTTGAATGAATTAATTGAAAGGCTTCAACTATCTGACAATGAAGCCAAAACCAGAACTAGATTAGTTTGTTACTGTGAGAATGATTCTGAAAATTGAATTTATTATATAAAGTGAAAAAACTTTTGAACCGTTAATTTTTACCTAATGTTTTAGCTTTATTTATTTATATAAGACATTTTATATAGTAGTATGGTCAATATAGTTTATATATCATGTGTTTGTGCTTTTCATCAAATATTTTAATTAAGATCAGACTTAATTATTGTCAAAACTATGAAGTATGATATCGTTGTTACATCTAGTTCTGGGTTTTCTTTTTTAAATTATAAAGTACCAACTAATGGCTCTGCCAGGGCTTGTAATGTGACACTATTACCAATGTCGGCCCTAATTAAATCATGTATAGCATATTTTTTAATGAAAATATTTTTCCTTTACATTTTTTTCAGCATGTCAGCAGAGTAACACTTTCAAAAAATTGTCAAAAGTAGCTATCAATTGTACAGTGTAATTGATACAAATTTCGTGAAAATCATATGCTTACAATCTACTTAAAATATGTTTTTTTTTTGTCTATATTTCTAGTTGTCCCAAGTTGATAATAATAATTGCTATTTTCTGTTATAGCCCAATCTACTTTTAAATTTGTCCAAAAGAAATGTTCTTTGCAAATATTTAATTAAAAATTTGACTGCCATGAAAGGGAGAGATTTGGAAAAAATTAAAATGTCAACATTTTCAAGTAAGCCTATCATGATAGCAAGAAAGCGAGGCACAATACTCAACTCTGAGATCGAAATCTTTTAAAGATCTTTAAATTTCCAACTGAAACGTACAACTTACACTTTTTTTCTATATTTTCAAATCATAATCTTAAATTTTGACTTTAAATCCAAAAAGTTTGATATTAAATTTAAAATTTCTATCATTCTCTTAAAATTTCGAATTTACTGAAATTTAGTCTCGAAAATTCTTGGAATCGAAATCTCAACTACAAACTTGAAATTTCCACTTTTTCAAAACATCAAAATTTCAAATTGTCTTGAAACATTTTTTTTTGTGCAGAATTTCAATCCCAAAGTGTCGAACCTTATTATATGGAAAGCTGAAATTCGAAATATGGCGGTTTTTCTCAAAATTTTGATATTAAAGTTGAAATTTTAATTTGTCATATTAAAATGTCGATTTCAATTTTAAAATTTCGACTTAAAACTAAATAACGTGTATTTTCTCATTTTATTTCCAGATTTTAATTTAGGTTGAAAATTCGACTTTTACTTTGAAACTTTTATTTTTTCTCCAAGGTAGTTTTTACTCTTTGCCTAGATTTTTAATTTTAAACTTGACGAATTTTGACCTGTTGCTATTTTGATTATTTTTCAAAAAATATACTTTACTCTCGAATTTTAGACCTTTCCTCAAAAATCCATCTTAAATTCGAGATTTCGTTTTACAAATTTCGAGTGTTTTTTCGGAAATGCTGATATTATATCTACAGTGTTTATTTTTCATACTTAAAATATCGACTTTTGTAGACTGACTTTCAAAATTTTAACTTTAGTCGTGAAATTTCTAATTTTTTTCGAAATATTTTATTTTGTATTTGAAAACTTTAAGTGTTTTGTTTAATTTTTTTTGTCTTCAAGGAAAGGATGAATTTTGAAGAAAAGAAAATTTTTGGGAAGAGATACCTTGCTTTATTTTGCCCAATAAATTCAGTTTTGTACATAACAGGATAAGTAGAGACTGGATTATATGCAACATGAAAAGCTTGAAATATGCAAGCAAAATGCTTAAAACATGCATAAAAAGTGTCAAGATATGAAACTTTAAATAATAACGCTGTTAATTTAAACAAATTTACCTCTAATTTAAATAATTTTCCTTTTTTTTTAATAAATTTACTTATTTGAATAGGCTTGATTCTAATTTGAATGTTGTTATTAATTTAAATAAGTCTGTTTCTAGTGTGAACAAATTTGAAATTAGGAGTTTGAAGCCAAAATGTTGAAGTTTTCTTAATGTTAGATTAAAAAAAAAGACAAGACTTTTGGAAAAAATCAGTTTTGAGAGGAATCGAAGGCTTTTTTTAATTTTTACATTGTTTTCTGTTTTATTTCGACTTTAATAATAGAAACATCTCGAAAGTTTATCGAAAAAGTTTAGAATCAAAATTTTAACAAAAACACTCAGTATCTCGTATATTTTTGGAAATTTCGGTTTTTTTTCTTCGAAATTCTTGGCATTTTTCAACTAGGAACACAGTATTTATTTTTCAAATTTCTACTTTTTTATGAATATAGATTTTTTAAACCTTCCAGTATAAATTTAAAAATCGAATTTTTTATTTAAGTTTTTATCAAAAATTCGTTTTGTTGTCAAAATGTAATTTTAATTAAATTTGAAGGGGCGTTATTTTAAAGTTTGACAAAGGCGGTTGAGAAGCGTGCGGCGGGTCTGCTTTAAACATAAGAAGGAGCAGTTTACTAAAAAATCTTAAATACTGCAAGTTACAAATGAATTGTTTTATTTACAACAATAACAAAAAATAAATAAATGAAAACTTGGAATTCTCAACTGCAATGACAAATTGTGTCATCGTTTACCACTTCATTAATTGTTTCATTTACACTTGAAGAATCTCTTCGGGATATTTCAAAGTCTCC